>CAVLJG010000001.1:67229543-67388099 GCA_963669975.1 Acanthoscelides obtectus | reverse complement strand
GATTTTTCGACTTTACCGGCCGTTTTCGATCCGATCCGTTCCTCTCGCCGCGACGGCTCTCGCCCGCCCGTAAAGCGCCGAGTTTCTACTTTCCGAAACGGTACCTCTTTCCTTCCGAACGTACCGCGAACCTCCTAAAAACCGCGAAAACCGCGTCGACGTCATACAATTTCCGAACCCACTACCAATCACTACAATCCAAAACAATCGATCACCGCTTAATATAGTCGACTAGCGCAGTTTCTGGCATGCTAACGCTATGCCAAATATTGTACGTTGATGTGTTTATTTAAAACCTCACGTAGCGCAGTTGCTGGTATGCTAATGCAATGCTAGCGATATATACTTTATCCCTATCTCTAATCTGTTTTTATCCTTTGGCATCTTTGATCTGTTATCTCGTATCTGGTATCTGGCCTCTGGTATCTGGTGTCTGGTATTTGGTATCTGTTATCGCTTTATCTGGTATCTGGTATCTGTTGTCTGGTATCTGGTGTCTGGTGTCTAGTACCTGGTTGTCTGGTATCTGGTATCTGGTGCCTGGTATCTGGTGTCTGGTATCTGGTGTCTGGCATCTGGTATCTGGTATCTGATGTCTGGTATCTGGTATCTGGTGTCTGGTATCTGGTATTTGGTATCTGTTATCTCTTTATCTGGTATCTGGTTTCTGGTGTCTGGTATCTGGTGTCTGGTGTCTGGTATCTGGTATCTGGTATCTGGTGTCTGGTATCTGGTGTCTGGTATCTGGTATCTGGTATCTCGTATCTGGTATCTGGTTTCTGGTGTCTGGTATCTGGTGTCTGGTGTCTGGTATCTGATGTCTGGTATCTGATGTCTGGTGTCTGGCATCTGGTATCTGGTATCTGGTGTCTGGTATCTGGTATCTGGTGTCTGGTATCTGGTGTCTAGTATCTGGTTTCTGGTATCTGCTATCTGGTATCTGTTATCTTTTATAAGTTATCAGTTTTCATTTTTCATTTTTCTATTTTAATTTTAATTTTTTATTTTTAATTTTTCATTTTTAATTTTTTCTGTTTTAATTTTTAATTTTTAATTTTTATTTTTCGATTTTTCGATTTTTCGATTTTTGATTTTTGATTTTTGATTTTTGATTTTTGATTTTTGATTTTTGATTTTTGATTTTTCGATTTTTTCGAGTTTTCGAGTTTTCGATTTTTCGATTTTCGATTTTTCGATTTTTCGATTTTTCGATTTTTCGATTTTTCGATTTTTCGATTTGATTTTATGATTTTTGATTTTTGATTTTTGATTTTTGATTTTGATTTTAATTTTCAATTTTCAATTTTTCATTTTTTCATTCTTCAGATTTCAGTTTTCATTTTTTAGTTTTCAGTTATCAGTTATTTGTTATCTGTTATCTGTTTTCTTTTATCTGTTACTTTTTATCTGTTATCTGTCATCTTTTATCTGTTATAAGTTATCTGTTATCTGTTATATGTTACCACCTGTTACCTGTTACCACCTTTTACCTGTTATCTGTTATTTTCCATATAGCATTGAAAATATCCTGTATACAATTGTATAACAGACTCAGATTTATGTGAGATGCCGGCAACGTCGCATGTGTTGTTGTTAATACCATACATGGCGTTATAAAATCTTCCATGTAGCAAATTGTATAGCAGACTTAGATTTATATGAGGATCGTCGCATAAATCTAGCTATAACACGACTTGCAAAAAAATGGCGCTTGACACTGACATATGTCAACCGTGTTCGTCTATGGATAGCAGTGGACTATGCTTTCTTCAGTGTATATGTTTTCTGTTTTGTAATGTCAATGTCATTGTCATAGGTAATTTTTTCTAACCTGGAAAATGAAATGTATTTTGTTTAAAATTAAAATTCAATAACTCCTATTGTGAGATGTGTGCATCTACAACATAATGAAAGGAAAAATTAAGATTCTGAAGTTAATTCCTAAATATCATAGTAAGGAAATCCGTTAAAACTAAAAAAAAAGTAAACATAAACACCTTGAGAAAACTTCTTCCGTATCAAGTGGTTAAAGTGGAGTTTTAAACAATTTTTGTTGAAATAAGGCCGTTAGTTTACAAGCAGGTATGTAACTGAGCGATCCGCTAATGTGTGTGTATCTTGCTTATAAAAATGCTGTATTTAGATATTGCTATTCACATGAGTTACCGTTCTTTGATAGGATATTTTCAAATTGAACTTTTGTCTTATTTTTACTATTTATTGCAGGAGAACAGTTGTTGAACCAGGTCCTGGTGCATACTTTATGTAGTTGTCACTTTGTGGATGGGAAAAAAGAAAATAGACCTACATTGTTTAGGTATAATAGGGAGAAGCAATTGAACTTTCCATCGCCAGAAAGAAGAACCCGTAAAAATAACAACAATGTGAAATTGAACTCTATAATATGTTACTTCAAATTGGGCCCTTTTAAGGGATGTATGTAATAATTATGTGATCTGCAGAAATAAAAATAGTTTAGATACAACACATGGCATCATAAATTATTTTAATGTAGAGTTCAGTACTCGTATAGGTAACTTTCACTCCCCTGGCAGGCTTAATCTAAGCGATATCACAAATATGTCTATACCAAGTTACGATTATACTGTGCAAGAGTACTTATCTTACAAATTTTGACAAGTAATGGTGTCTGTTGTTTTGACAAGTCTTGGAAGTCACAAGTTCTTAAGCAGCTACATTCTAAATCGATTTAGATCAAAATAAACAACTGCAGTGGCTGTGAAAGTCTTAGTAATTTTGAAAACTTTGGTAGTAGATATGATTATCAATGCTATTTTTCAGCGCTTTGCATATTCCTTCATCTGCTTGATAATATTTGCCAATCGAAGGGATAGATGACAAGTTTGTTTACTTATTTTCCATTTATACATACTACTCAGGTGAGATACTACTACTACAAGGTTTTTACAATATTTATGAGTTTGTTGGTGGTAAAGTTCTTCGTTTGGGAAAAATTCAACAGAAGCAGATGAACAATGCTCGCTTTATGATCTGGAGAAAAATGTGCTATCGCCTTAAAATAAAATTTCCTCTATTTTTTTAATGTTGTATGATTATGATCAATCAATTAGAAACATGACATATAATAATAACATCTCTAAAAATTAGACCAGAAGCTTGAAATTATTAAGTACTATAGTTGTTGGACAGTAAGTAATAGTATCGCTTGAAAATCAAATTTTGTAATCTGTTTCCTCTGATTCAATAATGAATTTTTCTGTAATCTATGATTAAGATCAGTCTTAGAAACAGGACAGATGTGAGTATCCTTGAAATTAGACATATAATAACAACATCTTTAAAAACAGAATAGAAATTTGAAATCATCAAGTGCTATAGTTTTTTGACAAGTAATGGTGTCTGTTGTTTTGACAAGTCTTGGAAGTGACAAGTCCTTAAAGCAGCTACATTCTAAATCGAAGTACATACATTCTGCATTGAGATCAAAATAAACAACTGCAGTGGCTGTGAAAGTCTTAGTAATTTTGAAAACTTTGGTAGTAGATATGATTATCAATGCTATTTTTCAGCGCTTTGCATATTCCTTCATCTGCTTGATAATATTTGCCAATCGAAGGGATAGATGACAAGTTTGTTTACTTATTTTCCATTTATACATACTACTCAGGTGAGATACTACTACTACAAGGTTTTTACAATATTTATGAGTTTGTTGGTGGTAAAGTTCTTCGTTTGGGAAAAATTCAACAGAAGCAGATGAACAATGCTCGCTTTATGATCTGGAGAAAAATGTGCTATCGCCTTAAAATAAAATTTCCTCTATTTTTTTTAATGTTGTATGATTATGATCAATCAATTAGAAACATGACATATAATAATAACATCTCAAAAAATTAGACCAGAAGCTTGAAATTATTAAGTACTATAGTTGTTGGACAGTAAGTAATAGTATCGCTTGAAAATCAAATTTTGTAATCTGTTTCCTCTGATTCAATAATGATTTTTTTTGTAATCTATGATTAAGATCAGTCTTAGAAACAGGACAGATGTGAGTATCATTGAAATTAGACATATAATAATAACATCTTTAAAAACAGAATAGAAATTTGAAATCAAGTGCTATAGTTTTTTGACAAGTAATGGTGTCTGTTGTTTTGACAAGTCTTGGAAGTGACAAGTCCTTAAAGCAGCTACATTCTAAATCGAAGTACATACATTCTGCATTGAGATCAAAATAAACAACTGCAGTGGCTGTGAAAGTCTTAGTAATTTTGAAAACTTTGGTAGTAGATATGATTATCAATGCTATTTTTCAGCGCTTTGCATATTCTTTCATCTGCTTGATAATATGTGCCACTGTTAGCCAGCTAATAGGTCTGAACTGAGGGTCAAGACTGAACTCTTACTGAACTTCATAGAAGTGACTGACTACTTACGTTTGCAATAGAAACACATAAACTGTAAACACTTCACACAACACTTTCACTATTTGTAGCTGCGATTGCTTGTTCTAAGCTTCTAATTAATCCTTATTAACGGGAGCCTCATTGTTAAGATTTCGATAATGTTTACATTCATACATTGTAGGTTAGAATGATGCAATGTGATGCAATCAGACATACGCTTTATATCAATCGGTTAGAAAAGCGGAGCTTTATGCCATATTGTAAAATTATAACATGAATAGGGGCTTACAATCATATTTTTATCGTATTTATAAACCGATGATGATTTCAATAAACTGATGAACGTCAAAGAATAATTGCAACCTTTGGCGGTAGACATCGCAATCTGTAAAAATAAAAAACTACTAGATTCATCCGATTTTAATGGCTCTAGTCCGGTCCGTTTAGACAATGGAATATAAAAATTTTGAATCTTTTCGAAAATGTTGATTTTCACGCGTAAAAAGGACAAATCTATTTGGCGTGATCCAATATTGGATGAAGCGATAGTCATGAAGCCGAAAATGGCACGTTTTTGACGTTCCGCTCGCACTCGCTCGCTTTCGTAATACGATCGTATCTACAATACCCCGCCTAACAGGAATCCGGGGATCTGGAGGGGAAATTCAAAATTGAAACTTCAAACTAAAAATGTGTGCATATCTTTGAATTTTCTAATCTGCCGAGTTTAAAAAATGCGATCGGGTAACGTGTCGTATGTCGGTTTAATCAGGAGACTTTGGCCTTTCGTTTTGCGAAAAAAAATCGTAGCCACGTCGCTCCGTAACGCAGGTCCGTATCGACGAAGACAAAGTACGCCGAAAAAACGGTTGTCATCGGTACTTTTGAGGCGCTCAAAGTTTACTTTTTCGAAATTTGACGGTAATTCTGACGGTCAGAATCGTTTCGTCAGCTCATTATCGTTATTTTTCGATAGCTGTATAATTTTTACTCGCTCACGTACGGTAGTAATAAGCGAGGACAGAGCCGGATGACAAGGTGACTTTTTCACGCGTCGAAAAGTAGCGTGTTGTCGAGGAATTTTTAAAAAATCGAAACTTTTCAACGTAAACGAATAATGATGATGAAAATAGTATTAAAAGAGTGTCCGAAGCATGGGCTTTCTCACGCAAAAATCGTCAGGTTCGTAGCTCCTTTATCTTCGGAGGAGATAGCTGATTTACGGCGAAGCAGCGCGCTTTATACGCAAAAAAGTCATTCTTGACGACGTTCGAGGTTCGTTTATTCGGAACGGGTACCGTAAACGAAAAAACATCTCTCCGCGTAATTTGTAGCGCTCGCCGAGATGTACGAAACGCGGCACGCGAAATTCCTTTTCTCTTCGGCATAAGGGAGATATCGTAGTTTTCAAGGCGATTCGTCATTTTTGTCGCTTTTTTTTCGAACGTTTCTAGAAAAAAAACCGAGACGCGGAACCGAACAGATTTAGCTAATAGGCACGTATTTTTCGTTTAGCTATCGAACGAGACCGATCTCGAGTCGATATTTCGATAAACGGCGAAACCAGTGTGAAATAACGCCGCGTACCGTCCGAAAAACGGTCGATTTTTCGACTTTACCGGCCGTTTTCGATCCGATCCGTTCGTCTCGCCGCGACGGCTCTCGCCCGCCCGTAAAGCGCCGACCGTCTACTTTCCGAAACGGTACCTCTTTCCCTCCGAACGTACCGCGAACCTCCTAAAAAACCGCGAAAACCGCGTCGACGTCATACAATTTCCGAACCCACTACCAATCACTACCAATCCAAAACAATCGATCACCGCTTAATATAGTCGACTAGCGCAGTTTCTGGCATGCTAACGCTATGCCAAATATTGTACGTTGATGTCTTTATTTAAAACCTCACGTAGCGCAGTTTCTAGCATGCCAACGCTATGCTAAATATTGTCGCAGTTGCTGGCACGCTAACGCTATGCCAAATATTGTACGTTGATGTCTTTATTTAAAAGTACCCGTAGCGCAGTTGCTGGTATGGTATGCAATGCTAGCGATATATACTTTATCCCTATCTCTAATCATTTTCTATCCTTTGACATGTTTGATCTGGTATCTGGTCTCTGATGTCTGGTATCTGATGTCTGGTATCTGGTGTCTGGTGTCTGGTATCTTGTATCTGGTGTCTGGTATCTGGTGTCTGGTGTCTGGTATCTGGTATCTGGTGTCTGGTGTCTAGTATCTGGCGTCTGGTATCTGGTATCTGATGTGTGGTGTCTGGTGTCTGGTATCTGGTATCTGATGTCTGGTATCTGGTGTCTGGTATCTGGTATCTGGTGTCTGGTGTCTGGTGTCTGGTATCTGGTATCTGGTGTCTGGCATCTGGTATCTGGTGTCTGGAATCTGATGTCTGGTATCTGGTATCTGATGTGTGGTGTCTGGTGTCTGGTATCTGATGTCTGGTATCTGGTGTCTGGTGTCTGGTATCTGGTATCTGGTATCTGGTGTCTGGTATCTTATATCTGGTGTCTGGCATCTGGTATCTGGTGTCTGGTATCTGATGTCTGGTATCAGGTATCTGGTATCTGGTATCTGGTATATGGTATCCGGTGTCTGGCATCTGGTATCTGGTATCTGGTGTGTGGATCTGGTATCTGGTATCCGGTGTCTGGTGCCTGGTGTCTGGCATCTGGTATCTGGTGTCTGGTATCTGGTGTCTGGTATCTGGTGTCTGGTATCTGGTGTCTGGTATCTGGTATCTGGCATCTCGTATTTGGTATCTGGTGTCTGGTATCTGGTATCTGGTATCTGGAATCATATATCTGGTATCTGGTATCTGATGTCTGGTATCTGGTATCTGGAATCTGGTATCTGGTATTTGGTATCTGTTATCTCTTTATCTGGTATCTGGTTTCTGGTGTCTGGTATCTGGTGTCTGGTATCTGGTGTCTGGTGTCTGGTATCTGGTATCTGGTATCTCGTATCTGGTATCTGGTATCTGGTATCAGGTATCTGATGTTTGGTATCTGGTGTCTGGTATCTGATGTCTGGTATCTGGTGTCTGGTATCTGATATCTGGTGTCTGGTATCTGGTATCTGGTATCTGGAATCATATATCTGGTATCTGGTATCTGATGTCTGGTATCTGGTATCTGGAATCTGGTATCTGGTATTTGGTATCTGTTATCTCTTTATCTGGTATCTGGTTTCTGGTGTCTGGTATCTGGTGTCTGGTATCTGGTGTCTGGTGTCTGGTATCTGGTATCTGGTATCTCGTATCTGGTATCTGGTATCTGGTATCAGGTATCTGATGTTTGGTATCTGGTGTCTGGTATCTGATGTCTGGTATCTGGTATCTGGTATCTGGTGTCTGGTATCTGGTATCCGGTATCTGGTGTCTGGCATCTGGTATCTGGTGTCTGGTATCTGATGTCTGGTATCTGGTGTCTGGTGTCTGGTATCTGGTATCTGGTATCTGGTGTCTGGTATCTGGTATTTGGTATCTGTTATCTCTTTATCTGGTATCTGGTTTCTGGTGGCTGGTATCTGGTATCTGGTATCTCGTACCTGGTGTTTGGTGTCTGGTGTCTGGTATCTGGTTTCTGGTGTCTGGTATCTGATGTCTGGTATCCGGTATCCGGTGTCTGGTATCTGGTATCTGGTATCTGGTATCTGGTGTCTGGTATCTGATGTCTGGTATCTGGTATCCGGTATCTGGTGTCTGGCATCTGGTAACTGGTATCTGGTATCTGATGTCTGGTATCTGGTGTCTGGTGTCTGGTATCTGGTATCTGGTATCTGGTGTCTGGTATCTGGTATTTGGTATCTGTTATCTCTTTATCTGGTATCTGGTTTCTGGTGGCTGGTATCTGGTATCTCGTATCTGGTGTTTGGTATCTGGTATCTGGTGTCTGGTATCTGGTATCTCGTATCTGGTTTCTGGTGTCTGGTATCTGATGTCTGGTATCTGGTATCTGGTGTCTGGTGTCTGGTATCTGGTGTCTGGTATCTGGTGTCTGGTGTCTGGTATCTGGTATCTGGTATCTGGTTTCTGGTATCTGATGTCTGGTATCTGGTGTCTGGTGTCTGGTATCTGGTATCTGGTATCTGGTGTCTGGTATCTGGTGTCTAGTATCTGGTTTCTGGTATCTGTTATCTTTTATATGTTATCAGTTTTCATTTTTCATTTTTCTATTTTAATTTTTAATTTTTCATTTTTAATTTTTCTATTTTAATTTTTAATTTCTAATTTCTAATTTCTAATTTCTAATTTCTAATTTCTAATTTCTAATTTCTAATTTTTAATTTTTAATTTTCAATTTTCAATTTTTAATTTTCGATTTTTCGATTTTTCGATTTTTCGATTTTTCGATTTTTCGATTTTTCGATTTTTCGATTTTTCGATTTTTCGATTTTTCGATTTTTCGATTTTTCGATTTTTCGATTTTTCGATTTTTCGATTTTTCGATTTTTCGATTTTTCGATTTTTCGATTTTTCGATTTTTCGATTTTTCGATTTTTCGATTTTTCGATTTTTCGATTTTTCGATTTTCGATTTTTCGATTTTTTCGATTTTTCGATTTTCGATTTTTCGATTTTTCGATTTTTCGATTTTCGATTTTCGATTTTCGATTTTTCGATTTTGATTTTTGATTTTTGATTTTTGATTTTTGATTTTTGATTTTTGATTTTTGATTTTTGATTTTTGATTTTTGATTTTTGATTTTTGATTTTTGATTTTTGATTTTTGATTTTTGATTTTTGATTTTTGATTTTTAATTTTTAATTTTCAATTTTCAATTTTTCATTTTTCATTTTTCATTTTTCATTTTTCATTCTTCAGATTTCAGTTTTCATTTTTTAGTTTTCAGTTATCAGTTATTTGTTATCTGTTACCTGTTTTCTTTTATCTGTTACCTTTTATCTGTTATCTGTCATCTTTTATCTTTTATCTGTTATATGTTTCCACCTGTTACCTGTTACCACCTTTTACCTGTTATCTGTTGTCTGTTATCTTCCATATAGCATTGAAAATATCCTGTATACAATTGTATAACAGACTCAGATTTATGTGAGATGCCGGCAACGTCGCATGTGTTGTTGTTAATACCATACATGGCGTTATAAAATCTTCCATGTAGCAAATTGTATAGCAGACTTAGATTTATATGAGAATCGTCGCATAAATCTAGCTATAACACGACTTGCAAAAAAATGGCGCTTGACAGTGACATATGTCAACCGTGTTCGTCTACGGATAGCAGTGGACTATGCTTTCTTCAGTGTATATGTTTTCTGTTTTGTAATGTCAATGTCATTGTCATAGGTAATTTTTTCTAACCTGGAAAATGAAATGTATTTTGTTTAAAATTAAAATTCAATAACTCCTATTGTGAGATGTGTGCATCTCAACGACGATGAAAAGACCTAGACCTTTCTATTTACACTAAAACGCGTTGAAAGGATAAATATTAGGGAATTGCAATGTTGCCAGTTACTAGCTGATAGAATTCCTAACCTGGTAGTAAACAAACCTCAAACAAATATTTCATCGTGTAAACCAGCTATTTGCACTCATGAAAATAATAAAATTGTTAACATTCTTGAAAATCTGCATAAGCAATAGTGAAAAGTAGAAAAGTGAACTATTTTCGTATTGAATTTACCGTTAGCGAATTGGAAAGAGATTTCCTTCAGTCACAGAGCTTCAGTCGACATTGGCAACGTCGCATTTTTCTTATGAATGGACATTTTACGATAGTATAAAGTGCGTATTTATGCTTGAGTTGTGGATTTTCACAAATCATTATTTTTGTGCTATTTGCCATAAGTTTGTTAGTGATATTGAACTGTTACCTGTTGAACAATGGTGCGATCGTGTTATGTGTGCAAGATAAACAGCAGTAATCCAGAATCGGCCAATTTATCATTCCATCGGTAAGTAAGGTTATGTTTTCATATCATAGGCGTGGCAATACAAATTTTACTGAAAAAAATATCATAAAACAGTCTTTTACCATCATTTTAGTAACTTTTTGTAGCTTCCTGACGAGTTTATATGAATATATATCCATCACTAGCAGTATGATACAATTTAAAGATGTTCTGGGGTGTAGTTCATCAAGTACAAAAATATCCACATACACAATCTTCATGCAACTTAAGTAAACGTGATTTTGCCATGATTTGATTATATTTTTGTGCTAACTAGTTTATAATCATTAGACAGATCATTGGTGTAAGACATGTGTTTACAATTTTAGACTCCCATCTGACCCAGCAAAGCGCATTTTATGGATTTCACTGCTTGGCATTGACTGGGAGAAAACGTTGCCGAAAGTGGCACTGATATGCAGCAAACATTTTCATGATAGGGACTTTGAATATGATTCTGCTGGAAGAAGGCTTTTGAAGGATGGTGCTGAACCAGTAGATGTTCGCTCCATACATGATGAGCAGGAGTATGCAAGGTAAATATGTTTGTTACTTTTTTGAGTTTTTTTGACATGCTATTAATAGCATACAGATACATTTGCCCTATATATTCATATTGATTAATATTTACTCAGCATTTCTATTATCTAAAGTTTGAAGAATTAAAAATGTGTCAAGATTATACTTGTACTTTACTCTAGACTCTAGCCCTGTAAATATTTACTTTGTTATTGTATCCATAAGTATCTTAAACAAACATTATTATTCCAGCTCTGATTCAACAGTGACACTTACTCCAGCAAAGGAATCAAGCTCAGAAGCCCATAGCAGTCAAGGGAGCCCTGTCAGAAAGCGGTGAGTAGAGTTCTATACATATTTGAACTATTCTCATATAATAAGCTTATACTACATATTATTATCAAAATAAACAGATTGGCACAGTAAAATAAGTCAGTGCCTGTGTGCTTCAAGTGTGCTTTAATAAATGCAATTCATACATTCAAGTACATTACCAAACAATTATTGTCAAAACTTATCTAAATAGTATCATGTGTATGTCAAAGGATTTTGGTTGTTTACATGTGTTATGTCCAGTATTTTATGTATACCTTTTATTTTAGATTGATAATGGAAGAGTTAGCTATACCAGGGCCTTCCCATGTGGTGTGAGTATTCTCTTAATCTAAACCATTTCATTTACTCATGTAGAAAATATTTTAGCTCAAGTCATATTCCTTTTCCTGATGAAGCTTCTAAGATGGTAGAGCCTCCAGAAATTTTGCAGTCATTCACATCATCCAGTACTGCAACTGCTTCTGAACAGGAGTATCAATTGGCAATTAGAGGCAATGTCACCAAACGAAATGTCAGAACACCACGTAAAAGAAGGTATTTGAGGGAGACAAGAACTTGTTTCTTACTAGCTATTTTGTATCAAGATGAAATGATATATAATATTATTTAATGAATAAAGTATATAGTTGACACATTTATCCTTTTCAGGCTAAAACGTTATGTTGGAGATTTATCAAGTGATGACTTTTCCACTCCCAGAAAATCAAAGTCAAATTATCGGTTGATGAAAAGTTCCCTAATGACATTGAGGAAAAAAGTAAAAAGTCTCCAAACAAGTGTTGCTGCTTTGAGGAGAAGAATAAAAACTCTAAGTGGCTTATTGAAACTTTTGAAGCAGAATAATCACATAACAGATTCAGCTGAAACTGTATTGAAGGTAAGCAGATTGATGAAGACTGTGTGTCCCAGATACCCGAATTCATTTGAATGGAGCAATTGATCAACTTTTTTTTTCAATATAATAATTTTCATTACAACACACACACAACACTCAACATACCATAACTGGTCAGAAGACCAGTTGTAATCTTGCTCATTGAAAATAAGCATTATCATCTTATCACTTTTGCACATATAGCTCCATGATTTTTTTCTTTTAATTATAGCATTTGATATTCTTTTTTTATTCGTATTTTGTTTATTTTGACTAATACTTGTTACAACAAGTATACATATCGTCATCTAACCACAGCAGGTCATGAGACTGGTTATGGTAGAAATAGAATTGAGTATGGGTATGTTCAGTGTTAATATCCTAGTTTCCTGATGTTATTTATCTTGCATAAATGTAATTAATACTAGTTTTAAAATACTCATTCTGTTCAGATTACATGATTTAATTGCATTCTAAATACTTAATATCTCTTTTAGGCATCTCTTTCTGGTATGCCTTTGGAAATCTTTGAAAGAATGTTGAGGGGGCGTACTAGCCAGAAATATAACCCTGCCTTGCGGTCATTTGCCCTCACGCTGAGCTTTTATTCCCCAAGAGCATACAATTTTGTGAGGAAGACATTTAACCTTGCTCTACCCCATCTGTCAACAATAAGCAAATGGTATAAGTCGATTGATGGTTCACCAGGCTTCACTGAGGAATCCATTGTGGCCTTGAAATTAAAACAAGGAGAAGCTTCAACCAAAAACTCTACTGTTATGTGTAATTTAGTCCTAGATGAGATGTCTATTCGGAAACAAGTTGAATGGACAGGGAGTAAGTTCACGGGGTATGTTGATATTGGGGCTAACATAGAATCAGACGTTCTACCAGAAGCAAAGGAGGTGTTGGTTTTTATGTTAGTATGCTTGAATGGAGCATGGAAAATTCCGGTGGGTTACTTTCTGTTGGATGGCTTGACTGGTTATGAAAAGGCAGAACTCGTGAAAAAATGCCTAACCTTCATCCACACTTCTGGAGTTACTGTAGCATCATTAACATTCGATGGTGCTCCAGTAAATTTCACAATGGCTTCTTGTCTAGGGACAAATCTGAACGATGTAACAAACTTGAAGACTTATTTTCTCCATCCTATAACGGGTCAAAATGTATACATATTCCTAGACCCAAGCCACATGATAAAATTAGTCAGAAACGCTTTTGGTTCCATCAAATACTTAGGTGATTCTGAAAACAATCAGATAAGTTGGGATTATTTGGTGAAGTTAGTTGATGTGCAAAATATCGAAGGTTTACATTTAGGCACAAAAATAAGAAATCGTCATCTACAGTGGACGAGAGAAAAAATGAGGGTCAAAATAGCTACACAAACTTTAAGTAGAAGTGTTGCTGATGCTTTGACCTATTTATCCAAAGATTTAAAACTAGCGACGTTTGCTAATGTGGAAGGTACCGTAAAATTTGTTCAAACATTTAACGATATTTTTGATATTTTCAACTCTAGTAACAGGTTTTCAAAGTACTTATTTAAGCGCCCACTTTCTCCAGCTACTGCAGATACATTTTTCAAATTCATGGACGAGGCAGTTCAATATATCCATGGATTGCGACTAGGTACTCTCCCAATAATACATTCTCCAAAAAAAACTGGTTTTTTAGGATTTTTGATTTGCATTCAGAGCTTGAAACAGTTTTATAACTTGTGTATTGTAGAAAAGAAAGTTTTAAAATATATTTTGACAAATAAATTATCACAGGATCATTTAGAGCTTTTTTTGGAGCTATTCGTAGTAAGGGAGGGTACAACAATAATCCCAGTGCAAGGCAGTTTGAAGCTGCATACAAACGATTGCTGGTGCATACAGAGATATCTGGCCCAGACACAGGAAATGTTGATAACCCAGAGCGTTTGACTATCTTATCTTGTGGCAGTGGATATCATATAACCAGGGCGGACGATGGTGAAGATCTTTTAAATAGCCCAGAATTACTTCAGTTTGAAGAAAAAATAAAAACGATCTTGCCCTTTACCAGTGCACACCTTTTGCATGGAATCTTACAATTTATACAGAAGATGTTGTTTCATACATTGCAGGGTTTGTGGTGAATTGTTTAAAAAAATGTGTTACTTGTATAAATTGTAAGAATTCTTTAGAGGGCGATATTGACATGCCATTGCAAAAAAGAAAAGTTTATGGAGAATTGACAAAAGCCTCAGGACCAGTTATTCAAATTTGCCGCCATGGTGAAAAATACTTTCGTTTCTTCCAAAAGACAACTAATATCTTTAACAAAAATATCAAACATCTCTCGGATATTCTAGTCAATAATACCATACAATCAATATCACCACATATTTTGGGGTATTTTGAACACCACCTTCTTGAAGATGACCCTATTGATGGGCACTGCATATTTCTGATAAAACTGATTTTGAAAAAGTATTTCTCACTCAGAATTCATCACGAAACTGTGAAAAAATCGGACAGTTTAAAAAAAACAGAATTAGAAGTGTATATACGAAGGCAGTATTATTCAGCCATCAGTAAGATTTTTTTCTTTGTTGTATCTCTCGTAATTTTTTGGATTCTATGATATGATTCTAAGGTTGAGAAGTATTTTTAAATTATGTACATTTTTGTAGACCTGTAGGTGGCAGAAGTTCAAGCTTTGTTTTTCCCAAAATGCATAGCTAATTAGTAGATTTTTAATTTTCTGGCGACACTGATCATGTATGTATAGGTCGACTACATTTCAGCTGTTTCGCATGTAATTGAAATAATTCAAGATTCCGCAATTTCTACCAATACACAGTAAAATGGAAATATCCCGACTGCATGTATTGTTTTTTTTTTCGTATTTCATGTTATAAATGGATACATAAGCTATCTTATAAAATTAATTTGCTATACAAATTTCTCAACACGATTACTACAACACTTTAGGTAACACCCCAAGATTGAATGAATTATTTACAATTATGCTTAATGTGTTGATGTATATATTTTTGATTATATTATATGTAATTAGATTTTATATAAAGTTACCTTTATATATATATATATATATATATATATATATATATATATATAACTCGCATATTTTCCTTTAATTATGCTATAACTGAGACCTCGTAGATGAATGTCAGACGTTCATTCCATACTGTGATGCGTACGTCAGTATTTACTGATAGATTTCCTTCCGGATCGATGGAATGATTGAATTTCCACATAACCTTATGCAACAATAAAACATGGCATCAATACGCTAGGCTAGACGTTCAATGAATACGACCACATTCCTTGGAAAATACTAACGGATCAGAGTATGAAATGAACGTCTGACATTCGCTTTATAATACTGGCAAAGTAGTACTAATAAGATTTAGAGTGTTTGTTCTTATACTGTTCTTTACTATTATACAAGGAATGGCCTATGATGATTTTGTACCCATTGTTAAATTGGCGAGTGTGAAGTAGCTGCTTGAAGCAACTCTTGTAATTTATGATTTTGTAAAAATGTCAAAATAAAAAGTGTTCCCATTTCACTGTTTGATTTGTTTTAAAAAAATATCTTATTAAAATGGATGGCGATCAAAACTGTTCAATCCAACTCTAATTTTTAAGTAAATATTGGAAACACATTGGTCAAGTATACCGTCTCTAATCTAGAGGCACCTCTGTCAAAATCCATCAAACCGTTCAAGCTGCAGCCTTGGAAATATGAATTTCAAGGTTGATTATTTTATTAATATTCGCCATTTTGTTTCAATGAAATTTTAATATACCCAGTATCACTCATACTGCTAGGACGAATCCGAATACCAAAATCCAACAAGCATTTGAGCCCGTGAAACAGAATTTTTGGATATATACATACAAACCAAAAAACATGTGAAACATATTCCTCCTGAGGCAGTCGGGTTAATAAATGTATAAAGCTCATCAGTTTTCAGAGCCTCGTCTGTCGCTGGCGACACTATCATGATTGGTCTGAGTGCATGTGACGTCCGGTTTGATTCATAGTCCTAGTTTTGACCGTTTCTTGTTGTGTTTATGTACACTTATATTTAATTGTACTTCGACGCTATATTTCGGCTTGCATATTCATAATTAGCATAAACAATTTATTTGAGTGACAAATTATTCCATTCCATTATGCATAATACTTTTACATTCATTGAAGTGCCCAAAAACTCCACAAAAATCGATTTCTAGCTATAGCTCTATTACCCCGATTATGATACGCCCATGGCAGTTGACGACTGTCCGCCATCTTCCTCCAGCTGTATATAGTTTTCTGTTGTTTATCTTGTCAACGTTCAGATAGACGTTTTATGAATGAATGTAAATGTCTAGGTCTTTTCATCGTCGTTGTTTGTTATTGTCCCAGAGGCATGCAATAAAGTGCTTTTTATTTTTTATCTCGCAAACGAAGCGAGATATGAAAGAAACTCAGGGGACAAAAAAAGCATTTAAAAAGTCCGTGGCGTACAATTTTTTTTGTCAAAGATATTGGCTAGGGTGTTTTTCGGGACCCCACTGGACTTAATAATTTCAATCTACTTGGGACTAAATTAGCCCCTTACTGCCCTTAACCCCACAATATTAGATTTTAAAAAAATTTGACACCCTTTACTTTGAAAATGGAGCATTTCTGGTCTTATATTTGTATAAACTTTTCATCTCAAAATTACTCAAAGAATCACCTCCTGAAGTTTGGCCACGTACTTAAATAATACCCTGTATTTGAGAAAAGAATGTTGGCATCATTTGATGATAGGAGATTTCATGGGAAGTTTTGGGGGTTTTGAAAGTTATTGCTTTTATGAGGCCGCTGTCCCCGATAGAAAATTTTGTTCATAATTCCGTACCAAATTTTGTGAGAAAATGCGTTACGGAATTTAGTTCCCAATTTCTTCACCAATTAAAATCCTGTTTGTCACGTAAAGAAATTTAAGTAATAGATTTCGTACGAAATCATGCGCAGTCGGTAAAAAAACTATAACTGTCAACTTCGAAATGCCTTTTATCACGTCAAAGTAATTCTAACCACACTTTCGGCTTGCTACTTTATTACTTTAAACGAATAGAAAATTGTAGAAAATGGAGTGATTCTGTAATTGGCATATACAATGTGTTTGGTCACGACATACCGATATTTAAGGGGCTAGCTATTTTTATCGACAAATCCACCCCCCTACATTGTCCTCCCTCACCCCCCTTGAAATGGCAGCCATTTTTATTTTTACGTTACGATTACGCTAGTGCGTGTATGAAAATTGTAATAACTGAGAACATAAGAGTCACAGAATGATAAATTTGGTGTCATTTGAACGATAACATGTTGTTCTGGCGATTACTGAAAAACTTGTATTGATTCTAACCGTCAAACAACAGACAAAAACAGAAAAAAATATGCAAGAAAATTTATTATTTTGTGCATTTCCGCACACCACTCAAAAACTAGTTTATGAAGTGGTACTTTTTTGTGCTAATTCTGTTATCTACAAAATGACACCAAATGTCTTCTACGTTAAGTAATAAATGCTATCTATCATGGGTTAAAGTATACATAAAAATGACAAATCAAAGTTTCTTATAAATAGTTTGGACATGTTTAATGTTACAGAAGCTGTTCAAAATGCTCTCCATTATTGGTTATGCATATTGTAGTTGTTAAAACAATGTGTCGTGTTGAGCAGCGGGTCATATCCGTGTCAGCTCTAATTTCGTTCGCAGCGGTATGGATCCTTTCCACGAGCTCTTCCCGTGTCGTCGACACATGACAGTAGACTTTTTGCTTCAATGTGTCCCAGAAAAAATAATCTAGGGGCGTTAAATCGGGTGATCGGGGTGGCCAAGCGACAGTGCCTCCACGTCCTATCCATGGAGAATGTTGACTATCCAAATGTTCTAGCGCAAAAGCGTGTGGGAGCTCCAACCATATGTTGCGGTGGTTGATAAGTGGCGTAGATCTGAAAACTCGGTACTCAAGAAGTCCAAAAATCCCTGGCCATCTAACCTTGGAGGTAGCTCAACTGGGCCGACTAAAACTCCGTCGATCATTCGAGCCCAAATGTTTACATCAAATTCCTGTTGGAAAGTGCTCAGTCGAACTGCGTGAGCGGTTTCCGAAGACCACAAGTGGTTGTTTCTATGGTTTATGATCCCCTACCTCGTAAATTTTGCTTCGTCCCTCCATAGAATTTTTTGTGACATTGAATTATTTATAAGAAACTTTGATTTGTCATTTTTATGTATACTTTGACCCATGTTAGATAGATATATTACTTAACGTAGAAGACTTAGGAAACAAATTTGGTGTCATTTTGTAGATAACATAAATAGCTGTAGAATTAGCACAAAAAAGTACAACTTCACAAACTAGTTTTTGAATGGTGTGCGGAAATGCACAAAATTTTTTTCGGGTTTTGTGTGTTTTTAAGTTTGACGGTTAGTATCAATACAAGTTTTTCAACAATCGCTAGAACAACATGCTATTGTTCAATTGACACCAAATTTGTCGTTCTGTGACACTTATGTACTCAGTTATTACATTTTTCATACATGCACTAGCGTAATCGTATCGTAAAAATAAAAATGGATGCCATTTCAAGAGGGGGGAGGTAGGACATTGTAGAGGGGTGGATTTGACGATAAAAATAGCTGAAAAATACCCCCCTTAAATATCGGTATGTCGTGACCAAACACATTGTATAATATGCGACTAAAATGAATCAGGGAGAGGAACCGGTTTGTAGGTATGCTCCACATGCTGAACAAGAAACTTCTAGTCGACGATCCACCTGCTTATGGACCTAATTGGTTTTAAAGTAATTCTGATTTTATCCAACGCAGGTTATTTGGCGAATCTGTTTTTATAGGTCTTGCTTTTTACAGCACATAAACAATCATATTTCTCATACTCGTTTAGTAGTATGTCACACTGCACGTTTTTCAATCTCCAAGTAGAACAGCGTAAGCAGGGGAGTTTCGCGAAACTGATGAACACAACTGATCAAAACAACTGATGAAAGCCTTTGCGGTTAGACTTGTTTTTGTCAACCAATTATCATCTCATCTAATCACAAAACATCAAGGGGATATCAAGGAGTTAAAACAAAAAATGTAATTCCTTGTCACTTAGCGTTTCTAGCAGTAATTGTACTGTTCCAAATGCGCAGAAGGCGTCTGCGCACTTTAAGCATGACATTGCTAATCCAATTTTTATCTTGAGATTAAGATTCAGCATAGTGTACTCCAGCTTAAGCATAAGCGAACAAAGTACTAGTTTCTAAAGCTACTGACAAAATCGTCCTTCTAGTTTACCTGTATTATACATGCATCAGATGCATTTTTTATAAAAAAGTACCTAATCAGATATCAAATAAATACATTGAAATGCATTCTTTCATATATGTATGCTCGTGTTAGAATCCTGTGACATCGGGCGGTCCGCGAGCGCAGAAATTATCATTTTACAAAAAAAAATCAAGTATGTTTCCAAAACATGGAGCAAACATTCAAAAGGCGATTTTTTACTTTATTCTACGATTATACGATTATTTGTTGCTTGTGTTTGAAAATAGAGAGTGGGCAGAACTTTAGAAAATTACATTTTTTAAATAGCGTTGACATTGTGGGATGAAGAGGATAGCTCGTCAATTACGACAGGCATGTTGCTACCCGAGAGAAAGTCAGCCAGCCATCTGAAAAGCTTCTCTGGGAGGCTATAGAATCGAAGTTAGCATAAGAGCACATCATACCACAGCTGATCGAACGCTTTCGTGATATCAAGAGTAACGACATGAGCCTCAACATAAGACTGAATGAGTTTACTCCACCACAGCGTGATGTAAGCTACGAGGTCCTCCGTGGATCGCTGGTGTTTGAAATCACAATGTCTGTCGCTAATGAAGTAGTGACGTTCGAGGTACTCTAGCAGCAGAGCTATAGGCCTGTAGTGGTAAGGGTCGATCAGCGAAACAAACATCTCTCCAAGGAAAGGTAGAGAAGAAGTCTCTGAGCCCCTCCCAGTAGTAAATGACAAATTTTGCGGCTTGGGCGAGTTTCTGTTGCCACAGAGGGTTCTGACCGAAACCTAACCTCCACACCACCATGGTCTGAGTTACTCAGGGGGACAGGGTAGCAGTTCTGTAAGGAACAGGATGAGTGGTCAGAAAGAGATCCAGCGGGCTAATGGCGTGTGACGAAACGCGGGGGAAAAAATAGGGCTCGTCATCAGCTGGATCAGTCCTTGGATAATAGCAAATGCTTCAACAGCACGACCTGCTGCATCGGTCTTGTTTGAGCCTAACCAGAGCTCATTATGGGCATTCAAATCATCCAAGAGAACTAACGTATGACCTAAAAGTTTTGGCATAAAATATTTATCGGATTTTTTTATGAAGAAATTTATTTAAACACTAACTAGTTATCATAAATTGCAACTCGATACTTTAACTAGACTATACTATCGAATTATGTGGAGTGGCCCATTCTTCTCCATCAGACGCAACTTTCTTCGAATGTCTCTCATGAGATCCTGGAGGGAATTCAATTTCTCTCACTTTTTCGTAAATTCGCCGTCTTAATTGTTCTTCATCTTGGGTTTCTTGCCTCCATGATAAACCTTCCTAGACAGTAAAGCCCAAAAATCCTCTATTAGGCGAGCCTGCAGCAAGTTTGGAGGATTATCGTTTTTGGGAACAAAAGGTATGTTGCGTTGTCGAAGCCTGTTTTGGGTATCTCTTGACTAATGGCATGATGCTAGGTCTGGCTAAAACATGATATGTTCGTGGACAAACTGAAGCAATTTGCAAAGGCAGTTATCAACATAGTGCTGACTATTCAAAGCTTCACCCCTCACTACTACCACAACAGGTTGGGATACACCTCTGTTAGAAATTGCGCACCAAACAAGGATTTTATCTGCAAATTTCGCTTTATGTTTGTATCTAACATTGTCAGGACATTACTCTAAATTTCGTCGTTTCCCTTCATTTCAGAATTACTCAAAGTGAAATACTTTTCGTCATCTAAAATAATGATTTTTCCATTGGCAAAGTGTTGAAGACAGCATAGATGCTTGCAAGATTCTTGGTATACGAAGGAGTTGCGCTTGAGAGTATTTGGGGCACTCAAGTCTCTTTCGATATTTAAGACCATTCCTCCTCAATTCCTACGATATCGTAATCTTAGAAGATATGAATTGACGAGCCAGTCTCCTTGTTGACATTCCAATCTGATTTTTTGCTCTTCTCACCAATCTCTCTGACCTCTGCACGTAGTCTAGGGAGATTCAGACATGGTGTTCCCTGCTTGTATTCCGCTATTGTTCGATAAATGGTTCTGCGAGAAACGTTTTCATTCTGGAATATTCGACAGATTTCAGCTTTGGGTAACCGCCCAACCAACTTGTAGGTACTTTTTCTTATTTCTAATTTATACGACATCTTAAAGCGAAAACCTCAAAATAAATAAATGTCAACTGACAGTAAAGTAAGTAAAAAAACTTTTGTTTCTAACGGCAACTTGATATTATTTTGTGTTAAAGCCAATGAATTTTGTGCCAAAACTTTTAGGACATACGTTGCCTCTAAAACAAGGTGATTGATGTTCAAGAAGACGATCTTGACAGCGAGGTATTCAAGTAGGTCATCCCAGTTATGGCCCGAGGGAGAGCGATAAAGGTAGCAAATAAATGTGGGGGACTTTTGGAGTTGATGCGAAGCCACAAAATGCCCTTCCGGCCTGATTCCAAAGAAATGTCTCTGGGGCAGGAAATACTGCTGCGGACAAAAGCCACAACTCCTCGGTTCTTCCACAGATTGGAGTGCACCTCGTAATTTGGAAAGCCAAGATAATTAATCGGTGCAGAATCTAAGATTACAGTTTGGCATGTCCACGAGTGCATAGAAGCCGCCAGCAGCACGTCTGTTGGTTTAGTTGTTCATTCGTATTGACAGTGTAAAGTGCGGACTATGGCGTCGCGATCACGTAGTGAGATAAGGGCAGTTTTACTATATAACTTTACGCGTGTTTAAGCATAGACCAGTGCTTAGAAGAAATGACACTTGTATTAAAGAATGATTATCCTCATCGTACGACTATATTCAGATGGTACAGAGAATAACAAAGGGGTAATTTCACTCTGGTGGACGCTGGGAGGGAAGGAAGGCCGCGAATGTCAGTAACGGAGGAAAACATTACTGCTGCGAGGAAAATGCTTGACGAAGACCGGAGAGTGACATAACAGATAGAGGAGACCTTACACCTTAATGCACCAGCAATTCATTCCATTCTGCATGATCATTTACACGTAAGGAAACTTTGTTCTCTTTGAGGACCGCATAGTCTGACGAAAAAGAAGAATTGTCGTACGACTTGGTGCCGAAAAATGCTGAAAATATTTGATAAGTGGCAATCGTGACAGGTGACGAGACTTGACTCTATTATTACGATGTGTCGACCAAGGCCCAAACCAAAATTTGGGTCTTTGATGATGAGAACACACGCCCTTAGATGTCAGAAAATCCCGATCTATTAAGAAAACATGATAGCTGTATATTTCAAATCGAGCGGGATTGTGGAGCGTGTCGTTTTGGACACCCAGAAGACAGTCACAGCTAAGTGGTACACGGAACAGTTCTGCCTAACGTCCTAGAGTCGATGAAAAACCTGCGGCCAAAATCAAGAACGAACACTTGGTACCTCCACCATGACAACGATCCAGCTCACCGCGCCAAAGCCTGCACCGAGTATTTGACTACTACTGGACTGAAACTTATTGAGCACCCTCCTTACAGTCCCGATCTTGCTCCCTGCGACTTTGCGCTGTTTCCGCATGTGAAAATGAAGCTAAAAGGAAAACGGTTTTCTAGCAATGAGGACCTTGCGCGGGCTTGGGACAACGACTGTGCCGCACTCCCGGGTGTAACTTGGCTGAGTTGATTTAAGGACTGGTTTTAGTGGATGTAGAAGGGTCTTAAATGTGGTGAAAATTACTTAGAACGAAGTCAATAAGTAAAGCTGTATTGCAAAACTATTATAGTACCCTTTGCATAAAGGTGGAAGACTCATACAAAGACAAGACAGTGAGACAAAACTAAAAAATGTATGACTGTGAGCTTAACCCATTCGCAGCATTGTTCCAAAATTGGAACACGCGATATTTTGGGATGTAGTTGAATAGATGGAGGCACAAGTATTAATCAGAACCATTGTTAGCAATTCACAGCATCGGGAGCACCTGTTTTCAGTAAACTTTTTAGGTTATATTACGGCAGTAAACATACCAATGCAGCTAGGTTATTTTATTTTTAAAACAATTTTTTGTGTTATTACTGGCGCGTAAACAATACAAACTGCTGAAAAATTGAAGTTCTCTATAAACAGAAGCAAGGTCTGGCTATTGTTTTATTGGTAAGTTTGAGTAAAATAAGTATCTTTTCTCATTTGTACCTTCTATCGTCACATTTTGTTATGTTCCAATAATGGAACATGGCTACTTCTATTGCACTTTTGTATTTATTTTAGGTTATGGATTGCAAAACCTTTTACGAAAAAAATCCACCTGTTCAACCAGTTTGAACCGACTCATTGACAAACTGCATGAAGAGCACTTTGAATCAGCTAACATATATATACTATAAGTCCACCAATGGAGGATTCTGAGGGCGACTCTGAAGCCTCAGGAAATGAAAATGAAGGGGATTTTTGTGAGAAATTTTCTCAAAAAATATTAGGTGCACCAGCTGAAGCTACTCTTGTATCACATGGCAGTAAGCAGCATCAAGAATCCAGCAGTGATGACGATGAGCCTTTAGTAAAATACGTACCCAAAAGCAAAAAATTCAAGTCAAAGTCAAAACTTGAAAACTGGTATCAGCAAGACTTACCAAACTCTGTGAATCTGAATAATGTAATAGAATCTGACACATATAATAACCTGGTTTCAAAAGAAAATCCTATTCAATTTTTCGAATTATTTTGGACTGATGCTTTTTTTGAAAACATAAAAGAACAAACTACATATATTGTATGCTACCCAGAAAAATGCAAACACATCTTTTACTGTGACCGTGGAAGAACTAAAGGTTTTTTTCTCAATTTTGCTAATTTCTGGTTACTCTAAAAGGCCCAGGAAAGATATGTATTGGAGTATGGACTCTGATCTTCTCAATGAAGCGGTTGCTAAGGGGATGTCAAGAAATAAATTCCGAAATATTTTGAGAAATTTGCACTTTGTAAATAACACTCAGCTGCCAGCCAATGACAAATTTGGGAAAGTAAGGCCACTGATCAACCACCTAAACACTGTTTTTCTACAGCATACCCCTCTTACTCAAACCACATCAATATCTGTTGACGAATCAATGGTACCATACTATAGTCACCACAGTTGCAAGCAAAGAATTCAAGGAAAGCCTATTAGATATGGGTTCAAATTTTGGTCTGCAAATGTATCAAACGCTTATCTTGTGAACACTAAACCATATCAAGGCAAGGAACAATATTAGGAGATAGTGACCTTGGCCTAGGAGCATCTGTTGTTTACACCTTTGCAGAAAAATTGAAACAGCGATTTCCAGATCAAAAATTTAACTTCGTTATAGATAACTTTTTCACGGGTCTTCCACTGATAAAAAAATTAAGTGAAATGGATTTTGGATGCACAGGTACGATCCGGCAAAACAGACTAGAAAAATGTCCTCTAAATAAATCTGCAATGAAGAAATCGCATAGGGGTTCTATGGACTCGTACGTTAATTCAACTAAAGAAGTTATTGTTATGCAATGGAAAGATAACTCCATAGTCCATGTTGCTTCAAACTGCTTTGTCTTGCAGCCCACAAAAGCAGCACGCCGTTATTCTGCTGCTGACAAAAAATATATTATGGTAGAGATGCCTCATGCTATTCAGCAGTACAATACTAATATGGGTGGTACAGATTTAATGGATAGAAATATTTCTAATTATCGCCCGCAACTGCGTAATAATAAATGGTGGTGGCAAGTTTTTATACATCTTTTATGCGCTTCGGTCTCTAATGCTTGGATCTTATACAGAATCTCAAAAGATGAGAAAAAAAGAAATCTAGTGCTGATGAATTCATGGACAGTTCTCGTTCTCTTGATTTACTTGGCTTTATCAGATACATTGTATCAACATATTTACTTCTGAGTCCCAGAGCACAAAGACAAGACGGAGCTATATTTCTAAAGGTTCCTGAGGCAGTCTCCAAGAATATGTCTGTTTTGCACTACCCAAACTCCATGAAACAAAATAGATGGAAAGTTTGCAAAAAAAATACTACATTTGGTTGTGGTATATGTATGATTAATGTACATCCACTCGATTGTTTTAAAATATTTCATCAAAGTGCATCTTCGTAGTGTATAAAATAAAAATAAATGTTATATGGATACTTTAGTTTATTTTTTAATAATTAGCCAACAAGACCCTTATGACGCCAAGTTCCAAATTTGGAACATTTTTTTTTCGCCTGTGGCGATTGTAAATGTTCAAAAAGATTTTTTTTACTATTTTTCCACATACAAGCTGCCTAGGCTAAAGCTAAAATTTCTTAAAAAAAAAATAATAAAGTTTGGCCGAGAATGGGTTAATAAACAAGCGTCCGCGCATAGTGGCTGATTGCTTATGTATGTGTGAAGCGCGAAGGATATTTAAAAATTATGCCTGTAGTTTTACTAGGTAATAAAGTCTTCTGATCGTTCTGTATCCTCAAAAAACCCGTATTTAGAAGATCATCAATGAACAAGATAGCCTTATGGTACGGACGTTTCAAACTTCAATGCATATCACCATCGCCATCATTACTGAGATCGCAACTAGACTTAACTGAAAGCTATCTGTGTCTCTCATAATAAGGATGACATATCCATTGTGTTTATCAAAATGCAGCTACCAAAGGGACAGTAGTGCCTAAATATGGCGAGATGATTGGCAAAATAAACTACTCCACTATGCCCATGTCCGTAGAAACGACCAAAAAAGCACCTCTTGAATGTTTGCCTCATATTTTCGAAAGACCCCCTAGATAGGGTAAATGAACTGTTGTAAGCGTATCACAGTGGAAATTTGGAAAAAGTACATTAGAATGTATGACGATACCAATCTCTATGCAAAAAGCATTTACGCAAACCTATGCAGGCTCTTATATGCCATATTTTCATAGTCCTGTCTGATATAGCAAAAATTGTGCGATCAAACAGCCATTTGTTTTGGCCTGGCATAAATGCCATTCACATCAAGATTAAGTAGCTTATTTTTGAAAATCTCTGGGGAGCTATTGTTGAAAAACTATTATCACTATAGATACTTCTTTGAGATTACTAAATATTTTAGGTCCGGCTTATTAATAGTACGTTGATTGTAATTTTACTGCTAACCTTTCAAAAACCTGTTTCCAACACCAGGTTTGTAGTAAGGTTAACTTCAACAAGAAGATCATGGGATGAATAGAACGTTGTACGTAGTCATGCCATAAGTTCTGTCCCTCGTTTTCAAACAAGTGTAGACCTGTTAATACTTGTCCGATTGTTTACATTGTGGTGTCAGTTGATTAAGCGCTTTTCGGGTAATTACATATACCTCAGTTTGTATTGATCTCTCGAAGCATAACGATGGAGTGGGGCAAGGCAGAGAACCGTATTGCAGTGATAGCTTTACATAAGTGTAATCTCAGTGCTAGTCAGATTTTTGAACTCTTACGCGGCCTTCAAATATCGCGTAAATTTATGTCTAGGACCATTCAGCGGTACAATGAGACGTCCTCTGTTGATGACAGGCCAAGAAGCGGAAGACCTCGTCAAGTAAGGACTCCAGCAGCCATCAAAGCCGTAAAAGCCAGGATTCAAAGGAATCCACTCCGGAAGCAGAAGATCCTATCCAGGGAAATGAAGATTCCTGTCCGGACGATGTCGCGCATCATTAAACAAGACCTAGGGCTAGGGGCTTACCGGAGACGTACGGGCCAGCGACTTACGGCCACCTTGCGACACATCAGGGCGACAAGATCCAAGAAGCTCTTGGAGAGGTACGCAGCTGGGGGATTCCGAAAGATTTTGTTCACGGATGAGAAAATCTTCACCATAGAAGAAAAATTCAACCCACAAAATGACAAAGTGTATGCAAGGAGTTCACAGGAAGCTTCGGAGATCATTCCGAGAGTTGAGAGAGGCCACCACCCTGCGTCAGTCATGGTTTGGTGGGGGGTGTCCTACGAAGGGGTCACTCAGCAACATTTCTGTAAACAGGGCGTGAAAACAAAAGCGGCAAACTATCAGAGCGACATACTGGATCCTATCGTCAAGCCTTTAAGTGGTACATTGTTTGCCAACCAACACTGGGTCTACCAGCAGGATTCCGCCCCCGCTCACAAGGCTAAGAGTACGCAGCGCTGGCTGGAAAGCAATGTGCCAGAGTTCATTGCTGCGGAAGATTGGCCCTCAGGGAGTCCGGACCTCAATCCTTTAGACTACAAGTTGTGGGACCTGCTAGAGCAGTTGGCCTGCTCCAAAGCCCACCGTAATATCGAGTCCCTGAAAGCGGATTTGATCCGATCAGCGGCAGCTATTCCTTTGGAAGCTGTGCGTGCAGTGATAGATGAGTGGCCCGCGAGATTGAAGCAGTGTGTGAAGGCCAAGGGGGGACATTTTGAATAAAACTGTTTGATTATGAATTCTAAAAATGTTGTCGAATAAATTATATCTTTCATATAAATATATCTTATCTTGTTTCATTTTTATCATGGGACAGAACTTATGGCACGACTACGTAGTTACACTTCACTGTCTAACCTATATCCTTGATAGTGACATAGGTTGTCAATGGATGGCACGAGACACAAACATAGAGTATCACGAAACATGAAAGTTCAGAGGTCGACGCAGCGTTGCCGCATCAACAATTACGTTTCAGTTAACCAGAAGTTGGAAAAACGAATTATTGGCAAGTGAAAGTTAATTTCCAATTCTTAGCTACCTAACCTGAATGTTAATCTGCGGTTGAAAAAACGGGCCTTAGTTGGATAATTCATGTCCATGCTGGGTGAATGATTTTACCTCCAAAAAGCACATCCTGATAATGAACGTCCTTCTTGTCCTTTAGCCGTTCCTCGTCTTTCTCCCACTGTTTTCGCAATATCTCGTTTCTCAACTGATCTGACATCATCTCTGGCAATGCTTCTCCTTCCTCTACATGTTCATTCTTCTCCGTAACTTCATTGGACTTTGCTGCTATTTCTTCTTCTCTACCATGCTGCATTCGTTTCTTCTCAACCACTTCCCGCAATTTTTTATCATTTCGTTTAATGTGTTCCAGGTCTTTAGCCATGCATTGTCTTGTTCTTCCTAGGCAATCTGTATATGTCACCCTTCAAATGCCAAACAGAAATATAAGAGCATAACTTGTTTTGCACATTTTGACATAAACTTGAATAAATCAACTAACTAGTTTGTCGATAAGGATGCCCGATGTTGAAATGGAATAAAACAATATGTGCGTGAGGTAGAATGACATTTTAGATATGATATCACGTCGCTCAGATATCCACCTTGGCTTTGCATGGCGGCACATTCCGAAGAGGTTGAATTTCAAAATATTGCATTTGTTGATTGTACATTATTGGACACAGATATGTTACTCCAGATGGCGATGCACCGACAAAAAGTTGCTGCCATGTTTTCATTCCTTGAGCGGGCTGTCCTTCAGAAATACTGGGACGTAGGTATATTGCGATTGTATGGGACCTTGATGCTCGCTACTTACCGAGTTTTTCGGTAGACCACAAATGTGCTGTTTTTGTTTGCTTTCTGTTGTCTATCTCAACTATATTATACTGATGATTGCTAACAAGCAAGTGACAAATATGGTTGGTCACAGAGATGGAAAGCAAACAGGCTCATTGCCAGGGAGTACACGTCCAGGAAATGTCAGTAATTGAATACTGAATTATTCCATGCAAAATAATAAATATAACATTTTGACAAATGTACATATGTGCCAGCATAGCCAATAATTGTCTGATTTGCTATTCGACACATGCTTCAAGTTATCTAAACAGTGCTTTCAGCTTCATTTGTTAAATAATAGGCTATTTGGTATTTGGACATTTTTTTTATACTCCAACTACCACGAAGGCCTAAGGCCTAAGCACCCATTGGGTACCGTGGGGCTATAGGGGGATACATGGAAAAGGGGGGACCGCCACACGGACTCTGGCGAGGGAACACGTGTGCATGCAACATGGACACATTCTGGCTCCGCCTACGAGATCCGCCGGGTGGTACATCCGCGTTCGACAGTCAGAGACCGTCTACCACCTACGGACAATCACAACATCCATAGCCAAGAGAAAAATTTCTCCTGGGACGGGACTCGAACCCGCACAGCGCACGGCGACTGATCAGGAGACCGAAGAGTCTGCTACAGCGGCCACCGCACATGACCGGATGCTCCCTTGTTCAGTTTTCGCCTTCCGCGCGCATGAAGTGATTCTTATTTAGGGAGATATGTATATTGTGTATATTTTCTGCAAAATAAGTGTGAACAAAAGTTTAACATAGAGGGTGTCCAAGTTCATTCAAAAACCTAGTACAACCTTAATTTTGGGTAATCATATCAGGATTTTCATCCTACTTTAAGTTTTACTTTTACTGTAAAATTTTTATCTTTAACATTTTTGGCTAGACCTTGAAGGAGAAGTGCAAGAAATACAGACACACAAGAATTTTTGGGGAAAATACCAGAAAGAGTATTGAAGGATATTACGATATGGACAAAAACAACAATAAGATTCCGTAAAGATGGGGTTTGAATGGTGCAGTGTATACATGTAGACACAAACAACCAATGGTGTTCTCAGAAATATATAGAAAACATTGTAGAAAATAATAAAATTCAATTCACAATAGCAAGAAATGGTATATACTTAAACTAAAAAACAACTTTTTTCAATTTTCTTTTATGATTACTTTGATCCTTTAAAGTTTTGTCAAGTGTTTTGAGGCAAAAGGACATTCTTGTTTTTATAGGGCAGTCAATATTACTCGTACTACTCTTCTGCAGTAGCTCACTGAATAAGTTTTGTTTTTGAGTACCTATAACATCACCATTATGGAACAGAAGACGGAAAGCCCCTGCTTAAGAGCAGCAGCATACCATACATAGAAAATAGCACTTGAAATTTCACTCACATTCCTTTTTATGTCCATTTTGCTCATTTACCTTTCACTAAATATACTAAGTGACATATAAATCCGAACACCCAGTTTAAATGGTTTAATTTTAATAAAAGTTGGTGAATGATTTATCTTACTGTAAATAACAAGTGAAAAAATGTTCAGCCTTATCAGTTGGACATTCGGGTTTTTATACTGCTTTTTTTTAATTCACTAACGCTCTAAAAATGAATATTTCAGCCGCAGTAAAGAATCAACGTTGGCGGATTTTGGTTCTTGACATCCTTTACGATCGGTTACGATGCCTAGAGTACGGAGACCTGTACGATTTCGTCAACTTAGTGAGTTTGATAGGGGCCGTATAGTGGGACTTCGGAAAGCTGGACTTTCTTTTCGGGCAATTGCAGTTAGAGAGCAAAGAAGTGTAGACACTGTGGTCAGGTGTTGTCAGGCATGGCTTCGAGAAGGCCGCACGCAAAGAGCAAGGGGCACTGGACGCCGCCGTAGAACAACAGACCGTGAAGATCGCCGCCTAAGATTATTGGCCTTAAGGGACCGTTTCTCCACTACCAGGTCCATTGCAAATGAATGGTTTGCAGAACACGGAAGACATATTGGCATGCGAAGTGTTTACCGACGAATGAGAAGTTTTGGCTTGTTTTCATACCGGCCACACTGGGTCCTCCCTTTAACTCGAGAACACCGACGTAATCGCCTTGAGTGGTGCAGACAACGGTCACTCTGGGATCAGGAATGGAACAGTATTGTCTTTAGTGAAGAGTCTCGATTTTGCTTAGGCATGCACGATGGTTGTGCCAGGGTTAGTAGGCGACGTGGTGAAAGGAGGAATCCACAGTTTTTTGTTGAAAGACATATTCATCACACTGTTGGAGTTATGGATTGGGGTGCTATAGCTTATGGTTCCAGGTCACCTTTAATCTTCATCAGAGGTAACATGAACGCCCAGCGTTATATCCACGAAGTTCTAGAACCCCATCTTTTACCCTATCTTGACACCCTGGCAGATCCAACTTTCCAACAAGATAATGCCCGACCACATGTTGCAAGAGTCACAGACTTCTTTCAACATAATGATGTCACATTGTTACCATGGCCACCAAGATCTCCCGACTTATCCCCAATTGAGCACGTGTGGGATATGCAATTTGCAACGTCCTCCTCAGACTCTAGGAGCACTTCGAGAGGAGTTGGTGGTTGCCTGGAATGAGATACCACAGGAGGACATTGACCACCTGATCAGAAGCATGCCTAGGCGCGTTGCAGAATGCGTAGCACATCAGGGTGCATCCACACACTATTAAAGGTCAAAGGGATTTAAAGCAGTGCAATCATTTTGAAATTTTTATCATTTACTTATTATGCTTCATTAAGTACTTATACAAAATTTTATTAAAATAAAACCATTTAAACTGGGTGTTCGGATTTATATGTCACTTAGTATATATATATTTCGACAACATTTAAGCAAAGAGGACTCTTTATACTTTATTTAATTCTCTCTAGCTTTCAATGGACTTTGCCATCATCATCAGGAGAGTAGTATGTGAGGATGTTGCTAATTGTTGTTTACGTATAGGATGAGGGAAACGTCCAGTAACATGGTGAGAGCTGGATAGATTGTACAATGGTCAAAATTATATAAAATATGACAAGAACAAGTTAAAAACAGATTAAAAATTATTTAAAAACATTAGAGCATTACATCGTGAAGCCACTTGATGATTGCACAAATATTTGTCGAAGTACCCAACAAAAGGCGGAAGCTTTAATTTTTCACCTAACTGGTCTAGACGACAATGACCACGTCTCAAGTTATATATATATACATGTATATATATATATATACATGTATATATATATATATGTTATCTAAAACCTTATATACCCGTAGGTATAAGGTGCAATTACATTATTTCATTCTCTATACTAATTAGTTATTATATACAAATTAAGCCGTCATTATTTCTCGCCCGGCGCAATGCTTCGTTCCAACTTATGCCCCTGTTCTTGAGTATTTTCGCCAATCCATCATTCCAGATGCGTTCATTAATCTTTCATTCATTTCCTCTTCGATTGTTCCATCGCCTTGTACTACCACTCCTAGATATTTGAAAGCTTTGACTTGTTCTATATGTGCGCCCTTAGTACTCGTAACTATATTCATTCCATTCCCCCCTGCTGTCGTCATCACTTTTGTTTTAGGTACGTTAATATTCAAACCTCTCTTCGATAATTCCTGGATCCAGATTTTAAGGTTATCTTGTAAGTCTTTTGGGGTATTAGCGCACAATAACAGGTCGTCCGCGAATGCGCACTCTGAAATATTTATTGGCCTCATTTTATAGAAACCGACATGTACTTTTTTAATTTTGCTTTTGACAGCCTTTATTACATCGTCCATAATTATAATGAATAATATCGGGCTCAGGACTCCTCCCTGTCTCAGCCCATCTCCTATGATAAATTCCTCTGACGTCATGTTATCCGTCCTAACATAGCATTTATTTTGGTCGTATATGCTTTGTATACACTCTGTTAGGTGGTTATGTACTCCTCGTTTTGCTATGCTGTTCCACACAATTCTCCTTGGAATATTATCGAACGCTTTTTCCAGGTCTAAGAAAGCTAGGCTTAGTTCCGTGTTCTTAGAAACCATCTTATGGTCACTAGTTAAATTGTCAGACACTATAACATCTCCACACAGAAAGTTCACAAATATAAGATCTAAAGTGGAAGGACATTCTGATGTGACCCTTGTTGGGTCTGCTACAATATTAAAAAGACCGAATTCGTGACAAAAAAATTCTTATTTTCACTAGAACAATTACAATTAAAATTACAATTAACAAAGTTACACGGAAATGAACTAAAAAACACTGCACCCTAGACGACGGCGACCTAAAGTATGACAAAATTACATACATAGCACCATTTAACTTACAGGTCAGCCCGCAAACTTCAAGACTTATCTTCACAAAACTTGTCATGATTTATCACATTATAATTAACATTTGCTCTTATTATATTAAGGCCCTATTTGATTCCATACATGCCCAGGTCTTGGTAAGGCATAGAAAAAGCAGCGTATTGTCACAGCTGAGGTCACAGTTAATTTGAGCACATTTTGCAGTGTTCATTTCTTGGCAATTCATTAATAAAAGTTTATTATGTTGTCATTTTATGTCAGACTCCAAAGTCTCGGATTCCTTTTGTGAAAATTTTGCTTGCTGTTATGGTTATTATTTGGAAATCCTGAAAAAGGATTCACTATTATGTAGTTTGTTTATTTGATAGTATTTGATCACATGCAATTACTGGTATGTTGTGCTCCTTAAAAAATCGCTTAAACTTTTCTGATGATGACTCTGTACTTACACTGCCCACATAGAATGTTCTACAATCTTCTGCAGCAGATATAAAGTAATTATCCTTACTTGAGCCGTTTATTGTGTTGTTTAATGCATGTGCTAGTTTATTTTCTTTCAACCTAGTCCTCTTATTCTCGTTAGCTCCTGTATCTGTGGTAGGTAAGTTAGCAGCTGTCAAATTTATGTATTTATTGCAGACTCCTCGTGAAGCAGCAGGCCCAACTTTTTTCATTGTGAAAGGGCCATCCGTTTCAGATGCACGGCTGTTTGGCATGACGCATTTGCAGTTAAAGTTTTCAGAAACTCTGTTTTCCTTCCTAAAACTACTACCAAGGGATTTAGCAGGCTCATCATTCTCTTTTTTAATAACAACTTTTAAAGTATCAATCTGACAAGCTACTTAATTCATACATACTTTTATCATCTCCTTCAAGTTTTTCTCAATTAGGTCACTATGTTTCATTTTTCCTTTCTCCTTTGCAACAATACCCAGGTGCTGTTCAAAATTATCAACTTTGTTATTCAGTTCAACTATTTGATCACCTTTCTTCATCAGCTTAATTTTCTTTACATCATCTTCCACCTTCTTCAGCGTTTTTTCTACTTCTACAATTTGAGCTTTTTTCAAGTCTTCTTCAAGATTTTTGAACATTTTATCAATGCAATCTGGACAGAACAGGAATAACGACCTTGATTCCATTATCATGACACGACCTTCTGATGGGCTAATATTAGCGCAATCGGCACAAACGACTGCTCTACAAATATCACATGGAAAACCAAATAGTTGACCTTTTTTCCCCCTTCATAGTACATTGATTTTTGCATTTGTAACGATAGCCATGTTGACGCCTAAGGAGTTTCGCTAAGGAAAACTGGCAATGTCTAGCCCAGAACTGAGGCATTTCAATTGTGTGGCACGTTGTTATTATTAAACTTTTTTGCAGTAAAGCAATATTTCAAGTGATGCCTTCAATGTATATCAATTATCACCCCTTAATTCCGATGGTATTGGAACTTTTGGCTATTTAACACTTGAAACAACACCAAAAAACAAAATATATTTTGGACCAAAACCAAACTACCAGCTACATTGCCGAACCATATCTAAGAAGTGAACAACTCCTCAATAATTTCAGGCTCAGGTATTTCTTCATCCCTGTGATGCTTAAATATAAACTAATTATATATTCAAATTTTAAAAGCTTACCTGTCTCATTATGTCTTGAAAAATTTGAGCACACCGAGTGTTTTTCCCTTTGCCTTTTTTACACAAATATTTCCTCTTGTCCCCAGCACCAGATACCAAAACCCAGGTGATAAAACTCTGGGATACATTTTTGTAGGAATGCCATCATCTTTTAGCCCATTTTATTTTTTGAGATGTTATAAGGGTGATTCAAATATAAACCCGACTTTTGTTTAACTATTTTCATTGGTACAGTAAATACAACTTTATTTACATCTTATTTTTCTACATAATCTCCTCTCTTATTATTGATACATTTTTCCATCGGATCGTCTTTTAATTCCCCCATCAAAGAATGAAGCTGGTCGTGTCAGTGGCCAATTCTGCACGAACGTTCCCACACCTTCGTCGTCGCCTAAGAGGTGACCTCCCAGGTCTTCTTCAAATGGCCCAAACATGAGATAGTCGCATGGCGACAAATCGGGACTTTAAGGCAGATGTTCAAGTGTTTCCCAATAAATTTCGCGTAATTTTTCTTGGGTCAATGCAGCTGTGTGCAGCCGAGCGTTGTCATGGAGCAGAATGGCACTTCGAATTGGCATGTCTGGTCTTTTTCGCCAATAGGCCAGTCTCACTTCTTTAAGCAGTTGGCAGTAGTAAGCAGCATTAACTGTACGGCGATCTTGAAGAAAAACAACTAGCGGTACACCTCTGGAATCCCAAAATACCCTTGCCAGAACTTTTCCTGTACAAACACTGGTCTTGGCTTTTCGTGGTGCTTCCTCTCCAGGCTTCGCCACTCCATGGAATTTTTTTTGCGAGTCGTATACTTATTTCCTTGAAACTGTCTTATCACCCAACTGTGCTGTTAATCGACGCAAAGATTCGGAAGCTTTCACGCCGTCCCGCGGCAATAAATTTATGATAATGCGTTGTGCAATAGATTTGTGCAACTATGGCTCAGACATGATGCTACTAACAGCTCAACTACTTCGGCGCGCCAAACTGACTGACTCCCCTCTTTCTGACATCCCCGCCCAACATATACCAAAACGTCGCCCCACTCCATTCACTTATGGCGCATTAAACAGAAAAGTCCTGTTCATATTTGATTGACCCTCATACTCAAAAGCATGCTTTAATTTGACCTTAATGTCACTTTCATAAAAATGTTTGGAACACACTACAGTATTTTTTATGTTAGCTTTGTGTTTATATACATACATCACAATTTTATCACTTCGCTAAAGAAAAACGTTCTATAAACTGTGTAGAGCTGCTTAAAAACTCGGAATATCATTGCAAAGTATACTATAAGTAAGTTGAGGAGAATACAAACAACTCTATGTGCAACATCCCATCATCAGTATATCTGTATCACAGTATATTGGTTTATTCTGTTCATTTTCATTGCTAAGTTGTTTTAACTTGAAATTCACATTTTCAACTACTTTACTCACCATTTTTCACTAGTATCTAACTCCTCATCAGTATCATAACACTCATCAGCATCCTCTTCACACTTATTAAGCACATCATCAGAACAAATAGGAGGCACATCTTCACTACTGTTCTTATCAAAACGAACTAGAAATGCTCTGTGATCAGCTGGATCTAATTTTCCTGAACTTAGCTCTTCATATACTTTTGCTTTCTGCTGCAGAGCAATACTACAAAGAAATTACCATGCATAAACTTTTTATAAAGACCATAAACCAGTTACCACAATAGTCAAACACAACAAAATGTGGGAACAAGTAATAGCTGAACGGTTGGTGACCAAAATTACCCTTACTGTCAAGAGAAAGAAGCCTATCCAGTCTCCACAGGTGACTTGTACGAGTTGCTTTCAACTAAGCAATTGAGAAGTTATGGCAGACATTCAAATTCTAAATAGGCCAATCGAATTAATGGCTAGTAATCAACTAGAATTAGAATCAGTTGAGAATTAAGATTCAATCAAAATTTGGATACTGTACGCGTATTCTGTATCCTCTAAGAAAGAAATTTCTTTCTATAAACTCTCTGTCGCACTTCACCTTATTTTGTAAGGTGTTTCGGTAGCGATCCGGTTGCACGAATGCATTGTTCGGTATAAAGGAATAGAAAGACTTATTACCTCTTTCTATTATTCTTGTCTCTTTTTAACACACGCGTACTTATTGCCTCTTTTGGCTGTTGTCCTTGTCTACATTTCTTAAAAGTGGGGTTATGTATATAAAAATAATAAACATTTACAAGTACCATGGGTAAGTCTCAGTTTAATACCAAACTATTTAATTTTCAAATAACATTTTCCAGATAAACGAAATTTTAAAATTCATCCTCAATATTGTAGCAGTATTGTGGTCTTTGGAGAAGAGCATCCCACAATTTTTAGACCACAATTCAAACATGGTGACGGTGATGCTAGACAAAATGCGATATGTTGGGAGAATCTAGTACAATCATTAAATTCGATGGGATTTGGGTTTAGGAGTGTGGAGAAATGGAAAATGGTTTGGTTTTTATATCATGACCGTATCTATATCGTGCTTGATGCACAAATTATAGACAGTAGTTTACCACTTAGGTTTACTATATACAACTGGAAAAAAACTTTGATTATTTTAAAGTTCTTTGAGAATTTGTGTTAAGCCTTCAAAGCACATTCCAGTTTCAACAGCTTACCAAAATGATTTAAATTATATATATATATATATAAAACTTGAGACGTGGTCATTGTCGTCTAGACCAGTTAGGTGAAAAATTAAAGCTTCCGCCTTTCGTTGGGTACTTCGACAAAATTTAAGCAAAGAGGACTCTTTATACTTTTTTTAATTCTCTCTGGCTTTCAATGGACTTTGCCATCATCATCGGGAGCTGCAATTACAATGATAACAGTAGCAACAAAAGTGTAAAATGAATTTAAATTGAATCAACTTACAGTAGTATGTGAGGATGTTGCTAATTGTTGTTTTCGTATAGGATGAGGGAAACGTCCAGTAACATGGTGAGAGCTGGATACATGGTACAATGGTTAAAATTATATAAAATATGACAAGACAAGTTAAAGACAGATTAAAATTTCATTCCACTCAAAATCTAATAATTCTCTTCTCACGATTTATTAATAATTATTAATTTAAAATTCCCGTTAATTAAAATATAGTTTATTCAACTGCCTCTGGTCGGTTTAACAATTTCTTACATAACATTCTGAAAATCACATCATCTGAAGTGATTTGGCAACGTTTTGGCACATGCCCACAATTCGTTCCATCTTTCAACACAGACATTGACAACCTTCGGCCTTCTGTCAAAGGTCCATCTCACTCATTATTCCATGACCACCATTTTGTGCAATCGTCAAGTGGCTTCACGACGTAATGCTCTAATGTTTTCTAAATAATTTTTAATCTGTCTTTAACTTGTCTTGTCATATTTTATATAATTTTAACGATTGTACCATGTATCCAGCTCTCACCATGTTACTGGACGTTTCCCTCATCCTATACGAAAACAACAATTAGCAACATCCTCACATACTACTGTAAGTTGATTCAATTTAAATTCATTTTACACTTTTGTTGCTACTGTTATCATTGTAATTGCAGCTCCTGATGATGATGGCAAAGTCCATTGAAAGCTAGAGAGAATTAAAAAAAGTATAAAGAGTCCTCATTGCTTAAATTTTGTCGAAGTACCCAACAAAAGGCGGAAGCTTTAATTTTTCACCTATATATATATATAGTGACTTTGAAGTTGAGTCATTGATTTTCAGATAATGATTGTAGAAGGAAGATAAACCAAAATATGTGTGTAAAAATAAAAAAAAAATTTACCTTGTTTTATAAAGTATCCTCCCGACAAGTATTTCAGTGCGGACCTGTATTTGATCGTGAGGTCTTGGAGCACCGGCATGCCCTCCCCTGTGAGGTCTTAAGTCACCTGATTCACGAGCCCGTTGTACTACATTAACAAAGGCACGAGGGGTTGGTTGTACTCGATTGGGAAACCGATCCGCATAAACATGTGCCATTTTTTATTTCGTTTGAGCCACGCAGCAAACACCACTATTCACTCACGCGTTACCGACTGACACATTGACTGAATAAAAACATCGTGATCAGCGTTTCAAATTCTTTCGCTTTTTTGTTTCCGATGCGAAGAACCGATAAGGCGGATTATATACGTTGTTGCCAAACACGAGCACATAATATTATTATTGAGACAGGGCGGTACTCAAGCTTCTAAAGGGCTATAACTTTGTTACTTTAATTTTACCACAGAAATGTTAAAGGAAAAAAATTTCTTTTGATCAGATCTACTCACTGTTAAAATAAATGACTCAACTTCGAAGTCACCCTGTATATATATATATATATATATATATATATATATATATATATATCAGTTTGTCATTTAAATTATTATATATTATTACATGACTGGTGAGGCTACATGCACCTTCGTGTTGTCTCCTGCTCCACCCTCCTGGTTTGGCATTGGCAGACAACACAGTGCATGTAGCAAGTCACATAAAATATGTGTGAATATTGTTGGGTTTGGTGTCTTTCTTCAATAAGCGAAGTATATAGTTAATATTTTCCATTTAAAACTCATTTCAACTCATTGATGGTAATCATTTATATTTGGAATAAGTTAGACTGAGCTCCAGTTAACACTAGGAATGTTATAAGGTGAATATTTATACAGGGAAATTAGAGATAACATTATCTTAACTGCAAACATTTCATTGGTAGTTGTTTCAATCATTCCCAGAATGGGCTCCAAAACAGTTTATTGATTATAGCACAGTAACTGTATGAAACATTATAAAATTGATCATGTAATTTTTTTTGATGGTATAAATTGTGTGGTTACAGGAAAACCATCAACTTCAGCATCATCACAACTGTTGGGAGAAGTTTGCTCAGTTACCACCTCACAACCAGAAAATCTTGATGTAACTACAGTAGAACCCATTGAGGAGCATTATTCAGAAGCAAGTGAGTAAAGTAATTTTGCATGAATATCTTAGCCTATTATAGCAAGGGAAACACTGTTTTCCAAAAAAAAAGCAAATCTTAATAGAAGTTCTTCAAAATTCTGAAAGTTTGACAAGAGCATTGGTTTCTATACATAATAATACCTACTAATAATAATAATTTTAATTTCAAATCACATCAGCATAATATAAACTTTAAACGCAGTTTGGTCAACTTTGACTATCAATCACTTGCATTTATTTACAAATGGAACATTTTATTGAATTTATTGTCTTGTAAAAATACAGTTGTAATGAATTCTTAACATATATAATAATAATAATAATAATAATAATAATAATATTTATTCACTCAATGTACAAAGATAACAAACAATGTGAGTAAATAAATATAAAACCAAAATAATAATATATAATATCAATTTCATTCTTTATTTCAAGGTTACTCAAGGACAGAATCTGGATTATTGCATAAGGTACAAGTCCAAAAGCTAAAAAGCTGTATAAGATAGCCAGTCACCTCTCTAGAGCTAACAGAAGACTAGGATCTACAAGAAGGTTGATTAGAAGGCTAGGACCAATATGTTAGTCAAATCTCCTACATATGTTATGTGTAAACATCTAAATTGTATTAGCTGTCATTGTGATATATTTACTTGTTCGCTTAACTCAGTAGTTAGAATGGCTTATTTGTATTTGAAATAACTTCTTTTTTTTTAACACCACTGAATATTATTGAATTGTGCTTATGTAATTGTCCTATAAATGGGGTAACTGTTGGACAATAAACGCTATTATTATTATTATAACATCTTAAGATTACTCTATTTAAGCCTTAATTATTGTATATATTAGTTAGTCGATTCCTACTCATTGTTAAATCTTTTTTTTTGTATGTGTTTCTGCACTGTGAGGTTAAGTGGTAGAGTAAAGCCAGCTGGATAAACTTCGCCTTGCAGCGTGGATGGATTTCTAAAGACATTATTATTATATTTAGCTTTGTGAGAAAAGGTGATATAATTTGTATATGAATGATTGACTATAATTATTTCTTTAATTTTAATTCCTCCCTTCACATCCCCTGGAAAGATCTTCCACAAGTCATGAAATCGCTAAATTATGAAAAATTTAGAACACTGGTTAGGACATCTATTTTAGCAAAATATACCTGAAGTCGTTACGTTTACCTACCACTTCAAAAAAAAATGCCATGTAGATTTTGCTCCTTTCAAATGTAAAATTGTTATTTATATTTTATACACAATATCCTTATACAACTTAATCTTGATCATATCATTCCAACTTATTTTAGTTTTAATATTTTGTATTTTTTTTGTTGTGACTACGTGGCAGAATAGCACTATACTAAACCTTGCCCCTAGTAGAGATGATTTATAATTTTTTTTCACCGCTGGTTGCCTTTACTTGATGGAAATCCATTTTACGTAATAAAAACACTCCGAATAGTTTAATTTCTGCTATATTAGTCATTAATACGTGACGCGTGACATCTCCAAAAGAAGAAGAAGATATTTATAAACAAACAAAACAATTTTATTATTGTTTTTGTTTTAATAATTTTCAATGGCTAATTGCTTTAAGTGCAATATTGAATGTATATTTAAGGAGGATAGAGAGAAGATCAGAACTTTTGGCTATCCCTGTGACTTATGTAACCGAGTCACATGTGAAAAATGCAACTCTCTACAAGCGCAAGAAATTAGAGTAATCCCCAGTTCTAATAGGACTTTAGTCTACACCTGTCCTGAATGTAAACCGCTCTTCAAGGAATCACTACAAGCATTTAAGCAAATTCAATCCTTACAGCAGGAAATCTCATTGCATAAGAAGGAGATTTCAAATCTCAAGGCGAGAGTAAAGAATACTGAAAATGAACTGCAACTGAAGGCAAATAAGGCTGATATGGACAAAGACAGGGCTGCAGTGACATTAGTTCATGATGGATTACAAAAATCTCTGGAAGACTTATCCCTAAAAAACAAGGATGACAACTTTTCAGACAAGAATGCACTATCCATCACTTCTTTATTGCACGATAAACTTGACGATAAATTGTTGTTCTTCACTGAAAAGATCAACAATGAGCTAACCAAATCCTTGAGCTCACACCTTAACTTGATCCAGGAAACTAATAAGGAACTTCTCAATTGCATGAAGATTGAGATGAAGACATATGCAAGTAAGTTGTCCAAGCCCCCAATAGTCCATGAAATCACACAAGAGCAAACGAGTAAAGCTATCAATGATGCATTGGTTTCTATCAATGGCCCTCCAAGCTCAACTGCAGTCTCCATTAAACCTGGTCCCATCAAGCAATCTGAACATTCAACAGGTCCTAAACAACTTGGTAACTCTAACACTCTTGTCAGGGGTACAAACAAAACTTCAACTGGAATTGTAGCAGCGGAGGAACAGTTCTGGTGTTATATAGGCAACCTGGAAGCAGGAACCACAACTGATCAATTAATAAATTATCTTAAGTCCAACAACATTGAAGCCTTAACCTGTGAGAAACTGTCGTCTCAGAACCAACATGTGGCATCTTTTAAGCTCTCCGTGAAACCTGGTGTCAAGAATACATTATTTAATAGCGACATATGGCCTGAAAATGTGATTGTCAAGCCATTCAATTTCCCTAGAAGAAATCAACCATTACCATCAGCACAAGGTAGACGCTTTTTTAAAAGGCAGGCCCAGCCACGGCGCAGGAATTAACCCTATCAATGATATTAGGATTTATTACCAGAACATTAGAGGCATCAGAACTAAATTGAATGAATTTTCAAACAATGTGTCCATGGCATCGTATGATATAATTATACTTAGTGAAACCTGGTTAACACCAGAGTTTAATGACTCGGAACTAGGGCTACAGAACTACTCAATTTATAGATGTGACAGAGACAACATAGCAACAGGCAAATCCAGAGGAGGAGGTGTTTTAATTGCGATCACAAAAAGTTTAAAATCGCACCAAGTCGAATTGAGGAATTTGACATCTGGGCATGAAGAGGTGTGGGTCTCTGTATCTATTGGTAAAATTAAGTCCACCTACTTCTGTGCAGTATATTTTCCTCCCCTTAGCAATTTGGTGGAATATGAAAATCACTGCAACAATATTGAAAACTTCAGTGATAGCTCTGATGTCATGTACATCATGGGAGATTACAACCTGCCCCATCTTCAGATGTTGGATGAAACCAACCTCCATGATAGTGGTAGACGGAATGCCTCCGGTGATCTTCTTGTTAGCTCCATGCTGTTTTCTAACTGCACTCAAATAAACTCGATAAAAAATTGTAACAATGTTTTACTAGATCTTGTATTTACCAGTAATTCTAATTTTACTAAAGTAAATTGTGCTAATGATATACTTCTGCCATGTGACAAACATCACCCAGCATTTGTTGTAAGTATACAAAATATTAGCTCTTATAAACCTTTGCAATTTGAAGAACAAATCTATGATTTTAAAAATGCAGATTTTAATGTAATCAACAATTTATTAATTAATTTTAACTGGGATGCCTTATTGGTTGATCAATTGGATAATGATGTTGAATGTTTTTATGCTGTTCTCTATGATTGTATTGATACTTATGTGCCAAGATTGCTAATAAAAAGTAATTTTAAATTTCCTGCATGGTTTAGTCCTGAACTCAAAAGTATGATTTATGAAAAAAAAGAGCTGCATGCAAAATATAAGAGAACTAATTCTAATATTGATTATGGTTTATTCTGTCATTTACGCAGATTGTGCAAAGAAAAGGTTCACCAAGATTATAGTCTTTATATAAAAAATATTGAGAATAATCTAAAAGGTAATATTAATGTTTTCTGGAAGTTCATTAAGTCTAAAAATAATCAAAATAGTATTCCATCAATTGTTAAGTATAATGAGGAAACTTTTGATAGCGGCAAAGAAATTGCAAATGCTTTTGCTAAACATTTTTCTAGTGTATATGAAACACCAAGTCCTTCACAGAGCCTTAGCACTGTTGCAAAAAGTTTCAGCTCGCCAAACTTAAATTTGAGCAGTGTATATATAAAAATTTCTGATATTTGTGAAAAGCTGGCTAGCCTGGACTTGTCAAAGGGACCGGGTCCTGATAGTGTGAGTGCATTGTTTCTTAAGAACTGTGCTTTCTCACTGTCTAGGCCTTTATGGATTTTATTTAATAAATCTTTAGCACTGGGAGTTTTTCCAAAGAAATGGAAAACCTCCTACATTATTCCAATTTTTAAAAATTGTGGAAATCGAGAGAATGTTGAAAATTACAGGCCCATTACATTGATATCGTTAATTCCAAAGGTTTTTGAATCATTTGTAGCAGATTTTTTGAAGGAAAAATTTAAAAATGTTATAATTGCACAGCAACATGGTTTCTGTGAAGGAAAATCTATAACTTCTAACCTTTTAGTTTATCATTCACATATAGTTGAGGCATTGGAAAATGGGCAATCTGTTGACTCAATTCATACAGATTTTGGGAAAGCATTCGACAAGTTGAATATAGGTATTCTCATTGAAAAGCTCTCTTGTTACGGATTGCATGGAAGTTTATTGAACTGGTTAAGTTCTTATCTTTCTGAAAGAGAGCAATTTGTAAAAATTAAAAACTGTCTCTCAAATCCAATTGCTGTCTTGTCTGGTGTACCACAAGGTGCGCACTTGTCACCCATTTTATTTATAATTTGTGTCAATGACATAGCCCAATGTTTTAAATTCTGTTCTTTTCTTATCTATGCTGACGATGTCAAGATCTATTTACCTCTTTCTGATAATAACTCAACATTAAAGATTCAGAGTGACCTTGATCAATTTGTTAAATGGAGTGAAGAAAATAGAATGATCCTTAACACAGACAAATGTAAATACATTCAATTTTCAAAGTCTAACAATAATATAGTCAGCAGTTATCACATAAATAATACCAACTTCAAAATGTGAATGTTGTTAAAGACCTGGGTGTTATATTTGATAGCAAAGTAACATTTTATGAGAACATAGAGGTTATAAGAAATAAAGCTTTAAAAATGTTGGGCTTCATAAAAAGAAATACATCTGAATTTACTAACATTGGAGCTATAGTAACTCTCTATACTTCACTGGTGCGATCTCATCTAGAAAATTGCAGCAGCGTGTGGTCTCCATATTATGTAACTTATCAGGACATGCTTGACGGGGTTCAGAGAAAATTTCTACGATATATAGCTTACAAAAAACACATTTCTATTGAGAATTTAGACTATAATGCTCTTGAAAAGGAGTTACGGATTGGATCCCTAAGAGCCAGGAGAGATTCAGCAGATATTGTTTTTGCTTATAAATTAATTCATGGTGTTTACCACTGCCCAGACCTGCTTCTAAAGCTAAATTTTTATGTTTCTCCTAGGCATTTAAGAGAACGAAGATCCTTTGAACCTTGTCGGCATAGAACTTTGTATGGCTCGAATAGTAGCATGGATAGGATAATGAGAAATTGTAATGACTGTGATATAGACCTTTTTAATACTTCACTATGCTCTCTCAAAAAGTTCCTTAAAGATAGAAATCTTAGCTAAAGTTTTAAAATGTCTTAATTGCTGGTGATGTTTGCTGTGTTGTTTAGTTGTTCAGTTTTTTAGTTTTTTTTTTTTTTTTAGTATTTGTTTGTAACTATTTTTATGCACGTTTTAATATTTTAATTTGGTAAATAGTCAAACTTTATGTTCATATATTAGATACTTTACTTATGATGTGTGTGAATTTTATTAGGTTAAGATTGTACTTTTACAACCTGTAACCGAATTGGTTTATCCCGTAAATTTGTAAATAATAAATAATAAATTATTAACAGAATGTAAAAAGCCCCATTAGGTGTGTCCTGTTAAGATGGAAAGGCCCATTATTCAGCACTGGTGTGAGACCAATCCACCAAAATACGGTAACTTATTTTAGTATTGGAGTTTCCCATCTCTAGAAGTTATCTCTGGTCCAGCCGCAGCGCTAAATAGCAACAGATCTACTAATGTCAACAGTACAAAATTGACACGAAAATGCATATAAATGGCTGTGAGAGTCTGTTTGGAGTATTAAGAATAGTACTCCAAAAAATATATAACGAACCTTGATTGTTTCAACAAATCCTCGTCTTCCTCTATATTATCAAAACGCTTTCTTACTTCATCGCCTTTATTTTTTAGCTCTAGAGGTGTCTTCTTTTTAATCATCTCTCTTTTAACTTCATTATCAGCTTTTGCTTTAGATAGTTCTTGCTGCTTGCGTAGTATTTCTGCCTTTAGGGTCAAAAGCTGTAACATATAGCAATTATTTAGAACCCATCGGTTAGATCTTAAATGTAGTATTATTCGAATATCTTTACCCGATACTTGGCATATTACTGCGTACGTTTTGAGAACAACCGTTCTTTTATTAATACTTACAGACGACTGGCTTATTTGGTAATTACTCATTTTGGCCCACGTAAACATAACATGGCCACTCAAGACAACTGTTGAAATATCTACAAGACTATCACTTGCAGAATTATTCCCGAAATTGTTACACATCCACAAAATTTACAGTATACTTAAGCTAATATACACAAAACATATACACCACAAAACATATACACTGAAGAACATTTAATTCCATGCTATTCAATGGCAACACGGTGACTTGTGTGGCTGTCAGTGGCCATTTATTGAGGGTGCGACACAGTTGCCAGATTGAGCACTAATACCCCGCAACGTTGCCAGCGCTACAAATAAATCTGAGATTGCTATACTTTTATATACAGGGTGACTTTGAAGTTGAGTCATTAATTTTCAGATAATGATTGTAGAAGGAAGATAAACCAAAATATGTGTGTAAAATTGAAAAAAATTTAAAAAAAAATGTTACCTTGTTTTATAAAGTATCCTCCCGACAAGTATTTCAGTGCGGACCTGTATTTGATCGTGCGGTCTTGGAGAACCGGCATGCCCTCCCCTGTGAGGTCTTAAGTCACCTGATTCACGAGCCCTTTGTACTACATTAACAAAGGCACGAGGGGTTGATTGCACTCGATTGGGGAACCGAATCGCACAAATCCGTGATGCCGCGGCAGCATTTTGTAAAGACTCCCCCCCCCCGTAAATAAGAATCATGTCCACAAGTTCAGCATTTAAACATTTGCCATTTTTTATTTCGTTTGAGCCACGCAACAAACACCACTATTCACTCACGCGTTACCGACTGACGAAAAACATCGTGATAAACGTTTCAAATTCTTTCGCTTTTTTGTTTACGATGCGATGAACCGGTAAGGCGGATTATATCCGTTGTCGCCAAACACGAGCACATAATATTATTATTGAGACAGGGCGGTACTCAAACTTCTAAAGGGCTATAACTTTGTTAATTTAATTTTACCAGAAAAATGTTAAAGGAAAAAAACACTTCTTTTGATCAGATCTACTCACTGTTAAAATAAATGACTCAACTTCGAAGTCACCCTGTATATAAATTTGGTGGGATATGGGATATCTTATTACAGCATGTGTTATTAACATTTTGCGCTATCTTGACGAATAAGTGCTTTTTTGTATATTAAAATAGCAACGTCAATAACACAAGCTGTTATTCAGAAGAAAAACAATAACTGCAAATATTTAAATATATATTTATTATATAAATCTCATACATTTTCCTACAAACAAATCTGTATTAACATTACTATGGTCCAGATGTTTTCATTCCCAAGCCTTTGATGGTACCTGCATAAATATACTAAGTGACATATAAATCCGAACACCCAGTTTAGATGGTTTTATTTTAATAAAATTTTGTATAAGTACTTAATGAAGCATAATAAGTAAATGATATTTTCTTCTTTGGAAATAAAGAATTGCCACAGTCTAAAGACATTTAAGAATTTCTTAGAAGACTGTTTAATTGAAAATAGCTTTTATAGTGTGGAAGAATATTCTGATATATGCCGTTAAATCTTATTTTTTACTATTTGACTGTTTTTTGTTAGATATAGGATTTATGTGTTTTTTCGATTTGTAAATGTATGTCAATTCGTATACAATGTTTTTTGTCGAGAGGAAATGGATAAATAAATGATACTGGTGGTCTAAACTTGGACATTAATATGATGGTGGAAGCAGTAGTGGAGTCAAATACTGCACCTGAAATAGGTATCCTATTTGTTTGGACTCAAGTGAACAAAACATACGAAGAAATGAATTATGGAACAAAAGGTGAAAAATGAGACTGTTGGGTTCAAAAAAGTATACTAAGTGACATATAAATCCGAACACCCAGTTTAAATGGTTTTATTTTAATAATATTTTGTATAAGTACTTAATGAAGTATAATAAGTAAATGATAAAAATTTCAAAATGATTGCACTGCTTTAAAGCCCTTTGACCTTTAATAGTGTGTGGATGCACCCTGATGTGCTACGCATTCTGCAACGCGCCTAGGCATGCTTCTGATCAGGTGGTCAATGTCCTCCTGTGGTATCTCATTCCAGGCAACCACCAACTCCTCTCGAAGTGCTTCTAGAGTCTGAGGAGGACGTTGCAAATTGAGCAATCTCCTACCCATCATATCCCACACGTGCTCAATTGGGGATAAGTCGGGAGATCTTGGTGGCCATGGTAACAATGTGACATCATTATATTGAAAGAAGTCTATTGTGACTCTTGCAACATGTGGTCGGGCATTATCTTGTTGGAAAGTTGGATCTGCCAGAGTGTCAAGATAGGGTAAAAGATGGGGTTCTAGAACTTCGTGGATATAACGCTGCGCGTTCATGTTACCTCTGATGAAGATTAAAGGTGACCTGGAACCATAAGCTATAGCACCCCAAACCATAACTCCAACAGTGTGATGAACATGTCTTTCAACAAAAAACTGTCGATTCCTCCTTTCACCACGTCGCCTTCTAACCCTAGCACGACCATCGTTCATGCCTAAACAAAATCGAGACTCGTCACTAAAGACAATACTGTTCCATTCCTGATCCCAGAGTGACCGTTGTCTGCACCACTCAAGGCGATTACGTCGGTGTTCTCACGTTAAAGGGAGGACCCAGTGTGGCCGGTATGAAAACAAGCCAAAACTTCTCGTTCGTCGGTAAACACTTCGCATGCCAATAGGTCTTCCGTGTTCTGCTAACCATTCATTTGCAATGGACCTGGTAGTGGAGAAACGGTCCCTTAAGGCCAATAATCTTAGGCGGCGATCTTCACGGTCTGTTGTTCTAGGGCGGCGTCCAGTGCCCCTTGCTCTTTGCGTACGGCCTTCTCGAAGCCATGCCTGACAACACATAACCACAGTGTCTACACTTCTTTGCACTCTAACTGCAATTGCCCGAAAAGAAAGTCCAGCTTCCCGAAGTCCCACTATACGGCCCCTATCAAACTCACTAAGTTGACGAAATCGTACAGGTCTCCGTACTCTAGGCATCGTAACCGATCGTAAAGGATGTCAAGAACCAAAATCCGCCAACGTTGATTCTTTACTGCGGCTGAAATATTCATTTTTAGAGCGTTAGTGAATTAAAAAAAAGCAGTATAAAAACCGGAATGTCCAACTGATAAGGCTGAACATTTTTTCACTTGTTATTTACAGTAAGATAAATACATTCACCAACTTTTATTAAAATAAAACCATTTAAACTGGGTGTTCGGATTTATATGTCACTTAGTATAAAAAATTAGGAAAAAATTGAACTGTGTTGATATGTTACTACAATTCAGATTTCTTTTTTCACTAGAACAATAGTATTATTGTACAAGGATACCGAGAGGAATTTTTCTCAGCGGTGCTGATCATCACCAAGACAACTTTTTGTGAAATTGTACCCGCCCCCAAAATTTTTTGATGAGCAGAACTAGCAATTTTCTCAGGGGGGACAAATTCTACAAAATTATCAAAGTTGTACACAAAACCATGCTAAATGTGCAAATGTTAAAGTCAAAGTAGTCACAGAAGAAACCACTGCCCATCTGACACCACCCTCTGTGGGCACCCATGTTATTTTTCAATAACATATGGCTTCTATTTCATTGTAATTGTACTGAGCTTTGCATATCAATTCTGCTGCTCTAAGAATAGATGATTTAAAATGGAGTATGGAAACTATTTTGGACAAAAAGCAGTTAAATCATCACTGGTTATTGAGTCATATAAAAACTTAGAAATGTTATGGCCTGCAAATATCCTTCAGAGATGTGTCTTCTGGTAAGATCACAAGTAATCTCCAAACTTCTGATAATTCTCAGGACCTCAGGGGTTGACACCGGCGGCTGAACTTATTCGTAGTGATCCACTGTGCAAAACCCGCCGGAAATTTAAATCTGACCAATCAGACAACGGCAGTTGTGAATAAGCCGCCATTTTTTGAGGGTGCGACATGATTCTCATACTGTGCACCCGCAACACTGCTTTGTTTCTCATTCGTTCATATGAGTTTCACCCCCCCTGATATACACTGAAAGAATGCATATTCAGTGTAATTCAACCAGCAACACGGTTGTCGCCATGTTTTCGTGGTGATAGAACAAATATGACACCAATTCGACGAATGACATATGCCGCCATGTCTTTTACAATGACATATGGCGTAGTGGTCGAGAACTATCGATAGTCTCCACCATCGATAATTATCGATTGTCGGTCCTGTGACCATCGATAATTATCGATTGTCGGTACTGTGATCATCGATTATTATCGATAGTATTCGATAGTCATAATAATTGGTAACTAAGCGGTTTTTAAGTTATTCTTGAAATAAATTCTGTTTTGTAGATCATGGACGTAAAAAAACTATCCCAAACTCTTAATATTTTTATTCTTGAACTGGTCACTGCTAGCTAATGGTTCCTAATGTTTTTGTGAAGAAATGTTATCTTGTCTACATTTTCTGCCTTTAAGCGTGATCGTCGTTCAGTTATTATTTGCCCTGTTGTGCTGAAGCATCTTTCTGATTCCACCGAAGTTGCTGGGATACACAAGTATTTGGCAGCACACTCCTCTAAAGGAGATAATCCATGTCCTGCAATCTATAATAAATAATTTTGTCATATCATAATGAATGTTTTTTCTTGTGACTTACCTTCCAATATAAAAGAGGGTCCGTATCCTGGTCAGAGTTTATAGTCTCTAAATATTGTCTTTTGGTGATAATCACGTCTGCAGTTAAGGACTTTATCTTTGAATCAATCCTCTCTTCTAAAAAAGCAAAAAGTGCACATGATGTGCCTGGTTTTTCCGGAGTAGATGATACATTTTGGTTTTGAATTTCAATTGTTTTTTTCTTTTCTTCCTTTTTTTTCAGTATGGAAACCATATCAAACTCTAATAAATTTATGGCTGCAGAGGCATTGGCAGGAATGCGAAAGCCTTCTTTTTTAAATCTGGGGTCCAACAAGGAAGCTATTTTTGCCACTGTTCTATTTTCATAAGGAAATAATCTCGTTATAATGGAGTCAATAAGCCCCTTGATGAATTTTTTTCCATCCTCTGTTTCCATATTTGTTGAAATTTTGCACACATTATTATAGAGTCCCATAGTAACTGGAATCACTAATGATATGGTTACATATTTGGAACCTGCAAAAGTACAAAAAAGAATGTGACATAGTCAGTTGCTTAAGTAATTTTGTTTCTTACCTGAAATTTTTTTTGTTGCCTCCTCAAAAATGTCCAATACTTTTACTAATTCTGTTAAAACACAAACATCATCCACAGAAAGAGGTTGAGGAGCTTTCCTGACTTTTAACAATGTTCTACCAATTGCTTCGTTGGTTTTCAAAATACGCTCTATCATGTAGTAACTACTGTTCCAACGTGTGGGACACTCTTGTATAAGCTTCAAAGGCTTTTCACTATTTTGTTCTTTTTTAAATATTTCCATTGCACTTGTGCTCTGTTTAATAAAAGTTACAATGTCTTTGCATTTCTTCAGAATTGGTTGTATCAATTTCATATTGTCCTGAACAACAAGATTCAGCATATGAGCATAGCATGGGAAATGTTTTTTCTTCAATAATTCACAAGCCTTGATCATACTGGCTGCATTATCTGTTACAATGGAAGTTATCTTGTGATCAATTTCCCATTCATCAATGATTTCTTGTATAGAAGCAGCAATATTCTCTGAAGTGTGATTAATACCATTAGTCAATGGCTTTGTAGATAACACTACAGCATGTAACTGATGATTAGACACAAAATGGCATGTTATAGTTAAATATGACTCAGTAGCTCTTGAGGTCCATCCATCACATGTTAAAGCTACATATTCCACACCTGACATATCTTCTTTTAGCTTATTGCGTATGTCAGTATATCGTTGATTCAGTAGTTTTCCACTAAGTGTATAAGTACTGGGTAGGTCATATCTTGGATCCAATAAAGAAACTAATTTTTTAAATCCCTCATCTGTAACTATCGTAAAAGGTTGAAGGTCTAGTGCAATCATGTCAACTACAGCCAAATCCAACTTTTTCTTTTGAGAAGATTGATCATTGTATAGCATTGCTTGTTTGAAAAATGGACTCACTGATCTTTGGCTGGATTGAGCAGATGTGGAAGTTGAACTGCCCCTACTGAAACTACCAGTACTACTAGATTCTGAGGCAAATGTTGTTTCCTCTTCACTATCTTGCGTATTTATGACTGGATGGAATCTCTTCAGATGACCAGACAAGTTGCTTGTATTGCCACTTGTCTTATATTCTTTTCCGCAGGTAATGCATTTGGCTAACTTTTTATCTGAGGATCTTTTAAAATAATTCCATACTGCAGATGATTTTTTTCTCTTTGTTCCAGCATTTTTTTCAATTACTGACGTTGGTGGGATAACTATGTAACTATCAGAAGAAGATGATGATGAACATGGAACATCAAAGGAAGGGTGTAGTAGAGTTAGTGAACGAGAACCTTAAAAAAATGTTTTTTTTTGTGTAAATGTTGAATATTTAACCTGAAACTTACTTTTTTTTTGATTTGGTGCTTTTTGCAATCTCCTCTTTGAAGAAATTTATCCATTTCGGACACAGAATTTCTCACTGAATAATCGTCTTGAAATCGGGACGGAAACGGAAAATACAATCACATACGTTTTTTAATTCGATATCTTTATGTCTATTATTGTTGATTGTTTTATCAAATGTGAATTGAATATGAATATCAAATTGCAGAAAATCCGTTGACTGTTGGGCGTTTTCTTGAAGTTGACGTTAAAGTCTTGACAGTTGACGTTGACAGTAACTATCGAAACTATCGATAGTATGAAATATCGATTATATTCGATGGTATAAACTATCGATAGGCTATCGATAGTTCTCGACCACTAATATGGCGGTGTTATCATGGTTGCCTGCTGTTTCACCACATCTGTCACTCATTGTCATCTTTATTTGGTTTTCCCATCGACTTTGAAACAAGGATAGACCCAGCAAGTCATTCATAAAACTACATTAGATTCGTTGACGACATAAACAAAGCACAAAGTGGTGGCGAGGGGCTATGAGGGAATGAGAGGGGAACAATAAAATGGCCGCCGCATGAGAATTCAGGTTGTGAAACCTCACGCCACTGAAGACTCTATGTATAATCATTGGTACAATTACACATAGGCGTAGCATACAATACGTATAAGGGTGACAAAATAAGCGTATTTAAATCAAGAGCATCACAAAAAAAACGGTACGAAGTTGTGTACTAACAAATATATTACTCATATTTGTGCAATATCTAGTTCAATTGGAATACTTACGTGAACTCTATTGAGTGGGCAGGATACAAAAGCCTTTAAAATAGAAACTCCAAGTTATTATGTTCTATTTTTATTCATATATATATATATATATATATATATATATATATATATATATATATTGCAAAATGTAACAAATCAGGGAACATGGAATGATTATCGAGACCCCAAATAAGTTTTAATATAATCACATAGCTCATTTTCATATCTTCATTCATAAAAATACACCAAGTAACAGCTGAAATGTATACAGTACAACCTCGATAATCCGAATACATGCTAATCCGAAATCGCGATAGTCCGAAATAATTTCGTTCCTCGACAATCCGAAATCGTATTGCGTCATACCTTGATAATCCGAAAAATCGTGTCATAGCCTGTCGAACTTCTCAGTACATAGGCTGTTAGTTTCGAGTGCGGTGCGTTCTTAGTGCCTAGAGTTAATACGCGTTTGAAATATAGTTATAATTCGTGCACCATGTCTAAGAGGAAACACAAGACACTTAGCCTTGCGCAGAAATATGAGATAATTCAGAAATTAGACAACGGACGAAGTCCAGTGCAGCTCGTCGCAGAATATGGAGTTGGAAGGTCAACCATCACAGATATAAAGAAAAAGAAGACCCAAATTGCTGAATACATGAATTCTCATCAACAACAAACAACACATCTGACTTTGAAGACGGCCAAGCACCCCAATGTAGAGACGGCGTTGTACACGTGGTTCCTGCAGCAGAGGACCAAAAATGTGAACATTTCGGGCGAAATCCTGCAAGAAAAGGCGACATTTTTTTACGAAGAAATTACGGGACTTTGCGGCAAGTTCTGGTTGGTTGGATAATTTTAAAAAGCGGTTTAAAATTCGTCAGTTAACCGTTACGGGAGAAAAACTTTCGAGCAATTTTGCAGCAGTTGATCCATTTCAAAAACTATTTCTAAATAAAGTGCGGGAAACGAATTTGGGTCCGGAACAAGTGTATAATGCCGATGAAAGTGGGCTATTTTGGCGGGCGCTACCCAATAAGACATTAGTACATAAAGACGAAGACTCAGCTCCGGGACGAAAGATAAGCAAGGATCGGCTTACTTTCATGCCATGTGCAAATGCATCCGGATCTCACAAATTAAAGCTGTTCACAATTGGAAAAGCTGCCAATCCTAGAGTATTTAAAAACTGTCGAAATAAGTTGCCCGTGATTTACAAAAATCAGAGATCTGCTTGGATGAATCAAGAACTTTTCAAGCAATGGTTCCATGAAGAGTTCGTTCCCTCAGTGCAAGCTCATTTAAAGCAAATCGGTTTACCTCCTCGTGCTCTTTTGCTGCTGGACAATGCACCTAGCCATCCCGAACAAAAAGAACTGCGGAGCAGAGATGGTCTAGTCTGTGTCTTATATTTGCCACCAAATTGTACCCCATTGTTGCAGCCGATGGATTAACATGTCATTCAAGCTATTAAAATGCACTACAGGAAGCAGCTTCTTCTTCATTTAATTGCTGATGATACCGAACCTGCAGAAGCATTAAAAAGTTTCAATTTAAAAAATGCAATTTTTAATCTCCACACGTCGTGGGAGAACGTCAGCACTGAATTAATAAAAAAATCATGGAAAAAGCTTAGGCCTTTAAATATCCATGAAAATTTGGGCGATGAATACGATGACGAAGAAGACTTGATGCCATTAGCAGAACTAAGGAGAAGAGCGATATCAGATGAGCGAGAATTTGAAGAAATGACGGTTCTGATGAATGTCATCTCATCAGGACCGGATCTTGCAGCGAATGAAGTTAGAACATGGGCCTTGGGCGACGCAGCTGAAAATGAGCAAATAACATTTTCTGATGAAGATTTGGTAAACATTGCATTAAGCGGCAACAACGATGACACCCCTGAAGACGCTGAAGATTATGAAAATTTAGCAGTTGTGAGTCACGGTGAAGCCGTGCGATGTTTTACTACTTGCATAGAGTGGGCGACAGAGAACAGTGTAAGCGGTCCAGAACTGCTAATTCTTCGCCAGTTACAGGAAAAAGCAGTGAATTTACGCTTTAAGGCGCATAAGCAAACTGTAATAACTGATTTCTTTACCCAATAGATTTATGTATACATAATTATGTATGTACTGTACTCATATAAATACATATGAATGTTAATTCAAGTTTTTTTGAAGGAGAAAGTTTAATTTGTTTTTTTTGCAGTATTTAACTGACCACTGTCCTTGGTTTGTTAAATTTATGTTTTGTTGAAAAGAATAAAGTTTATTTTTTAATACTTGTGTCTAAATTTATTATTTTCACTAGTTTCACGATAATCCGAAAATTTGATAATCCGAATGCTCGGTGGTCCGAATCTATTCGGATTAACGAGGTTGTACTGTATATCGAGCAGTTTATCACTTTTGATATAATTTTTATGTGTTACTATGAAAACATATTGGGTACACATATTAAATAGACATATAATAATTATAACCAAAATAGTAGCAGTCATATAAGAACAAAGTTTTGAATATAAGACAAACCTAGGCTATCTAAAAACTAAAACAAACGTTATTAATCCTCTTACCACCTATTAAACTGTAAACCAATCATTCTGTATGTTGCAGTATTATGTATTACAGGATGAAAAATTAACTTACAATACACCAATATGCAGCCAATAAATGTTCTGCCAGATGTTGAAAAAGTTTTTGAAGAAATTATTTACGAACAGATCATCGAATTTATTGAGAGAAGTAACATTTTAACCAAATTTCAAGCTGGATTCAGGACACAAATGGTTTTAGAGGACTGGAGGAGATGTATAGACAATCGGAAACATACAGTAACAGTGTTTTTTGAACTTCAAAAGGGAGTTTGGCTATTGAGAGGGATAAATTACTTACAAAATTGCATCACTACGGGTTTAAAGGATCTGTATTAAAAATTCCACAAAACTATTTAATTGACAGAAGTCAAAAAACCAAAATTGGATCTACATGATCAATATCAAAGAATATTTCTTTTGGTATACCACGAGGTAGTAAACTAGGTCCACTACTATTTATTTTATACATTAATGACATTTGTAATATTTTAGATTATTGTAAACTTCAGATATTTGCAGATGATACATTAATATACATATCAGATGAAAATATAGACACTTTAAAAATGCTAAATTCTGACTTGGCAAAAATCGTAAATTGGTTAAATGTAAATAAACTAAAATTGAATACTTCTAAAACAAAATGTATGCTAATAGGGAAATACCTAAATGAAAATACTATCACAGTTAGGATAAATGGAGAAATAATTGAAAATGTTGCATCAATTAAATATTTAGGTATATATATTGATAGTAAACTAAAGTTTGAGGATCACTATGAATACATTATTTCAAAAATTGCCAATAAAAAAAACAAATTACTTTTATAGAGCTTCTCATAGTTTTGGTACCTATTCCTAGAAAATAGTTCATAATACAATTATTTTACCGGGGACCTCGGTTGGCCGCGTGGGTCAGAGTGTCGTGCTACTGATCAGCCGGTCGGCCGGGCCGCGAGTTCGAATCTCGCCTTGGCCATGGATGTTGTGACGTCGTGTGTTTGTCCATAATAAGAAATGTAAAATATAACAACCTAGTTTCTGGCTGCATGGATTAGGTCCTAAAGCAAAAAAAAAAAATTATTTTACCGCATTTACTATACTGTTCAACTATCTCGTTCACTGCCAATGAAGCTGTATTCTCAAAATTAAGTCTTGCAAAATAAAGCTATGACAATAATATTGAATAAAAATAAGTACACCAAAATAAAATCTATGTTACAAGAATTGCAAAGGTTGAATACAATAGAATACTGCTGATTAGGACGTATCAAACATTTAGTAAGGGTTATATTAAGGCATATATCAAAATGAATGAGTTTCAACTTCATCATCTTTTTTATGGTACAGCTTGAGGTAAGCTCTATTTAAATCATTACAAAACCCTAGATAATTTCCTGAATACCTTCTTGTTGTACTTGAACCTACAATGGTGGTATTTTTTCCATCTACGATATCAATTCAGCAAATATAAAATGCTTCCATATGGATGTAGGACTTCAGAAATGTTCAATTTCATAGAAATTTCAATATACTACAAAATAACATGATAGAGAATATAAATTAAACTTACCTTTTTTTAGCAGGAGTCCCCTCACAAGTGATTGAAATGGCAGATATAGCAGTGGCGGCTCGTGAGGTAGTGCCACGGTGCCATGGCACTACCTTGTCTTCTTCAAAAAGAATATTTTTTTCAATCTTCAATGTTTTACTTTATTTTCTGCTTTTTCATTTTTTTTTTTTTTTTTGGTATAAATTATATGAAGTGACAACACTGACAACGTGACAACACCGCAAGCACCCGAACCACGCGATACGGAAAGCACGCCTTGACCTTGACGTCATCAACTTGTGCCAATTTTGGGCCGGCCCAAATAAAAAGAGAGAAATTTTACTAGCATCGCATACGAGCGACAGAGATAACGCTACCCTACACATTTTTATATGAGGTGAATAGCGAAAGACAAGTATAATTTGTGCCAGGCACATCATCAGTCGTAATTCGTTATCAAGTGATATCGGCGGTGTTTTTGTTCGGTCGGTCGTTTCGTTATGATTACGTCTAGTGCTGATTTCGGTCTTTTTTTACCTGAAAAGTGAAAAATACCTTTTTTGTTTTAGTACGTCTAGTGTTAATGAACTGCTCTGTTTTGTGATCATATTTTTTACTGTTTTATTAAAACTAGTGAAAATGAATAAAATCGGGATATTAAAAAACTCATTTAGTGGTTTTTCGCTGGATCAAAAACTGCAAATTAAAGAATTAGGACGGCCAATACCCGATTTAAAAATTGAGAAACAAAGTGGTAGCGGACAAAAATCGCGCTGTCGCAAATTTAATAAAAATGTGTACGATAAAAACAGCTGGATATGTGGTTGTGAAGAAACGAATAAACTATTTTGTTTTGTATGTGTTCTATTTGGAGGTGACGAGACTTGGTCAAAAAAAGGTACAGACGATCTTATACATATATGGGATAAAATGAAGACCCACGAAAAATCTAAAGTCCATATGAATAATGTTTTTAGCTTTTCTATTCTTGGTAAATTAAATATAAGGACTCAACTCAATTCGGCTTATCGCAATGATCTAATTAAACATAATAATCAAGTGGATAAGAATCGATATGTATTGAATAAAATTATTAATTGTATAAGGTTTTGTGGAGCATTTGAGTTAGCCTTAAGGGGTCACGATGAAAAGGAACATTCGGAAACCAGAGGCATATTTAAGGAGCTGGTGAATTTTAGCGCCGAATTAGACAACGAATTGAAAGTTCATATTCAAAGTGCCAAACTTTTCAAGGGTACCTCAAAAACAACTCAAAACGAGCTTCTTGAGTGCATGCTAGATGTTTATCATGAAGAAGTTAAGAAGGAGATTGCAAATTCTCCTTTTGTTGCAGTAATTGCCGATGAAACGACTGACGTAGCCTGTGAATGTCAGTTAGTTATTATTTTCAGATATTTGTGTAAAGGACAACCAGTTGAGAGATTTTGGAGATTTTACGTCCCCGACGGACACGATGCCAAATCAATCGCTGCATGCGTTTTAAATGTTGTAAATCCATTACTAGATCAAAATCCAAACAAATTAATAGCTCAAAGCTATGATGGTGCGTCTGTTATGAGTGGTGAATTGAATGGCGTTCAAAAAATTATTAAGGAAACTTATCCACTTGCAAATTATGTTCATTGCTATGCACACCAGTTAAATCTAATTATGACAAGCGCATGCTCTGTCAATAAGCAGGCTAGAATATTTTTCCATAATTTATCTGGATTGTGCTCTTTTTTTTCGACGTCTCCTCAAAGAACAAAAATTTTGGATGAAATAGTTAATTGCAGATTGCCAAGATCTTCCCAAACACGTTGGAATTTTCAGTCACGAGGTGTTCATACAGTTTATGAAAATAGGAAAGACCTGATTGAAGTTATGGACAATATAGAAAGTACTTCACGCGATTCTTCGTCGATTAATCAAGCCAGTGGGTACAAATTAAAGCTGCAAGATACAAATTTTGTATTTTGGCTAAGTATATTCCATAAAATAATGCCACATGTTGAAATTGTCTTTAACCAATTACAAAAAGTATGCACCGATTCTGTTAAGGTCAAAAATGATTTAGAGAATTTTGAAGCAGCAATTCAAACTATACGAGAACAAATGGATAGCATTATTGACGAGATTGAACGAGTGCAGAGAGAAACTGATGAACCGCCAAGAAAAAAAGCGAAGTTGAAGAAGGCAGCAAAAAACGGGAAGCGTTAGAAATATGCGATGCAGTATTATCGCAAATAAGAACAAGATTTAACTTTTCTGGACATTTAGTTGCTTCTAATTTATTTATGTCTGAAAAGTTTTCTGTTTATAAACATCAGTTTCCTGAAGCACATTTAAATGACACATGCACACAATTTTCATTTTTAGACAAAAACAGGCTTAAAACTGAGTTACAAGTATTATATCAGAGAGAAGAATTGAGTACTACTTCTGGAGCTGTTCCACTATCCAATTTATTGAACGAGGAAGGATTAAATTGTACGTTTCAAGAAACTCTTAAGCTCTTAAGTATTTTAATCACTATACCGATGTCAACATCTGAAGCAGAACGCTCTTTTTCAATGCTGAAACGGATTAAAACTTTCCTCAGAAACACAATGAAGGAAGAAAGGCTTAGTGCTTTAGGAATGCTGTCTGCAGAAAAACATTTTGTTAGTGGCATTGAAAATTTTAATAATAGGGTAATCGAAAACTTTGCTACCAAAAAAGAAAGAAGAATGGACTTCATGTATAGAAAACTTTGAAGTTAGATGTACTTCTCCACACTTGTTTTATAATTTGGTGCGCGTGTGTAAATAGTTTTATTTTTGATTTTTTTTTGGACATATAGATTTATTGAACCTCAAGAACTTTGACCACTAACTATCAGGGGTAAGTTATAAGTTATTCTTTACAATTTTGAATCGATTCAAAATTATGGCTTCCATTCTGGCACTACCTCACTGAATTGGCACGAGCTGCCACTGAGATATAGTACTACAATCTGAGTCTTCTTGCTTCTCTGGACTTACAGATGATTCTGAACTAGAATAAAGCATATATATACAAAACCAAATTAGGGACTTCTACATAGTGAGATACAGGGTGGCGCAGAGGAAACGCATGTTTTCTGACCGAATGGTATTTCGCACAGAATAGGGATATGACCTCGCCGCACCGCCAGCAGAGAACACATGCGATGCAGTTTCAGCCATGGCACCGTGGATGACGGAGCGTCGTGTGTTTGCTGTCGAGCAATTTTTTCGAAACGATGATTCTGTAGTGATCGTGCAACGTTTATTCCGTCGACAGTTCAATGTTGAACGCCACGGGCCAATTCCAGATCGAAACACAATACTCCGATGGGTTGAAGCATTTCGAAGTACTGGATCCGTAATGAAGAGGAAGCCACCTGGCCTTCCCCGTACCGTGCGGACTCCAGGCAATATCGAAACAGTGAGAAGAGCGGTCCTTGATAGTCCCCAACGGTCCACTAGGCGCCAAGCTCCAACTCTGGGTATGTCCCGTCGGTCGTTACAACGCATTCTGCATGACGATTTACAATATCATCCGTACAAGATAATGATCGTGCAAGAGCTAACGGAAAGCGATTTTGCACAGCGTAGAGAATTTTGTGCGAGAATGCGGGCCAGTTTTGCTGACGATCCTGACGTCGTCATAATGATGAGTGACGAAGCACACTTCCATTTAACAGGATATGTAAACAGGCAGAACTGTAGGTATTGGGCGGCCGAAAATCCACGAGAGCTACACCAACGACCCTTGCATAGTCAAAAATTAACTGTGTGGTGCGGAATCAGTAAATTAGGTATCGTTGGTCCTTACTTTGTTGAAGAGGAAGAAAGAGCAGTAACAGTTACTTCAGCACGTTATGATCACATGTTACAAAATTTTCTGTTACCCGAACTTCAACGGCAACAAGTAAACATGGGAGAGCTGTGGTTCCAACAAGACGGTGCCACAGCTCACACAGCGAGAGCATCGATGGAATGTATTCGACAGATGTTTCCTGAACATGTGATTTCCCGTTTCGGCGATGTCCCTTGGCCCCCACGCTCCCCAGATTTGTCCGCATGCGACTTCTTTTTGTGGGGTTACCTTAAGGATAAAGTGTACCCTCACAAGCCTCGTACGTTACAGGAACTGAAAATTGCTATTCGTCAAGAAATTGCAAGAATACCACAAGAAATGATTTTACGTGTAATGCACAACTTTCAAGAGCGGTTGGAGATGTGCGAGCGCGAAGCAGGGCGACACTTGAGTGACGTTATTTACCATCATTAGTTTAAAAGTGCACTATCATTACTTTATTTAGCTGTAACTGAAACAAAGTTATCTTGAAAATAAAAAATGTTATGCTTAGGTGAAAATCGTGCGTTTCCTCTGCGCCACCCTGTACTAATGCATAGAAATACTTCATGAAATTAAACACTAAATAATAGTATGAGTTATAAAAATCAATGCACATATATAAAAAATACCCAAAAAATCAAAAGGAACTATAGTTTTAATCAAAGTATGAGCAACTCAGTTTAATGCATTGTGATTTGAACAAACCAAATCAATCAAATGTACTGTCACTGTTTTCATAGCAATGTAATGTAAGATATAAGCATCATCTTCATTTCAGCTCATAAGATGCAGATACTATGTTAGCTCTTCTTGATTGCTGATAGATTATAGAGTATGTCTTATATCTGTCTATTATCTGTGAAATTGCCAAAATATAACACTAATTATAGCTAAATTTACCTAAATCCATAACAGTTAAGTTAGGAAATACCTAGATCAGAAACATCTTATATGAAAAGTTAAACAGCAGATAGAATCAGAATCAAAATGAGTGGTTGTTAAATATTATTAAATACAACTATTCTTTTTTGTTTACTGTATTAGAAAAACTAGTCTATTATGTATTAAGAGTTTACCTGGTGCTTACTGCAGGATCAAACAAAGAATGAGAGATGAGAGGAATCGCATCCCGCTTGAGTGTCTTTTGTCCCTCACTTCCATAAACAAACGCATTTTCTCCAAAACGCTTGGAACATAAACCTCCTAGAATTTCGAATATTACAGTTATAAATCGAAAGCTATCAACAAGTTTCTCGATAATAAGACGCCATGATACGCCTCTGAACATAAACAAGATGTATACTTACGAATTAAATTTTAAAGATTCCGCTCCAGCCTGATGTTTATAAATTTTACACAAATAGCACTGCTGCACCATTTTATTGCGATTGAATATACCTTTATAGTCTCTCTAAAATGAATAAAAGCAGCAAGGAAATTCACTATCAAAACAAACTTTGACAATTGACACAAAATGGCAGTTGTTTAGTAGCTTAAATAAGTGCTACCAATATACTATTTTCTTACGATGTGGATAAATTATGAATGAGCAGATAAAAGCAACGTTGCCAGATCTTCAAGTCGATTATGGTATAATTTATGTAAGGTTCTTACTTGTTTGACTATTTTGATATCAATCCATTGTACGAGAATCATGATGTTTAGTACCCACACATGCGCTGAAAAATCAAGATAAACAGGGAATAATTTTAGTTACTGGAGGTTTGAAAATGTGTAGAACGACCACGAACAAATCCGTTGTTTTGCTGCCGTTTCTTGCGGCGAGGCAACGTGTCGATTCGCTTTGTATATGTCGTCAACAACCATGTAAGCAAAGGGGTCTATCCTCGTTTTAAAGTCGATGGGTTTTCCCAATAACAAAAATTAATTTTGCATTAGGAAAAACAATTCAACACCTCACGTGTATTTGTGATTGGGTTCGTTCAAGAGTTATAAATAAAACAATATAATTAGGAAAATAACTTTATTCTGGTAGATAAGTAATGTGGTGCATTTGCAATATAGTGCAATGAAGAATCAGAAACTCCCATGGGAGGTTTCTGAATAGTAATTCCAATATACGATCATAAGGAAACTACAAAAAACCCATGATACCACAATCAACAAAAATTCAATGACAAAAATATTGTGAAATCTGTATGTAAACGGTACAAGATTTCGTTAATCAAACATAACATTATACTTCTGAATAAACACTAATTTGCAAAATTTTACATTTGACATTTATTTTACATGAGTAAAGCCTGTATGTATATGTTACAGGCCATATATAGTAATTTAATAACAACATAAAATTATAAAAAATAAAATAAAACAATTCTATCACAATATGGTAAAAATGTCCTGGTCAGGTATGTCACAGCCAGGTTTGTGATAGTCATCCACGGAGGTACATGAAATCATTACAAAACCAGCAGCAAATATTTGAAAATGATTTATTTACCTGGTGGCATTCAACTTTTTCATTTTCCTTGAATGACCATCAGATGTTTCAAGAGGTCTTTTCAAAGAATTTTTATGTTTAATATACTAGAAGATTGTCAGTCTGCTGCATTTGTTAATGATATTTTTGAGGACATCATGAACATTGCAAGGCTGAATATTTTCAAGCAGTTGTGTCAGACCTGTTTTGAAGGAGGCAGGCAAATGGGCAAACTTATCCAAAAAACTATACAGTCTTGCTTGTTGTCCTGTTGCTTGAAATGAACATACAACTGTAATGGGGTCAACTCATCAGAGAACAGTGCTTCCAGACATGTAGGGTATTGTGGTATGTTAACATCACTTTGTGTGAATTTGATATATTTTAGATTCCCTTCCTGTTGACTTTTACTTACTTCTAATTGTGTAAGGCATGCACTCAAAGTGTCTTTCAGAAATGTATATTTATCTTGATAATGAGTCTGTACCGCAAAATCTGGCTTAGAATAGCAGTGATCGTGTTCAATTGTACTTACATCTGTCAAGTCTTTGGTACTTCTTTTGGCAGGCAATTTACGTGTCTTGCTGCAGAAGTTGAAGGAGAATCACAAACGCTTGCTGAGAAACCAACAGAGCATTCTTTCAATGAAACTGCAATATCAGAATAACTAATGGGTTGACTTGGATTTTGAGCAACATCTTTTGGAACTGCAAGACAGTTCAAACGTGAATAGGGATCCTAAAGGGAAACATGATCAGACAGTACGAACTGGTCTTCGCAAACATAGAAGTTATCAGATTTTGTACTGGAAGCTAATCCACAGGCATTGTACCATAATTACCTTTGACTGGGATTTTTGGGAATCGATGAAATTTCTTGGATGGGGGATATGAATGACTTACATTCAATATGTATTTATTTTGGCAAAAGGATACAGGCACTGTCGTGTCCATTTCTTGCTTGTTTTTGCCATAGTAGTATCAAACAGATTTAAGTGAAAAATAATAAATGCCCTGAGCAACTTCACAATATTATCAGAATCAATGTCATGTAGGTACTCACCTGTATTTTTTTAACCCACTCCAATCTTGAAACACGGGTGACAGAAACTGGAACTGAAAATATTGAAAATCATTTCTTGAAACAGAATTTATAAAAAAATAATGTAGGCACAGAGGAACCGAGTGGAGCGAGATAATTTTACTCACGTTTTTTTTCAAGGTGGACATAAACGCATGCTTAATTAAGGGTTTGATGACACACTCCAAATTCCAATAAATATCAAAAGTAAAACTGCTGTATTTCATTATCACATCATACCTATATTATTTCGGAGCAGCATTGTTCCAAACCACTCCACACATCGGCACATTTTTGGCGGTAAAAGAAAAATGGCAGCTTGACAGCGGTGACCTTGAAGAAGACGTATGAAAGACAAGTGACACTATCAATATTGACACTGTTGCCGGCCGTTTTTTCACAACGAAAAGCGTTGCCAGATTTCCTGTGTTGCGTCTTGTCAGGCCTCAGTTGACCACACGTGATATACACTGAGGCATTGTCACAGCATTGTCATTGTCGTCACATGTGTCGTTCGAAATTGCTCTGTCAGTACCCATAAAACGTACACTGAAGAAGGCACAAAAACACATAAGACTGAAGAAGTGGGAGCTGCACGTTAAACAATGGCAACACCGTCGACGTTTTGTCAGATGGTTGCGCCGCCTACTTGCCTGGAGATCTGGAGGAACTATCCGAAGAATACCGAGAATGCGCCTGGAATACGGAATGCCAGGAATGTGCCAGGCTGTCGAGGATCTCGTTTGTTCATAATTTGAAATCTGCTGAAAACGATATTTCCGATATTGAAGGACTATTTCATTAACATACATTCAAAAAAATACCCCTAATAAGGGTAATATCTCTTTCAGCAATTTTACTGAGAAAAAGGTTCAGCATAATAGAATCCAACCCTAATTTATTTAGTTTAAAAAAATATTCATATGCTGTTGACAGTGGTATAGAAATTGTATTACATGAAAATATAGGTAGATTTATTTCAGATTCATGTTAAGTGTTGTAAAACACAAGTGTCTCACTTCATTGTACCGCTTCTTGATAATTCTGAAACAATACAGACAACACTAATGTAATTCATAATTCTTTGTAAATAAGCTAGTCACTTTTCATGAATTTGCTCAGTTCTATCCCTTCAATTTGTTGGCCTTTCATACTTGATACTACGGTGCCAACTACAAAGTTTATAAAGAGACTGAATCCAGACATGAAATTTTTTAAATAAATCTACTAAATACATCGTGGTGGATATGTTAAGTTCACTGCCTACCAGTAGCACTTTATGACATGACAGAGCCTCCTGAACGTCTGCATCTCTCACAGTAGTCACAATACATTTCACGTATACCATTACAGACAGGTACTGATAGTGTTGTTTTATATTTTACTAATCAAAACCAACGTCATATTTGATATTTTTACATTCAGAAATTCAGTTAGGTAGAAAATCCCGGCAGGGTTGCCACGTTTTCAGTCACGTTGGTCGTCAACTTTTGATGAGAAAATCGCCAATCCAAATTAACTAGGAGTCTAACCATAAAACTCCAGGTTAGAGATTGGAATTGATTTGTCGCGCCTAAGTAGCCTGCCTGTTGACGATAACTGAAGAGCGGTGATGAGATGGGTTAGGCACAATAATACTCCAAGAATCCATTGAAAAGCTGGGGTGAGGATGGGGGGTTGTTAGACACGTGTAATATTAACGAAACGAAGTTCGTTTACAGGGTGATATTGTGACAAGATGAAAACGTGGAGGAGGATGGTTACCGATTATTGAAAATTGAAGAACGGGGAGACAATAATTTCTGCGTATTTACCTTTGCTCTGTAAACCTTGGGGGGGGGGCACACTCTCTCCTCTCCCGGTTATCGTACAAAAATTGAATAATAACCAAGTAACACTGTGTCAAAAGTTTTAGGTTGGGATGGCGTTGATATGCTCAGATCACACGACACCTTGACATGACATTTGACCATAAGCGTCATTGTGCTTAGAGAACAGAACTGCTGCTGATCCTCGTTTCATGTTTCATTAATCTATACTGAAAACCAAATTAGTTTGACGGCTTGAGTTCATGTGTTCGAGAGAAGTGTCTATAGACATCGGAATTGCCTATCAACGCTGACGCGGCAATCTGCGCCTCGTTGACATTATGTTACACCAGTTCCTTGAATCAAGGTGCATGTTGAAAACATGCGCTAGTTTACTCTCTACTGATCTTGTACATTCCAAGGCAAGGTTTCCACCTCCTTGATCATAGACGAGAGATTTTGGTCAGTACCCACGATACACATACACTGAAGATAGGATATTGCGCATGTGGGCGGAGCTTCGTGACGTCACTCGGAGAGTCATCGGCTCGTGGCTACCAGCGACAGGATTGTCGTAACGTTACTGGAGTTCAGGTGTATCGTGGTTAATACTATATAGTACGATTTGTTGGTGTTTTTTGGTGGTTTTGTGACTTGTTGTATTAGTTATACATACCTTATATACCCTGTGTGGTTAATAAATTGATAAAAATGCGGTGTGCTGTTGTGGGATATAATTCCCACAATCAATCTAAACGGAATCTTTGCAAAGACATGAAGTTCCACAGTTTTCCTCAAGACCCAAAATTTTGCAAAAAAATGACTACTTCTCACAAAAAGATAAGACAAAGTCAATGTAAAAAGCGCTAAGGTTTGCTAGAAAATGCTCTAGAGGATCTGAAACGACGCTCCAGCGTCCAATACCTGATAACAAGACGTCTTAATCTAGATGTGATAGAAAACTTTTTCGGAGTAATTAGGGCAAAAGATGGTCTTCATGACCATACAAGTCCTCTAGAGTTTAAGTATAGAATAAGGTCATATATGTTGGGGCGAAACGAAGGCGCATACTCAGAGTACCTATTGCAGCGCAGTGTCAGAGTATACTCCAGACATTCCACTAACCACTAATCGCATCATTAACGAGAATAAACTGAATGCACCTTAAGTATCATCTGACTATACCGAGCAATAAGTTTTAGTGGAAGAAATAGATGAGCTCGAGTATGACGGGCTGGAAAATTTGGCCGGCTTTGTTTGCAATAAATTTCAGGATGAGAGGTTGAAAAGTTCCTCAAATGAAACTTATTCATGGATAGACCATCTTAGTGAGGGTGGATTATCAAAACCTTCAGCAACTTTCATGAATCAAATTGAGAAGCTGAACAAGGTATTCACTACATTCAATGGGGACGGAATAGTAACAAAAATGCAACATTTTATAGGTGAACTTCTGTGGAAGAGCAGCGACATTGACTGCCCTGAAAAAGCTAAAAAACTGTTTTTCAGCTCAAGGATGTTCTTCCGCATCAAAGAACTAATTAAAGGTTTGAAAGACCAGAAAAGTCGTAAAAGGAAATGGAAAAAAATTGTTGCTTAGACTAAGTCATCTCCATTTGTTGTTATACCACCACCTTACTGCAAAAGGAAGATAACTCCATTTTTCTACTTTTCGAGTTGCGTACATTTTCACACTTACATGTACACTTAGGATGTTCTGTGGAATAAGGATAAATGTAGTACAGCATTATGACATGAACATGTCAATCCTGCCCCACAGAACATACTAAAATATAGGGAAAGTAGGAAAGTGGAGTTACCTTGTTTTTACAGTGAAGAGACGATACACTCTATTGTGGAGCTAGAAGCCGTTTAAGCTATAGCCTGTGAAATAGGAATTGCAGGAATGAAACCTTTTATTAAGATCCACCATTTTGTTTTGTATAAAATTTTAATGTAGCCAGTGTCACTCGCACCGCTAAGACGAATTCAACGACACCTCATTGTGAAAATCTATCAAGCCGTTTGATCTGTAGCCTATGAAGTAGGAATTACAAGGTTGAAATCTTTTATTAAAATCCACCATTTTGTTTTTTATAAAATTTCAATATAGCTAGTGTCACTCGCATCGCTAAGACAAATCCAACGACACCTCATATGTGAAAATCCGTCCAGCCGTTTGGCCTGTAGGTGAAAATATGCACGTTATCAGTACTGGGACCATTGATGTTTTTACTTTACACTACAGATTTACATGATAACTTCATGAATACACATGCTCAATTTTTTGCTGTTGATACGCAGATGAAGTGTGATTTTAATGCCGACAATGTCCAGGAGTCCATGATGCTAGTAAATGCGGATCTTCATAGTGTTAATAGATACTGCAGCTCTCACAACTTCAGACTAAATCCCTCAAAATGTTCTGCCATATTATTTGGCAATAAAAGATTATGTGAAAACCTTAAACCAATAATTCACATCAAAGTTAATGGGGAGGAAATTATTTTTTCTGAAATAGTAAAACATTTGGGCATTCACTTTGACTCGGACTTACGGTTTAACTCCCATCTGACTAATGTCTTGAAAAATTGTTCTCTACAATTGTTATCTACAAGAATTGCAAAACTACCGCCAGCTTAAGAAGTTTTTTCATTTTCATACTTTTTTTATTTTTGATTAGTTATTTTTCCGTTTCTTCATAATCTATTATATCTTCTTCTTTTTATAGCTAAATGGCATAAATAGTCCTATTATAATGAAACCTATTATCTCTTCTTCTTTTCATAGCTAAATTGGCATAAATAGTCCTATTATACTGTGACTTAATCTTTATAGTTTCACATTTTTTTTTTGTTTTTGTATAACTTGTTTTTTTTTCAATTTTGCACGGGATTAGATGGTGGAATAGTAGGTGCTAAATCTCGCCCCAAGTAATGTAACAAGTTTTGAACAATAAAGACGATTATTATTATTATTATTATTATTATTATCCATATCAACCCAAATGATAATCACTCTCCACGTGACGTCTTGCGCGCCGGCGGACGAAAGTCGAACAGCGGAGAATACGGCCCTGGTCAGTACCCATCTAGCGCTCATTGAGGAGTGCCGCCCTGCTTCGAGTAGGCCTAATTCTTGGGTTTGACAGTAACCTAACCTAATGTAGAAGCCTGTGCGAATATTTTCTGGTTTAACATTTTGGCAACGTGGAAGCTTGCACGGGTTTCTACGTATACACATATCAGCAAAGATTGATTACAAATTAACTGGCGTCAGAAATGTTAAAAATCGCCAGTTTGCTGAATACTGGGCGCCATTAATGTAGCCAATCGCCAAGCTATCCATTTGAAGCCACTTTGGCGAAAAATCAGCATGCCTGGCAACCCTGAATCCCGGCAATCACACGTCACGAGATGCCGGTAATATAGTTACCTCGATTTTGCCTGGAGAGGATGACCTTGGTGTTGCCAGTCCGCCCATAAGACGTTTCACCTCCGGAAGAAGGTTGAATTCCATATTCCATGCTATCCATTATCCAAGAGCAATACGGCTGAGCATGTGATTAATCAAATTCAAGCGGATAACCAAATGGAAATGGTATTTACCATTTTGGGTTGGTATTTACCAATCCGTTCAAGCGAGTGTAGTTATCAGTTTGGTTATAAGATCCGTTACGTCACGAATCAGCTGTTATATGTCATAGTTATCACCGCAAAATTGTGGTATTTACCCAATTCAAGAGTAGTTTTATATTTCTGGTTATTATTTGAAATGTGACAAGTTAGAATTTTGCCGGGTATTGGATGTTGTTATTGTACTTCAGCTTCATTTTTGAGAAAAATGATACAGGCTGACTTCAGTTTTACCATAAATTGGAGCACCTTATTAGTTATACTCATTACGGTTGTTGGGGACACTTTAAATGTAGTTCCTATGCTTAACAAAGTATCCTGTGTAGCCATATACCACAAGAATATTAAAATATGGCCATATAAACTCACTAGATGATATCCACCTGTATACGGTTTTGCTAATTTCTTTTTTCATCATTTATGCTGAATCAATAAATGTTTTCTTTGACATGCGGAAAAATTTAGAGAATTGAAAGTTATCATAGCTACAAAGCCATGGTTCCATCATTAAAAAAAAATCTGAAAAAAACATTTCTCCCATGAATATTATGAAAGGTTTCTTATTTAAACTTTCCATATACAGTTGTAGACGAAAAAGCACCGATTATTAAATGATAATAAAAATAATCAGATATTATATACGCGCTTTTCTAAAATAAACAACTTGCAACAAAACCGCGGTTAAAACCAACACGTTTTTTGGTTATTCGCTTGGATTTGATTATTGTCTGCCGCAATTTTTTGACGGTATGCAACGTTGTCAACTCTACATATGAATCTGAGATTACTATACTTTTATATATAGAAAGATGGGGTGTGGGAAGTCGATGGGTATGGGAGATCTTATAACAGCACGTATTATTAAAATTTTGCGCTATCTTGACGAATAAGTGCTTTTTTGTATGCTAAAATAGCAATGTCAATAACACAAGCTGTAATAAGACCACTCATATCTACTTAATAATCTGGAACGGTTCTGTCTATTTAATATCATTAACACGCAAAAAGAAGGTGGTAGACAAGGACCAGTCGACCAAGGCGGTACTACACGCTAGCTTTTACCAGGGTGTCTTATACATGTCCGCATGTTTCCACACCTAAGTTACGCAGTCGGTCATCTTCCCTAACAAAGAAATTAATGATGATGGATCTGTCGAGTACTAAGAATTACGGACGTAAACTCACTTCACTCTAGAAATGTCGGGGTGGAGAGTGGACTCGAGGGAACAACAATTAACAGCAATATGGATGCTGTTTATTACTACCTGCAATCCCATCGTCCTGCCATGCTTTGCTTGGTGGAGAAAAAAATGTTGAAGTCTGCACTGATTAATCATCTTAACCTCACAAATTACGAGGAGCACACCAATTTGAGAAAGAACGGGGGTGTTGTGGCTTTTGTCCGTAGCAGTCTTTCCTGCTCCAGACACATTTCTTTGGAATCAGACCGGAAGGACATTCTGTGGCTTCGCCTCAACTCCAAAACATCCCCCAAACTTATTTGCTGCCTTTATCGACCTCCTTTCCTGCACGGTCAACCCAATCCACAACTTTGCTGATGACAGCACTCTACATACAGGAATTCAGAGCGACAAGTCGAACTCTGTCAGTGAGTTGGAAAAAAGAAGACTAGTAGCGTCTTCCTCTCCGATGAGTGACATGGAGGTTATCACTGCTTGGGGACGCAACAATCTTGTAGAGCTTAATGCTTCCAAAACACAGTACTGTACCTTGACGAACAAAAAGCGTCCTAGCGCTCACCCGGTTTCGATGGATGACAGAGTTCTGACAAAGAGCCGTTCATTTCGGCTGGTAGGAGTCCAGATCAGCGAGGACTTGATCTGGCACGAACACATCTCGTCAATAGCGGCATTCGCTGTGAAAAAGCTAGGTTATTTTTTTAGGGCATGACCTCTTCACTCTATACAAGGTCCAGATAAGGTCTTGCCTCGAGCATTGTTCACGCGTTTGGGGTGCTGCTGCCTCGACTACATTATTTATGCTCGATGCTGTCCTGAGGAGGGCTGTCCGTACACCAACGGGCTTTGCTCCTTAAAGCTCTCCTCCGTGACGCCGCCGCGCCATGTACCTGCCAGACAGATCCGCCTAACTTTGGCCTCCCATCCTAACTGTGTCAAACTTCGAACATCCAGAGCTGGCCGATAAGACCGCTTCTTTGTCCCGAGGGTGTCGAGATTGTGAAACGTTCTACAAGAGGAAGCTTTTCCCAGTTCTACAAACCATAGGCAGTCGAAAAATCGGATTAACAAAATTTCTTTGGGATCCTCATAGCAGCCGCGAAGTTTTGGCATTTAGGCTTCTGCTTCGGCGACCGCTTCGGTATATAAAAAAATGTTTTTTTTATTAGATCAATAATATTATTGTCCATGGTACAGGTAAGACACACAATTTATACACATTAGATATACAAACCTTACAAAGATTCAAAATAGCCCAAGCGTATTTTGTTAGCGTTAGTGCCGTATCGTGATTCGTTACTACAATTGTAGGACGCCTTTATGGCCTCCTTGGTTTTCATAGTCTTTTCTCTCCTTCCGACAGATTTCTACTATTCCGTGTCAGCGTCGGCGCTCTCCTACTGTGGGGCTACGTTTTCTTTTTGAATTGTAGGAAATTTCAGGCTGATATAACAGATGATATACATCAAAAGTTTGAGCAGTTTGATGCAAATAGATTTTGTAACAAAACCTCAAAATCGAGCGCCGACATGGAACAGTAGAAAACTATGAAAATCAACGCCTTAAAGGCGTCCTACAATTGTAGGAACAACTGACGATACGGAGAGATATAGAGATAGGATGACCGCTAGATGGCGCTATACGCACGTCAAGTGTCATTGATGAGTTGGGGATCTCACCGCGACATGGCGCCACGCAGACGTCATGTGTCATTGTTGAGTTGTGCCTCTCGCCGCTACACACAGGTCATGTGTCAAACGTGTGTCAAACGTCATGCGTCACTGATGAGTTGAGCCTCTCACCGCAAGATGGCGCCACACACACGTCATGTGTCAAACGTCATGCGTCATTGATGAGTTGGGGATCTCACCGCTAGATGGCGTCACATAGGTGTACAAACGTCATCTGCCAAACGTCATGCGTCATTGATGAGTTGTCCTTCTCACTGCTAGATGGCGCAACATACACACGTCATGTGTCAAACGTCATGCGTCAGTGATGACTTGTAGCACCTGTCTGTAGGATGGCGCTGATCATGTGCCGTAGAGTGGACATACAGGGGGTCGGTAGAAATTTCTCAGCTCGAGATGGGGCCCCACCCGCATGGCAAGAGGGCCGCTTACCGACTGACCGACGAGATAAGCCCCATTCACATGGCAAGTGTGGGGGTCGCTCATGGGGACACAGACCTTATCGTATATAGCAAGACGTGTCCTAAACGGCGCTAGCCCCACTGGTCGCAGGGACATACACAAGACTACAAATAGTGCAGTCCCACTCTATGTCTGTCGCTGCTGACCGGCAGATCGACGGTGGCTGGGGGAAGATGACACGACGAAAAGACGCCAATGCTCTCAACCGATTCAAGGCAGCGCAATAAGACGTTATATTTGTTTGTTACTTAAGATTGTTGGAATATATATTTATTACTGCAAGTAGTATTGATCGACTAGCGGCTCACCATCCTAGACAACATCAGGACCGGTATTCTCGTTCTCCAAAACGCTAAGCGTTTTCCAGTCGCTCAGCGAATATGACGTCATTTGCACTTGCTTTCGAAGCACCTGCCAAAATATGGTATTCCCGTTGCCCGAACGCTCAGCTTTTTGAAAAGCGCTTGTCGCTTTCAAAACGACTACCAAGTGGTCGGTGTTTTGCTTATCGCTTTCGTTATGAGTACTGACACTGCTGTCAGAATTCTTATTTAGATCGTGATTTTTGTTGTAATTGAGGCTACTGTGGCCCTCATATTTAGATAATTATATCCAAAGTATACCTAGTAATGGCATATCAGTTTGCTGGGGTTAATTTGATCCGGATTATTGAGCGTGTGGAGAGGCAAAGATTCAATGCCGATGATCCGTTCGAATTCTCTGACTTTAATTTTGTGAAATTATATCGTCTGCGAAAACAGGACGTGCAAAATTTGGAAGAAATGTTACAGCCATTTTTACCAGTACATCCTAGATCGCACGCGATAAGTAATCGCACGAAGGTAAGTAACAATAATAATGAAGTACTTGTACTTCCAAGATTGACAAAAAATCTTATATATACAACGACGATGAAAAGACCTAGACATTTACATTCATTCATAAAACGTCTATCTGAACGTTGACAAGATAAACAACAGAAAACTATATACAGCTGGAGGAAAATGGCGGACAGTCGTCAACTGCCATGGGCGTATCATAATCGGGGTAATAGAGCTATAGCTAGAAATCGATTTTTGTGGAGTTTTTGGGCACTTCAATGAATGTAAAAGTATTATGCATAATGGAATGGAATAATTTGTCACTCAAATACATTGTTTATGCTAATTATGAATATGCAAGCCGAAATATAGCGTCGAAGTACAATTAAATATAAGTGTACATAAACACAACAAGAAACGGTCAAAACTAGGACTATGAATCAAACCGGACGTCACATGCACTCAGACCAATCATGATAGTGTCGCCAGCGACAGACGAGGCTCTGAAAACTGATGAGCTTTATACATTTATTAACCCGACTGCCTCAGGAGGAATATGTTTCACATGTTTTTTGGTTTGTATGTATATATCCAAAAATTCTGTTTCACGGGCTCAAATGCTTGTTGGATTTTGGTATTCGGATTCGTCCTAGCAGTATGAGTGATACTGGGTATATTAAAATTTCATTGAAACAAAATGGCGAATATTAATAAAATAATCAACCTTGAAATTCATATTTCCAAGGCTGCAGCTTGAACGGTTTGATGGATTTTGACAGAGGTGCCTCTAGATTAGAGACGGTATACTTGACCAATGTGTTTCCAATATTTACTTAAAAATTAGAGTTGGATTGAACAGTTTTGATCGCCATCCATTTTAATAAGATATTTTTTTAAAACAAATCAAACTGTGAAATGGGAACACTTTTTATTTTGACATTTTTACAAAATCATAAATTACAAGAGTTGCTTCAAGCAGCTACTTCACACTCGCCAATTTAACAATGGGTACAAAATCATCATAGGCCATTCCTTGTATAATAGTAAAGAACAGTATAAGAACAAACACTCTAAATCTTATTAGTACTACTTTGCCAGTATTATAAAGCGAATGTCAGACGTTCATTTCATACTCTGATCCGTTAGTATTTTCCAAGGAATGTGGTCGTATTCATTGAACGTCTAGCCTAGCGTATTGATGCCATGTTTTATTGTTGCATAAGGTTATGTGGAAATTCAATCATTCCATCGATCCGGAAGGAAATCTATCAGTAAATACTGACGTACGGATCACAGTATGGAATGAACGTCTGACATTCATCTACGAGGTCTCAGTTATAGCATAATTAAAGGAAAATATGCGAGTTATATATATATATATATATATATATATATATATATATAAAGGTAACTTTATATAAAATCTAATTACATATAATATAATCAAAAATATATACATCAACACATTAAGCATAATTGTAAATAATTCATTCAATCTTGGGGTGTTACCTAAAGTGTTGTAGTAATCGTGTTGAGAAATTTGTATAGCAAATTAATTTTATAAGATAGCTTATGTATCCATTTATAACATGAAATACGAAAAAAAAAACAATACATGCAGTCGGGATATTTCCATTTTACTGTGTATTGGTAGAAATTGCGGAATCTTGAATTATTTCAATTACATGCGAAACAGCTGAAATGTATTCGACCTATACATACACGATCAGTGTCGCCAGAAAATTAAAAATCTACTAATTAGCTATGCATTTTGGGAAAAACAAAGCTTGAACTTCTGCCACCTACAGGTCTACAAAAATGTACATAATTTAAAAATACTTCTCAACCTTAGAATCATATCATAGAATCCAAAAAATTACGAGAGATACAACAAAGAAAAAAATCTTACTGATGGCTGAATAATACTGCCTTCGTATATACACTTCTAATTCTGTTTTTTTTAAACTGTCCGATTTTTTCACAGTTTCGTGATGAATTCTGAGTGAGAAATACTTTTTCAAAATCAGTTTTATCAGAAATATGCAGTGCCCATCAATAGGGTCATCTTCAAGAAGGTGGTGTTCAAAATACCCCAAAATATGTGGTGATATTGATTGTATGGTATTATTGACTAGAATATCCGAGAGATGTTTGATATTGTTGTTAAAGATATTAGTTGTCTTTTGGAAGAAACGAAAGTATTTTTCACCATGACGGCAAATTTGAATAACTGGTCCTGAGGCTTTTGTCAATTCTCCATAAACTTTTCTTTTTTGCAATGGCATGTCAATATCGCCCTCTAAAGAATTCTTACAATTTATACAAGTAACACATTTTTTTAAACAATTCACCACAAACCCTGCAATGTATGAAACAACATCTTCTGTATAAATTGTAAGATTCCATGCAAAAGGTGTGCACTGGTAAAGGGCAAGATCGTTTTTTATTTTTTCTTCAAACTGAAGTAATTCTGGGCTATTTAAAAGATCTTCACCATCGTCCGCCCTGGTTATATGATATCCACTGCCACAAGATAAGATAGTCAAACGCTCTGGGTTATCAACATTTCCTGTGTCTGGGCCAGATATCTCTGTATGCACCAGCAATCGTTTGTATGCAGCTTCAAACTGCCTTGCACTGGGATTATTGTTGTACCCTCCTTTACTACGAATAGCTCCAAAAAAAAGCTCTAAATGATCCTGTGATAATTTATTTGTCAAAATATATTTTAAAACTTTCTTTTCTGCAATACACAAGTTATAAAACTGTTTCAAGCTCTGAATGCAAATCAAAAATCCTAAAAAACCAGTTTTTTTTTGGAGAATGTATTATTGGGAGAGTACCTAGTCGCAATCCATGGATATATTGAACTGCCTCGTCCATGAATTTGAAAAATGTATCTGCAGTAGCTGGAGAAAGTGGGCGCTTAAATAGGTACTTTGAAAACCTGTTTCTAGAGTTGAAAATATCAAAAATATCGTTAAATGTTTGAACAAATTTTACGGTACCTTCCACATTAGCAAACGTCGCTAGTTTTAAATCTTTGGATAAATAGGTCAAAGCATCAGCAACACTTCTACTTAAAGTTTGTGTAGCTATTTTGACCCTCATTTTTTCTCTCGTCCACTGTAGATGACGATTTCTTATTTTTGTGCCTAAATGTAAACCTTCGATATTTTGCACATCAACTAACTTCACCAAATAATCCCAACTTATCTGATTGTTTTCAGAATCACCTAAGTATTTGATGGAACCAAAAGCGTTTCTGACTAATTTTATCATGTGGCTTGGGTCTAGGAATATGTATACATTTTGACCCGTTATAGGATGGAGAAAATAAGTCTTCAAGTTTGTTACATCGTTCAGATTTGTCCCTAGACAAGAAGCCATTGTGAAATTTACTGGAGCACCATCGAATGTTAATGATGCTACAGTAACTCCAGAAGTGTGGATGAAGGTTAGGCATTTTTTCACGAGTTCTGCCTTTTCATAACCAGTCAAGCCATCCAACAGAAAGTAACCCACCGGAATTTTCCATGCTCCATTCAAGCATACTAACATAAAAACCAACACCTCCTTTGCTTCTGGTAGAACGTCTGATTCTATGTTAGCCCCAATATCAACATACCCCGTGAACTTACTCCCTGTCCATTCAACTTGTTTCCGAATAGACATCTCATCTAGGACTAAATTACACATAACAGTAGAGTTTTTGGTTGAAGCTTCTCCTTGTTTTAATTTCAAGGCCACAATGGATTACTCAGTGAAGCCTGGTGAACCATCAATCGACTTATACCATTTGCTTATTGTTGACAGATGGGGTAGAGCAAGGTTAAATGTCTTCCTCACAAAATTGTATGCTCTTGGGGAATAAAAGCTCAGCGTGAGGGCAAATGACCGCAAGGCAGGGTTATATTTCTGGCTAGTACGCCCCCTCAACATTCTTTCAAAGATTTCCAAAGGCATACCTGAAAGAGATGCCTAAAAGAGATATTAAGTATTTAGAATGCAATTAAATCATGTAATCTGAACAGAATGAGTATTTTAAAACTAGTATTAATTACATTTATGCAAGATAAATAACATCAGGAAACTAAGATATTAACACTGAACATACCCATACTCAATTCTATTTCTACCATAACCAGTCTCATGACCTGCTGTGGTTAGATGACGATATGTATACTTGTTGTAACAAGTATTAGTCAAAATAAACAAAATACGATTAAAAAATGAATATCAAATGCTATAATTAAAAGAAAAAAATCATGGAGCTATATGTGCAAAAGTGATAAGATGATAATGCTTATTTTCAATGAGCAAGATTACAACTGGTCTTCTGACCAGTTATGGTATGTTGAGTGTTGTGTGTGTGTGTTGTAATGAAAATTATTATATTGAAAAAAAAAGTTGATCAATTGCTCCATTCAAATGAATTCGGGTATCTGGGACACACAGTCTTCATCAATCTGCTTACCTTCAATACAGTTTCAGCTGAATCTGTTATGTGATTCTTCTGCTTCAAAAGTTTCAATAAGCCACTTAGAGTTTTTATTCTTCTCCTCAAAGCAGCAACACTTGTTTGGAGACTTTTTACTTTTTTCCTCAATGTCATTAGGGAACTTTTCATCAACCGATAATTTGACTTTGATTTTCTGGGAGTGGAAAAGTCATCACTTGATAAATCTCCAACATAACGTTTTAGCCTGAAAAGGATAAATGTGTCAACTATATACTTTATTCATTAAATAATATTATATATCATTTCATCTTGATACAAAATAGCTAGTAAGAAACAAGTTCTTGTCTCCCTCAAATACCTTCTTTTACGTGGTGTTCTGACATTTCGTTTGGTGACATTGCCTCTAATTGCCAATTGATACTCCTGTTCAGAAGCAGTTGCAGTACTGGATGATGTGAATGACTGCAAAATTTCTGGAGGCTCTACCATCTTAGAAGTTTCATCAGGAAAAGGAATATGACTTGAGCTAAAATATTTTCTACATGAGTAAATGAAATGGTTTAGATTAAGAGAATACTCACACCACATGGGAAGGCCCTGGTATAGCTAACTCTTCCATTCTCAATCTAAAATAAAAGGTATACATAAAATACTGGACATAACACATGTAAACAACCAAAATCCTTTGACATACACATGATACTATTTAGATAAGTTTTGACAATAATTGTTTGGTAATGTACTTGAATGTATGAATTGCATTTATTAAAGCACACTTGAAGCACACAGGCACTGACTTATTTTACTGTGCCAATCTGTTTATTTTGATAATAATATGTAGTATAAGCTTATTATATGAGAATAGTTCAAGTCCGTATAGAACTCTACTCACCGCTTTCTGACAGGGCTCCCTTGACTGCTATGGGCTTCTGAGCTTGATTCCTTTGATGGAGTAAGTGTCACTGTTGAATCAGAGCTGGAATAATAATGTTTGTTTAAGATACTTATGGATACAATAACAAAGTAAATATTTACAGGGCTAGAGTCTAGAGTAAAGTACAAGTATAATCTTGACACATTTTTAATTCTTCAAACTTTAGATAATAGAAATGCTGAGTAAATATTAATCAATATGAATATATAGGGCAAATGTATCTGTATGCTATTAATAGCATGTCAAAAAAACTCAAAAAAGTAACAAACATATTTACCTTGCATACTCCTGCTCATCATGTATGGAGCGAACATCTACTGGTTCAGCACCATCCTTCAAAAGCCTTCTTCCAGCAGAATCATATTCAAAGTCCCTATCATGAAAATGTTTGCTGCATATCAGTGCCACTTTCGGCAACGTTTTCTCCCAGTCAATGCCAAGCAGTGAAATCCATAAAATGCACTTTGCTGGGTCAGATGGGAGTCTAAAATTGTAAACACATGTCTTACACCAATGATCTGTCTAATGATTATAAACTAGTTAGCACAAAAATATAATCAAATCATGGCAAACTCACGTTTACTTAAGTTGCATGAAGATTGTGTATGTGGATATTTTTGTACTTGATGAACTACACCCAGAACATCTTTAAATTGTATCATACTGCTAGTGATGGATATATATTCATATAAACTCGTCGGGAAGCTACAAAAAGTTACTAAAATGATGGTAAAAGACTGTTTTATGATAATTTTTTCAGTAAAATTTGTATTGCCACGCCTATGATATGAAAACATAACCTTACTTACCGATGGAATGATAAATTGGCCGATTCTGGATTACTGCTGTTTATCTTGCACACATAACACGATCGCACCATTGTTCAACAGGTAACAGTTCAATATCACTAACAAACTTATGGCAAATAGCACAAAAATAATGATTTGTGAAAATCCACAACTCAAGCATAAAATACGCACTTTATACTATCGTAAAATGTCCATTCATAAGAAAAATGCGACGTTGCCAATGTCGACTGAAGCTCTGTGACTGAAGGAAATCTCTTTCCAATTCGCTAACGGTAAATTCAATACGAAAATAGTTCACTTTTCTACTTTTCACTATTGCTTATGCAGATTTTCAAGAATGTTAACAATTTTATTATTTTCATGAGTCCAAATAGCTGGTTTACACGATGAAATATTTGTTTGAGGTTTGTTTACTACCAGGTTAGGAATTCTATCAGCTAGTAACTGGCAACATTGCAATTCCCTAATATTTATCCTTTCAACGCGTTTTAGTGTAAATAGAAAGGTCTAGGTCTTTTCATCGTCGTTGTATATATACGATTGATAAAATAGTGATATTTGCATTATAACAACCTAGTGTACATTAATGTTTTAGATACTGTCTGCCTTGCGTTTCTTTGCAAGTGGAAGCTACCAGCTGGATGTAGGCAGAAATCATACAGTAACTCTCAGCCAGCCATCGATTTCAAGAACTTTACATGAGGTGTTGGGAGCATTCAACACTCCAGAAATATTGAATAGATATGTCCATTTTCCAAACACAATTCAAGAGTTAACCAACACCAGAGAAAGGTATATTTCAATTTAGAATTATAAATATATATGAGGAACTATCATGATGTTGTCCTACACTATGTTTCTTCAAAGCTATTCAATAAGATGATCAAAATTTGATGGTCAAGCTGTACCTATATTGATTTTATTTTGTCTAGATTTTTCGCAAAGTACCAGGTACCTGGAATTATAGGCTGTATTGATTGCACTCACATAGGTATTGTGTGCCCAATCGAAAATGAACATATATATATCAATAGGAAACATTACCATTCCCTCAATGTACAGATGGTAAGCTACCCTTACATCCATAAATGCATGGAATAATTCTAATTTCTCATATAAAGAAACTTTCAATGCACAAAGCGTCAACCCCTAATCAAATTTTCTCTGACTCTGCATAGATTACAACTGAAATTTTGCACCAAAGTCAACCTGCATACTTGACACTTGTTTATTGCAGATATGTGATGAAAATTTGAAAATAATGAACGTAAACAGTCGCTTTCCTGGCAGCACCCATGATAGTTTTATATGGAGTCAGTCACGAGTCGGGGAATTTTTGAGAACATTGTCTGAAGAATATATGGGCAGCTTCTACTTACTAGGTGAAATATGTCTATATGTTGTACCCTTGGATCTACTAAAAGATAGTATTTTCTTTTAAGGTGACTCTGGATACCCTCTACGCCCCTGGTTGATAACCCCTTACCTACCAGAACCACCTCAAGACACTCCAGAATCAAGGTTCAATAAAAAAATTAAGCATATCCGGGTTTCCATAGAACAATGCTTTGGGTTATTAAAAAACAGATTTAGGTGTCTACTGAAAGATAGAATTTTACATTATGCACCAGAAACTTGTGCAAAAATCGTAAACAGTTGTGCCGTGTTGCACAACTTATGCTTAGAAAATAATATTCCATTATATAATGATCAGGAAGATGTAGGTGATGGTAACAACTTCAGTGACGCCTTGGCAGAAGAGAGGGGTAACTTGCCACATAATAATTTTTTGGAGAGGGGTCGACACATACGAAATTTCCTAGCGAGAACTTATTTTTGAAATAAATGAATGGATACACTATAGTATATTTATCACAATAAAAGAGTAGTCTAGAACAAAGATAACTTTATTTTTAACTATACCACACATCTCATCACAACAAAACCTTATACTCTGATCATAAAAAATATATAAAATAAAAATACAGACAAAAACAAACAAAAGAAGCTATGATGCATATTTTTTAGCAATTGTTTCTGAACTAGAAGCAATTCTTTCTAAAACTTCAATTTTTTTTTATAATAATTTTCCTTTATTTGATTTAGTTGCAGTTGTGCTGCAACTAAATCGTTCGCGGCCTGGACTGATGATGGTATTGAATTTGTCTGCCTACACCTTTTAGTGCCATGTGGTGGTCTCACGCGTTTAAGGTTCTTTTCTTTAATATTATTTGGACACAGGTTTTCCTTGTCCTTGTCATCATTATCATGTACAGGATAACTTTTGCATACAGGCACTTCGCCAATCTCAGCTTCTTTCGGTAAGGTGTATAATAATCCTAATTCTGGCACTTGGAGCCCTTCAATTAAGATTTCTCCCCCTAGAATACAAAAGAGCTTTTACATTTACTGAAAGTAATGGAGATACTACAATGGAGCAAGATAGGCACAACTATGTAGATCATTTACATTGTTTAAATGAATAATAAATCTCATCAACACTTAAATCACAGTAGATCCATACTTTGAGTATCAATATTAACAGAAAAACTGTCATCTAATAAAAACATTTAACGAATGACTAAAATATTAGTCACCCATATAAGAATTATGACCATACCCATTATTTCCAAGACTTTGTCATCGATTTCATTCAAGCTCTCTGCCGAGCTTGGTCCACCTCCGGTCTGGCTAGCTTCCTTTTTATTTTCTGACTTCTTCCTTTTTGCTCTGGTTTTCATATCTGTCCAGGTCTAGAAAAGGAAAACTGGAGTATTAAAAACCGACCCTCTTCATATACAACAAATATTCTGAGTAACAATCAAACTGACTCGAGTCTCTATTGCCGTGTTTTAACGATAGATCCTAGTATTCTAGTGAATTCGTTATTACAACAGAAGTACCATTCCTAACTATGGATCTATGTCCGTCAATAGCATATTAATTCAATACAAAGTTGCAAATATGTTACATGTACCTTTCTCCATTCAGTCCATTGCTTAGTGGCCCCAGGAATTGCATTTAACTTTTCGCTCAACTCCACCCATAACTTGCGGGCGTCTGCGCTGGTGTATTGGTTTGTTTTTGAGACACCAATTCCGGGTGGTCTTCCAGGAAATCAATTAGCATAGTTTTTTGTAAAATGGAAATTTGTTTACGAGACATTTCGAAACTCGAGTGACACTGACAAAACGCATCTGACAAGTGACAACCATCATAATGCCAGAAATAGAAACTTTTTTAGTACTGTGGTTATATAACATTGGTGACATTGGAGACAAATATGTTGGTAACACTGGAACAACCACCGTTGCCAATATGTGCCAAGCGTTTTGAACCCGAAGCGTTCGCACAGCAACGTGAATACCAAAACCGAAGGCTTAGCGCTTTGCCGTACGACATGAGGCGCTAAGCGTTTTGAAAACGTATCGCTTTCACGCCAAAGAACGAGAATACCGGTCCAGAAGTGTGTGTTTTACGGTGGTTCCCAATTTTAGCAAATATTCTGCAGGCTGTTGTTTGCTCAGAGATTGGACAAGATGCCAAAGCAAAAGCAAAGGAAATCTAGAAAACGAAGTAGAAGAGAACCTTCCTCGTCTTCAACAACCAGTAGTTCTTCCGGCAGTTCTAGCAATAGTAATGGGCATAAACATAAGAGATCCAGGTGTAAGTCAAGGGAAACCGTGAGTAGCGAACATTATTCTACTTTTACGAGGGCCGATCAGGGAATACATATTTCGATGGTAATTCCAGAATTTGATCCGAAAATTAATGACATATCAGAGTGGTTAGAGGTTATCAAATATAATGCAGATATTTACAAGTGGCCTGATAGCCTTATTAAGTGTCATGCTTTGAATAAACTCAAGGGTACAGCCAAAACCTGGTATGACAGTTTCATTCAGGGTGACTTGGGGTGGTCTAGTTATGCTTGGGGCCAGTGGGAGGATATATTGAAAAATACATTCCAGAGTACACGTAATGCTTATCAACTGTTGATGGAAATGGTAAATCATAGACCCAGCGAAGGTTGTTCGTTATATGATTTTTGTTTTGAACACATAGCGAGAATAAATAAGTTACGAGTAGGATTTTCAGATTGTGACAAGGTATCATTAATTATAGGTGCTATAAATGACGTTAATATAACATCAGCTGTGGAGGCAGCAAATATTCGAAATCCTCATATTTTGGCGGCATATCTGAAGAACAAAACTTATACTGGTAGGGGCAAACCGTTAAAATCAGAGGTGCAACAGTCAATCAATCAAAGTGGTCGATTGGGAGCATCTGACAATATAGTCCGGTCAAGTACGATACATCAAAATGTAAATTGCACCACATGTGGCAACAGAGGTCACGAGCGGAATGATTGTAAACATAGAAATAAGATATGCAATTTTTGCAGAATTAAGGGGCATATTGAGGTGAATTGTTTCAAGAAACGAAAGAACTCAAGTGAACCAGGCAGATGGAATAATTCAACTAAGTCTTCAAAAGTAAAACAAAAATTGAACAGGTCAAATTAATTAAAAGTCAGAATAGTGCTTCAAAATTTTTCAAAAAAATATTTCTTGATGGGAATTTAATAGAAGCTTTTGTGGATTTTGGTAGTGATTGTTCTCTAATAAAATTGGCAATAGTGCAGGAGCTAGGGTTAACGTTGAAACCTCTTGGGGAGAAGGTAACATTGTCAGGATTTATGGGTATAGGGACTGTTGTTACGCAATTTGTTGAGGTAATGACCCAAATTGATCAGGTGAAACTTAATACAAAATTTTATGTGGTTTCTAATGAAAGTGTAGACAATGATGTTCTTGTTGGGAGAAATTTCACAGAAAATAATACTATTATGTATTATCGTATAGATGACAAGTTGATATTCAAAATAAAGGACAAAAAGCCACAGTGGTTGCAAAATGTCAAAACAGGGGTGTTGTCAGAACAAGATAATAAGACTCTGCAGGATATTCTAATTCAATATCAAGGTTGTATATTTTTGAATTTGAATAATTTGGGGAAGGCACACTCTGTTTCATTAAAAATAGAGTTGGTCAATGACAAACCAGTCACTCATAAGGCCTATCGATTAGCAGAGATAGAAAAACAAATCATGAGAGGTAAGGTACAGGAACTTTTGGAGGCTAAAATCATACGTGAAAGTAATTCACCATATGCCAGTCCTGCTCTTCTGGTCAATAAAGGAACTAATGACAAACGACTAGTTGTCGATTACAGGGCGCTAAACAAAATAACTGTTAAAAATAATTTTCCAATGCCATTAATCGAAGAAATTATTGATAATTTGAGTGATTACAAGTATTTTACCTCGCTTGACCTAGCATCAGGTTACCATCAAATACCGATGGAGCCTGCTTCAATGAAGTATACAGCGTTCATAACACCTGAAGGGCATTTTGAGTACGTTCGTATGCCGTTTGGGCTTTGTAATGCCCCATTGGTATTTCAGAAATTTATGAATGAAATCCTTATGCCTTTAAGAAAATTTAATGTGGTTCCTTATTTGGACGACATCTTAATACCGTCAAAGACTATAGAGGAGGGGTTAGATTTATTGCCTAAGGTACTGAAAATTGTACAGGAGTATGGTATTGTAATAAAAATCGAAAAGTGTTCTTTTCTTACAGAGAAGATAGTTTATCTAGGATATCAAATCTCATACAATCAAATATCACCATCCAACCTGAAAATTGAAGCGGTGGAACAATTTCCTTGTCCTAAGACACAACATCAACTGAGACAGTTCTTGGGTCTCGTCGGCTATTTTCGGAAGTTCTTAAAAGATTTTGCGCGAATTACCGCCCCATTGACGAAGCTATTAAAGAAAGGAAGTCGGTGGTCTTGGACAGAAGTTCACACACAAATAGTCAAAGATTTAAAAGCCAAAATTTGTGCAGAACCTATTTTGGCAATATTTAATCCAAAAGCACTGACAACCGTATATACGGATGCTAGTCATGATGGTTTTGCAGGAATTTTGATGCAAAGTACAGATGGTAAAGAGAGACCAATAGCGTATTTCAGTAGGCAAACTAATACCGCTGAGAAAAATTATCATTCTTTTGAGTTGGAACTATTAGCAATAGTCAAAACTTTGGAACGGTTCAGATTTTATTTAGTAGGCTATCAGTTCCAAATTTTTACTGATTGCAATGCGGTAAAGAACGCATTATCTAAGCAGTCGATAGTTCCAAGAATTGCTAGATGGGTCTTGTCTTTACAAGAGTTTTCTTTTACCATTCACCATAAAGCAGGTACTCAGATGCAACATGTAGACGCACTTAGCCGAAACTTTAATGAATCTCAAAACAAAGCACAAGTCCTACTCATCCAAGAAGATGACTATCTCAGGGAAGCACAGGATCAAGATGAATCCATAGTGGAAATTAAAAATATTCTTTTAAGTGGGGATGTTCAGAGTCACAAAGATGTTTTTAATAATTACGATTTAAGGGGGAACAAAGTCTATAAGTTAACACCTTATGGGAGAAGATGGGTAGTCCCAAAGAAGTGTAGATGGCAAATCGTCAAAGCAAACCATGACGATATAGGTCATTTTGCGGTTGATAAAACGTTAGAGAAAATTAAGCAACGGTATTGGTTTCCCAGAATGAGGCATTTCATAACAAAATACATAAATGCATGTTTACCTTGTTTATATCATAAAGATAAAGGGGGCAAAAGACCCGGGTACCTTCACTCCATCCCAAAGTATGCTAAACCACACCACACACTACATATAGATCATTTAGGACCTTTTGTGAACACAAAACAGGGAAACAAGTATTTAATAGTTGTTGTTGATGGCTTTTCGAAATTTGTGTATTTAAAAGCAGTTCCTGATACATCTGCAAAATACGTAATTCAAATGTTAACTGAAATGTTCGCGATGCTCGGTAACCCAAGACGACTCATCACGGATCTTGGATCTGCGTTTACTTCAAAGGCCTTCGAGGAATTTGTTGCTGCAAGAGGGATACGGTTATTTACAACAGCTGTTGGTCTCCCAAGAGGCAATGGTCAATGTGAGCGGACGAACAGAACAGTTCTAGACGCTTTAGCAACATCTGGTTCGCAAACAAGTGAAGACAATTGGGATACTAATCTTTCACATATACAACAAGGACTGAATAGTACTAGACACCGTATTACACAAAACACGCCCGCAGAAGTAATGTTTGGTTTCCAACTACGGACTGATAGTGACAAATACCCTGATGACGATATGGAAACAACTCTAGATGTTACAAAAATCCGAAAAGAGACAGCCAAACGTCTGGAACACAATAGAATCGAACAAGATTTAAAATTTAACACTAAACGTTCTCTACCTAGGTTGTACCAGGTGGGAGATGTGGTATTAACTAAAGTAACCAGCTTTTCAGCGAATGAAGACAGTAAAAAGTTACGTCCTAAGTTTAGAGGACCATTCAAGATAGTTGAGGTTCTACCCAATGACAGGTATAGAGTGCAAGAAGATCGTTTCACACAGAGGTCAAGGCGACCATATCAAGCTGTGGTAGGTGTGGAACACATGAAACCCTTCAAAGTTCAAAATCAATAAGGTGAGTAATGAACTACTCAAATGTTACGCCCTCAATGGCATCTGTTCTGCTCTCAATGGCAAATGTTACGCCCTCAATGGCATCTGTTCTGCTCTCAATGGCAAATGTTACGCCCTCAATGGCATCTGTTCTGCTCTCAATGGCAAATGTTACGCCCTCAATGGCATCTGTTCTGCTCTCAATGGCAAATGTTACGCCCTCAATGGCATTGTTCTGCTCTCAATGGCAAATGTTACGCCCTCAATGGCATCTGTTCTGCTCTCAATGGCAAATGTTACGCCCTCAATGGCATCTGTTCTGCTCTCAATGGCAAATGTTACGCCCTCAATGGCATCTGTTCTGCTCTCAATGGCAAATGTTACGCCCTCAATGGCATTGTTCTGCTCTCAATGGCAAATGTTACGCCCTCAATGGCATCTGTTCTGCTCTCGATGGCAACTGTTACGCCCTCAATGGCAAGTTTTGCTCTCGATGACGAATGGTCGTCCTCGATAGCAAATGGTGTTGATGGCAATAGGTATAGGTGTTTCCTAAATAACTTAATATTTTCAGACGTTCGGGACGAACGTGACGTCAGGATGGCCGTGCAGTCCCACTCTATGTCTGTCGCTGCTGACCGGCAGATCGACGGTGGCTGGGGGAAGATGACACGACGAAAAGACGCCAATGCTCTCAACCGATTCAAGGCAGCGCAATAAGACGTTATATTTGTTTGTTACTTAAGATTGTTGGAATATATATTTATTACTGCAAGTAGTATTGATCGACTAGCGGCTCACCATCCTAGACAACAATAGTGACAGCACCGCTCAACGTGATATATCGATTATATTGTTAAGCATCATATTAGTAATAAAGACTACAATAATACGTTTAATATTTTACTGAAAGTAGAAAAAAAACTACATAGGTAATATTATATTTAAAAACCAGTGGCGTAGACGTTCAACATTTCTCTGGGCACAGGAAAATTGTCCGTTGGTGTGACATGGATTGGAATCAGCAACAAAGTTTCCAGTTGCACACGGTGTTCCATCATACTTGCAAACATCGATAATGATGGGAAGAACGCCAAAAATGTGACATTTCTTGATTAAAAAGTTTGCTGCTTTCTGTTCACCACGAACGTAGACATAATCAGCCGCATATATCACCTTATTTTCAATTATTTCATTTAACTTGGATTATTCAACGTCACCGGAAGACTATTTTAGACCATGAAAATTCTTCTCCAAGTACGCTACAGTTTTCTTATCTTTATTACTTAATGTAGAAAAAGGCTGCAGAGGTGTAAATATGTAATGACTCCTCTTGATACCAATTTGGATACATAGTTCTTTAGGTACGAATAATCCGCCAACTGTAAAGCCTTGAATATCAACGAACGCGATCCTCATGATGTCTGATGCGGAACTGAGAGTCCTGTTTTTTTTTCTTACGAGATGGTTTTAATAATTTCGGTGAGGGGGAAGTACTCCATTAAGCAATCATGTGTAATGATGCAGTAGGCCTTGGTGTTGGCTGGAAAGCCGGCATCGGCTGCGATATCCAATCTTACATCAACAGTTGATGATTTCATGGTTTCCTCTTGTTTGGAACAATCAATAACAGACAAAGCGCGATTTTTAAACGAGGCATAATCCAAAAGACATCTCTGGAATTTCCGGACAAACGATGCATTCATGTATTACTAAGAAATTATATGCAAAGACCGTAACCGCAACGAATGTTTAAAGTATTTTCGCGATAATAGTGGTACTGAGAATATGGTGCATTTTTACGTTACAATTTTCTCATGCACTTGCGTCATATCGATCATGTATTTATATTGAACGAGCGCATGCAGTAGATATCATTTTTTCACATTCAACGCTGCAACAACAACAAACACAGTACAATAGTGCTACAAGAGAGGGGAGCGAAGTTAAAAAGTATAGTAAGTGCTATTTTTTTTTATGTCTCTCTTAGTGTTCGTGTAAGATAATTAATGTTTCTCGCCTTCATTTTTGTTTAGTACGTTTATTTCGTTTTATGCTTCAAAGTAGTAAGACGACTTAATTTTGTTATAGATGGATTTGGCAAAAATGAATGCTGCATCTTCGATTGCAGACCGCAAAGCAGTAAGAACATTGAAGGACCTGCCAGTTGGGACACCGTTTGCGATACACCGAGCAAAAGTGGTCAGCTCGAAATTTGGGGAAGCAGTTCTACTGGATTTAGGTCCTGAAGAAGTTCTATTTCTACCCCAGCGGGTGACTAAAACATACCGGCCGGCCATCAACGAACTTTGTAACGGCAAATACTCACTAATATTCCAAGGGGAAGTGGACATAGGGAAAAGCCGGTCCCTAGCATCATTTAAAATAGCAGAAAATTAACGGACCAGAAAACAGAACAGGGTGAGCAATTTTTTATATATTTTTGCGTAATTTGTTAGCTTGAAGTGTTCTTTTTCTAATGTCTTCAAATAAGGTCAAAAATATCATCAAACAAACAGACGATGTTCTACTACCAATTATTAGTTTACAAAAAATTTTATTTGATAATTTTAAAAATAAACTATCTGTAGGAACTTGTAGAAAAATAGAAAAAAATTTGGGACAATTTTAACATTTTAGAAAGTTGATTTTAAATAGACATATTGGGACAGGACTTAACATTGGGCCAGAGGGTTAGATGGAAAAATGTAGAATCAAGCTTTCAAAGCAGAATAACAACCGGTTCTATAGCTAATTTACATCATAAGGACTTGAATCAATTTTTATCAGATTGTGTAGTTGTTTTTAAAAGGGAAATTAGTAAAATTTTGAAAACCCATTCCGCGCTCAAAGTAAATACAACATTTTGCGGGGAGTTTATTAGGAAATCGGGGATAATGAAATTTTGGGAACTAAATATTTTAATACTAAAAATCATATTATTGATGCGTCAACTCAAATAGACGAGTGGTTTAAGATATATGTAAAAGATAAACTTTTAAACGAATTATCGGAATTTACCGAAAAAGATTCGGGATTTGCGTTAAATAAAATTATTTTATTGGCTGTTAATATCAGTAAATATCAATTTGGAAACGTTTCATCTTATATTAGCCTACCATAACCGATTATAATAAAAAAAGCTTGTATAAACATTAAAAATAGAGATCAAAATTGCCTTTACTGGGCCATTGTAAGCGCTCTCCGGGCTCCTAGAAATAAACGACATGCAGAACTAACCTCCTCATATCCATACTTTACTGACGTTTTACAAACAGAAAATTTAGGTAGTGCTATGTCGCTAACAAAAATTTCAAAATTTGAAAAGCTGAATAATATTTCAGTCAATGTTTACGCTTTAGAATTAACTGAAACAGAAAAAATATCATATTACACAGTAGTACCGGCAAGATTAACGGAAAATAAACGGGACACGCATGTTAATTTACTTTTAGTTCAAAATAAATGTTATTCGCGTTTAAATGATTATGATGCCCTCCCACAACCAGCGGATGAAGATACTGGTTTTATCGATGAAATTAAATATCACTATTGTTGGATTAATTAAATTTTTCGCGTCTTATTAGTAGTCAGTTAAATAAGCATCATAATAAAAAATTTATTTGCGATAGATGTATGAACTATTTTCAGCAGCAAAACAAATTAGTTGAACATGAAAAAATGTGTTCTAAATTTAATAAATATAAAATTAACCTTCCTAAAGAGAGCTACGTTGAATTTAAAAACTTTACATACCAACAAAATACTCCTTTTGTTGTTTATGCAGATTTTGAATGTATGTATGTATAAAATTATAAACAAAGTAGCGTAAATTTAACTAAACCATAAAGTATCAAAAACACGTTAAGTATAGTGCTGGTTTCTATGTAAAATGCAACTATGATGATAGCCCTTCTTATTTCGATAGTTATCGAGGTGCAGATTGTATGGATTGGTTTGCGAATCGTATGGCTGATGGTGTTGCGCAATTTGTAAACTCAAAAATAAAAACAATCATACCTACGAATAAAAAACTAGACACATGTAAGGCAACATCATGAAATATTTGCGGTAGGAGATTTTCAAACAAACACATAATCGTTACAGATCACAACCATTTCAGTGGGAAGTTCAGAGGTTATGCACACCAAGCGTGCAATCTGAACTTTAGAAAATTGTTTGTTGTGCCGGTTATATTCCATAATTTAAGTGGTTACGATGGTCACTTTATGATTTCAAATTTATGTAAAATAGGTCGCTTAAGTCTACTTCCCATCAACAAAGATAAATACATTTCCTTTACGCTTTATTCAGATGAAAATAACATTAAATTGCGGTTTATAGATTCTTTTCGATTTATGGGGGATTCTCTTGATGAATTAGCTTTAATTTTAGCAGAATCAGAAAAGAAAATTTTACGGGGGAATTTTAAAATTTAGATGAAGATAAATTCAAATTATTAACACATAAAGGAGTTTTCTGTTACGATTACATTGATTCTTTGGAAAAACTAAATGGCTTTGCCCCCAATTGAAAAATTTTACAATAAATTAAACGATGAAAGTATAAGTGACGAGAACTATGCTCATGCGCAATCTGTTTGGCGACAGTTTAACATTAAAACATTAGGGGAATATTCTGATATATATTTAAAAACAAATATTCTGCTTATTGCCGACGTTTTTGAGCAATTGCGTACAACATGTTTCTCCACCTATGACCTGGATCATGCGTGGTACTATACAAAGCCCGGATATACGTAGGACTGTATGCTGAGATACACTGGGTATATGTTAGAACTACTAAAGGATCTAGATATGGTGATGTTTTACGAAAACGCCATAAGAGGTGGAATTTCGGTGTGTAGCACCCGATTTTCGGAAGCCAACAATCAATATATGTCTGAATATGACCTTGCAAAGCCGTCCAAGTACCTTATGCACCTGGATGTGTTAATTTGTATGGGTTCGCAATGCAGCAACCCTTACCCTACGGAGGGTTCAAATGGGTGGATGATGTAACATCGTTTGATGTGACGTCAATACCCGACGACTCTGACGTAGGGTACGTGCTACAAGTCGATCTATCGTACCCACAAGAACTGCACGATAAACAAAGATTTTCCGTTTGCGGCAGAACGTAGCAAACCACCCAGCGGCGGGGTAAAATTGTCGAAATTAATGACAACACTTACGGATAAAAAAGAGTACACGGTTCACTATAAAAATTTAAAACAACTGCTAGCTAATGGATTAAAGTTAACGAAAGTTCATAAAATTTTACAATTTAGACAAACAGCCTGGCTGAAGCTCTACATCGAGCTGAATACTCGATGTAGGGCTGCAGCCAGGAATGATTTCGAAAAAATCTTTTTAAATTAATGAATAATGCTGTATTTGCCAAGACTATGGAAAATATACGTTAGCACCGTATATGCAAAATCGTTAAATCTTGGGGTGGTCGCTATGGCGCAGCAAACTTGATTTCGAGTTTTTGGTTCCACAGTCGCACAATTTCAAAGAAAAATCCGGTGATTATCGAATTGAAAAAGGCTGAAATAACGTTTAACAAGCCTCTGTATGTAGGACAGGCAATTCTAGACCTATCGAAAATGGTCATGTATGATTTTCATTACGCCTATTTGTTACCAAAAAAGGCAACAGCTCGGTGTAAACTAATGTATATGGACACTGATAGTTTTGTCTACGAGTTGCAGTGTGAGGATGCATATGAGGAGATAATTAAAGCTGATTCCAGTAAATTTGATACTTCGGATTATCCTGTAAATAACATATATAAAATACTTCGTAAAAACAAAAAGATGCCGGGTCTAATGAAAGATAAAAATAACGGCAAAATTATAACACATTTTGTTGGACTTCGAAGCAAAATGTATAGTTACAAGGTGCAGGGTGGGAGGGTGGTGAAAAATCTAAGGGGGTGATAGACAATGTTGTTAAAAATAAAATTACTTTTGAGGATTATGTTCAATGTTTGAAAAAATTTAAGGAAAAAACAGCTACACAACGCTGTATTAGGTCGTAGGCACACAACGTATATTCTGTTGAACAGGCAAAAATTAGTTTAACACCGTATGACGACAAACGTTATTTAATTCCGGAGAGTTTTGACACACTTCCGTGGGGACATTACAGTATCTTATAATAGGGTTTTTTGTTATAGATGAATGCCCCATCATTATTAGAGTTAGCTGATAGAGAAATTTGTGAATCAATAACATCAGCAGCAGAATTCATAGAACAGTCACCTCTACCATAGTAATTAACTACGGAAATTGTGAAACAATTTTCTTTATATAAATGGCATGCTATGATAAAAGAAGCTAAAAATAATCATGATCCTTCATATCAAGAAATTAACTTTATTACATGTCACAAAGAAATAGGTTTAAATTTAATTCATACTATATTAGGAAAATCAGATAGGGGTTATGTTTTTGAAAATTATTCTAGTTACTGTGTATGGATAAGTGGATATTGGCTTCAACAATATTGTCCTAACGTATGTAAAATTTGTTTTTCTAAATTTAGAGACACACACACACACGCACACGCCCACGCGCACACGCACACACGCGCACACACACGCACACGCACACACACACACACACAGTAATGAAGGTTTTAAGCAAAAATTGGGTATGGGGCAGAAAAAATCCTCCTCCTCCTCCTCTTTCCGACGAGGTGTTCTCACAACATACAAAATTTCTTGAAGAAACGTACTCCCACGACATTAAAAAAGTCTGCATTGGTTGCTCTTAAAGGGGCAAGAATAGCGGTAAAGAGTGCAGGTGTAAAATACAAAGTTCAAATACCTAGAATAATTCTCATCGAAGGAAAATCTGGGGGATTCCTACCATTGATCCCCCTTTTTGCCGGGTTAAGTACCTTACAGGCGCTCGCAGGAGGGGCTGCAGGTGTGGCAAAAACGGTCGTTCAAGCCAAGAATGCACAAAAGAAATTGGAGGAAGACCATCGCCATAACAAAGCTATGAAGGAGTCTTTGGGTAAAGGATTGTATTTGAGAAAAAATGCTAAAGGTAGTTATGGATTGTACCTCAAAAAGTCAAAAAACTAAACGTTAAGCTACCCAAGAAAGCGCTTTATGATTATGAAATAAATCAATATGCGAAGCTCTTGAAAATGCCTCATTTCTGAGGTGTCTTCATGCGTGACACTTTACCACGAGACGGTCCACGTAAATGAGAATAGATGAACTTAGTTGTTTCACGAAACAACGGAACTCATTGGGTAGCTTATAAAAAGATAAACAACAACGTTGAGTATTTCGATTCATTTGGTAACCTGAAGCCTCCGCAGGAACTTGTTCGATATCTGAAGAACGCTAAAATTTTCTACAATAACGATCCTTACCAAACATATAATCAAGTTAATTGCGGACAATTGTGTTTGACATTTCTATACAACAACAACAATGATGGATAATAAAACATTTTCGGAATTTACATTAGAAGAGTTTGAGAAGAAGAAGAAGAATATCCCGCCGCTGGAATATATAATAAACAATGTGAGACCTGCAGAACTGTTGAGTATAAAATATGTCACAAACTGCCTGCAGAATACACGTCAAATTTTGATCTTCAAATCCGACTTCCATGCTATGTTCACTACATTGGGATGGACCGGCTACTGCTCAAGCAAATTGTTATTTCTGTAAATTATTCATTCGAAAATAAAAACTTGAATTAATGTTAGTGCACAGCTATATTTTTTCATTTATCATGTCACAGTTGTTGAGAGTAAATAACAATACTCATATGTTTTCATTTCATCCTTCAACACCGACAGTTTTGGATCCGAAAAAAGACTATGAATTGGCGCTTATATCTTTTACTTCATACAATTCCATACCAAATATTGAAAAAGGAGATAAATTTTATTATATCGATCAGATAGAGGTCAATTAAAAGTCATCGAGTTTCCTACAGGCTGTTATGAAATTACTGACATAGAAACATTTATACAAATGCAGATGAATGTTGAAAATGAAACTGATCCTCCCGATGATTATTTTTCTCTGAAACTTAACAATAATACACTGCAATGTGAAATCTTTAGCAAGTATTATAAAATAGTGTTTACAGAACCGAATAATCTTGGACATCTATTGGGGTCCTCGAAAAAAGTTCTTAATCCTGGTCAAAAGCATTCTTCATACACTTTGATGCTAACATTACGTCGGGAGCCTTTGACGGAGACACGCCTGTACACACGATCTACGAATTTGCCGTGAAAGCGGATCCTGGATACGCTATTGTCGAAATCCCTGTAAATTTACTATATCTACCTGTTATACCGAAACAAGAAATAACCAACATTACAGTGTTGGCTTTAGATCAAGACGGTCCTATAAACTTTCGAGGTGAAAATAGTACTCTTGTGTTGGAGTTGAGAGCGAAGAGCAGATGAGATTAGTGATTATAACAATAGTGGTGCTTCCAAGGCAACTTCAGTATTATCCCAAACACCTAAGCGACAACATCTAAAAGCTACATCAAATATCCTGTTTCTCCGCTCACTTGGATATCATGTCAACAAGAATCATGTACAAAAAGCGAAAAACTGAAGCAGCAGCTCATACTTCTCCGACGTTTGATCTATATCGATCTCCAGCCTTCGATGAATCTATTCACAAGGCTGAGTATAGATCTTATACGCTGTTCATCAAGTCATTTATTTGCAATAATGTGGAATTTAGCATCAATCAAGTAGATTCGTTCTTTGCTATGAACGCTTCCATGTTGTCTATCAAAGGAAAAGTTGAAATAACTGGAGCAGGAGATGTTTCTTTAGCTCCAAACTTTGGTGCCTTCCTATTTGGCTCTTGCACGTACAGCGAATCGTCTAGAGAAGTTGAAACAGAACGTGATCCTGGTATTGTAAGTACTGTCCGAGCTTACGTATGTTACAGTAAGGAAGACTCAAATCATATGTCCATAGCTGGATGGAACTGTCCTAGAACACCTTTACTGGCGTCAACACATAACAAGTCTTTTAGCTTGCTAATGCCACTTAAGCATATTTTCAACATTTTCAATGATTATGATATGATTACGTTGGCAGACAAACTCTCAGATTTCTGAGAGCTAGAAACGATAACGATTGTATTATTATCAAGGAAAAAACTGGAACGACGACGACGACGACAGCGAAAATAACTATTGAAAGCATGGAATCGAAAATAAAACATATTTACCCGAGTGATGATGTGAAAGAACAACTTTTGAAAGCTATTCAAACTGATAAGCCGGTACTTATACGATTTAGAAAATGGGATCTAAACGAACTGCCTGCAATTACCGCTGATGTGAGAAGAGAAATATGGTCATTTAAAACTAGCACCGCAATCGAAAGACCACGTTTCATTATAGTATGTTACCAAACTGGTAAACGTGACGTCGCTAGCTCAGACCCGAGCCTGTTCGATCACGTGTATGCTGCTAGTATTCGAGTTTCCTAGAATGGTGAATACTATTCCAACGAACGTATGCAATTGGGCTTTGCGAACAATCACTTTACTGAAGCTCATTTCAACTATGGCGACTTTCAAACCAGCTATACAACTTCTTCTCTAAAGAGATGTATTTTGGATTATGCCTCGTTTAAAAATCGCGCTTTGCTTGTTATTGATTGTTCCAAACAAGAGGAAACCATGAAATCATCAACTGTTGATGTTAGATTGGATATCGGAGCCGATTCTGGGCTACCACCCAACACCAGGGCCTACTGCATCATTATATACTAAGTGACATATAAATCCGAACACCCAGTTTAAATGATTTTATTTTAATAAAATTTTGTATAAGTACTTAATGAAGCATAATAAGTAAATGATAAAAATTTCAAAATGATTGCACTGCTTTAAAGCCCTTTGACCTTTAATAATGTGTGGATACACCTGATGTGCTACGCATTCTCCAACGCGCCTAGGCATGCTTCTGATCAGGTGGTCAATGTCCTCCTGTGGTATCTCATTCCAGGCAACCACCAACTCCTCTCGAAGTGCTTCTAGAGTCTGAGGAGGACGTTGCCAATTGAGCAATCTCCTACCCATCATATCCCACACGTGCTCAATTGGGGATAAGTCGAGAGATCTTGGTGGCCATGGTAACAATGTGACATCATTATGTTGAAATAAGTCTATTGTGACTCTTGCAACATGTGGTCGGGCATTATCTTGTTGGAAAGTTGGATCTGCCAGGGTGTCAAGATAGGGTAAAAGATGGGGTTCTAGAACTTCGTGGATATAACGCTGCGCGTTCATGTTAGCTCTAATGAAGATTAAAGGTGACCTGGAACCATAAGCTATAGCACCCCAAACCATAACTCCAACAGTGTGATGAACATGTCTTTCAACAAAAAACTGAGGATTCCTCCTTTCACCACGTCGCCTTCTAACCCTGGCACGACCATCGTGCATGCCTAAACAGACTGACCGCTGTCTGCACCACTCAAGGCGATTACGTCGGTGTTCTCTAGTTAAAGGGAGGACCCAGTGTGGCCGGTATGAAAGCAAGCCAAAACTTCTCATTCGTCGGTAAACACTTCGCATGCCAATAGGTCTTCCGTGTTCTGCAAACCATTCATTTGCAATGGACCTGGTAGTGGAGAAACGGTCCCTTAAGGCCAATAATCTTAGGTGGCGATCTTCACGGTCTGTTGTTCTACGGCGGCGTCCAGTGCCCCTTGCTCTTTGCGTACGGCCTTCTCGAAGCCATGCCTGACAACACCTAACCACAGTGTCTACACTTCTTTGCACTCTAACTGCAATTGCCCGAAAAGGAAGTCCAGCTTCCCGAAGTCCCACTATACGGCCCCTATCAAACTCACTAAGTTGACGAAATCGTACAGGTCTCCGTACTCTAGGCATCGTAACCGATCGTAAAGGATGTCAAGAACCAAAATCCTCCAACGTTGATTCTTTACTGCGGCTGAAATATTCATTTTTAGAGCGTTAGTGAATTAAAAAAAAGCAGTATAAAAACCGGAATGTCCAACTGATAAGGCTGAAAATTTTTTCACTTGTTATTTACAGTAAGATAAATTCACCAACTTTTATTAAAATAAAACCATTTAAACTGGGTGTTCGGATTTATATGTCACTTAGTATACATGACTGCTTAATGGAGTGCTTCCCCCTCACCGAAGATATTAAAATCTCGTTAGCAAAAAAAAAACAGGACCCTCAGTTCCGCATCAGACATCATGAGGATCGCGTTCGTTGACATTCAAGGCTTTACAGTTGGCGGATTATTCGTACCTAAAGAACTATGTATCGAAATTGGTTTCAAGAGGAGTCATTACATCTTTACACCTCTGCAAACTTTTTCTACATTAAGTAATAAAGACAAGAAAACTGCTGCGTTCTTGGAGAAGAATTTCCATGATCTCAAATATTCTTCCGGTGACGTTGAATATTCCAAGTTAAATGAAATAATTGAAAATAAGGTGATACATGCGGCTGACTATGTCTACGTTCGTGGTGAACAGAAAGCAAACTTTTTACTCAAGAAATATCACATTTTTGGCGTTCTTCCCATCATTATCGATGTTTGCAAGTATGATGGTACACCGTGTGCAACTGGAAACTTTGTTGCTGATTCCAATCCATGTCACACCAACGGACAATTTTCCTGTACCCAGAGAAATGTTGGACGTCTACGCCACTGATTTTCAAATATAATATTATCTATAATCAAATTCAAGCGGATAACCAAATGGAAATGGTATTTACCATTTTGGGTTGGTATTTACCAATCCGTTCAAGCGAGTGTAGTTATCAGTTTGGTTATAAGATCCGTGACGTCACGAATCAGCTGTTATATGTCATAGTTATCACCGCAAAATTGTGGTATTTACCCAACTCAAGAGTAGTTTTATATTTCTGGTTATTATTTGAAATGTGACAAGTTACAATTTTGCCGAGTATTGGATATTATTAGTGTACTTCAGCTTCATTTTTGGGAAACTTGATTGAGCCTGACTTCAGTTTTACCATAAAGTGGAGCACCTTATTAGTTATACTCATTACGGTTGTTGGGGGCACTTTAAATGTAGTTCCTATGCTTAACAAAGTATCCTGTGTAGCCATATACCACAAGAATATTAAAATACGGCCATATAAACTCACTCGATGATATCCACCTGTATACGGTTTTGCTAATTTCTTTTGTCATCATTTCTGCTGAATCAATAAATGTTTTCTTTGACATGCGGAAAAATTTAGAGAATTGAAAGTTATCATAGCTACAAAGCCATGGTTCGATCATTAAAAAAAAAATCTGAAAAAAACATTTCTCCCATAAATATTATGAAAGGTTTCTTATTTAAACTTTCCATACACAGTTGTAGACGAAAAAGCACCGATTATTAAGTGATAATAAAAATAATCAGAGATTATATACGCGCTTTTCTAAAATAAACAACTTGCAACAAAACCGCGGTTAAAACCAACCCGTTCAAGTGATTCGTGTAACTGACATCATCAACCCGTGTGTCATCTTGAACCATATTATAACCGTGGCACATAACACAGAAATTTTGGTTATTCGCTTGGATTTGATTTATGTATGTACACATGATCAGCGCCATTCTACAGACAGGTGCGACAACTCATCACTGACGCATGACGTTTGACACATGACGTTTGTGTGTGTGGCGCCATCTAGCGGTGAGCGGCACAACTAATCAATGGCACATGACGTGTGTGTGGCGCCATCTTGTGGCGAGGGGCACAACTCATAAATGATGCATGACGTTTGACGGATGACGTTTGTATGTGGCGCCATCTAGCGGTGAGATCCCCAACTCATCAATGACGCATGACATTTGACACATGACGAGCGCCATCTAGCGGCGAGAGGCACAATTCATCAATGACATATGACGTGAGTATAGCGCCATCCTCAACTCATCAATGACACATGACGTTTGACATATGGCGTTTGTGTGTGTGGCACCATCTAGCAGCGAGATCCGCAACTCATCAATGACTCATGAGGTCATCCTATCTCTATCTCTCTCCAATACATCGGTCCGCCGCACTCTCTCTCTCTCTCTCTCTCTAACATATTGATTTCCCCATTAGTGAGAATGAATTCTTCTATAGTGGATACCAAATAAAATCCGATGCACGTCATAGGTGATGTCATTCATAAAAATCATGGTTACCAACAGTTGACTACATTCAATGTGACATTTCTACTTGAAGTTTAAATTTCCCCGTCTCGATTCGGTTGGTAGTGCCGTGTAGAGAAATGCGAGGTTGCCACTTCTCATTTGTTGACATCAGTTGCCATTGTCCTTTTGTCGTACTATTAGTTCTTTATTGTTTAGTTTGTGAGTTTTGCGCTATTTGAGCTTTGAATCGTTGCCTTGCCAATTAAAAATTGTTCTTTTCAGAACAACAGTTACTGTGAAGTGGTTGTAAAAAGGGTTTTGACAACATTGTCACATTTGCGAGCTATAAGTTTTCTGAGATTTGTCGGCGAGAAAAAGTTTTTAAAAGATGGAAGTTGACCCAGGAGGATCAACAGACGACTCAGTTCCACATACTATGAGGAAAGAGCTGAGCGGTGGTGGAAACCAAGCAGAAGCAGAAAACATGAGCTCACTGACGCAGATGTCATCGGAGCAGAAAACGATCGAAAAACTGATGCTGATTATAGACGACCAGGCGAGGCAGATTCGAGACCTAATGGAGACCATCAAGGACCAGACAGCCAAAATTGACAGCCTTACCGCCCAGGTAACCATATTACTAAATTCAAAAGAATCCTCTAAAGAACGGACAAAGACCCTAAAAAGACCACTGAGAAACGTTTCCGATGATCATCTCACATCCACAGACGAAGACGTACAGACTGAAGGATTTGTAAAAGCAAAATCAAGAAGGAGGAAAGGCGACAAGGCTGATCGATCAACCCAAGACTTTCCTCCTCTTCCGATTACAGGATCAATTCCATTTCACACCTCCCCCAATTCATCAAATCGAAACACTATTAATGCTTCTATTACCAAGCCAGGGACCACGTTATCTACCTGTCAGGTGACTCCGGCAGCCGATCTTACTTCTCCTCCGTCATCTCCTCCAACCGTCGTGGCATCAACACAACCCTCACGACAAGGGCGCATAACCCCGATCGTCTTACGCGACGGGACGAGATGGCGTTCTTTAAATTTCAAGTTTATTTCCCTAGGTATTAAAATAGATCGCGCGGTTGCCGTCGATGCGGGAATAAGGATTATTCCTAAATCCGAGGACGACTACCGTAAGATCGTTCGCCTATTCCGAGACGAAGAAGTGCCCCATCACACTTTTCCTCTCCCTTCGGAACGGAACATCCATGCGGTGGTTCGAGGAGTTCCCGTCAACTTTTCGGATACTGAGATTAAGGGAGAACTGGAGCAGAGGGGATATAGCCCTCTTCACATCATTCGATTGAAGCGCAGCGGCGGTGCGCCCATGCCTTAGTTGGTCGTGATACTGCCCAAGACTGAAAAGTCTCAGCAAGTGTTCAACGAACACGAACTGCTGGGACTGGCCATTCGAGTTGAGGTTCAGAAGAACTCATTGGGCAGCGTCACCGCTGCCAAAAGTATGGGCATGCGCAGTCATATTGCACTGCACCGCCCAAATGCTTAAAATGTGCAAAGGACCACATGACGCATTTGTGCCCCCTCACAGAAGAGGAAGAACGCAAGTGCGCGAACTGTGGAGAGGGACATCCCGCAAATAGCCGGACTTGCAAGTTCACTCCAAGGAGGAACTTGCAAGTTATAGCGCAAAGGCGCAATATATCATACGCGGACGCAGCTCGGGAGGCAACCTTGCCTGCCCCCTCTGCCCAACCTCCCTTGAGCACGCAAAATGTGGACCTGGCAACCGCGCTAAGGTCCTTACAACAAATAATAAGCCCACTGATTAGCGCTACCCAAGCGTTGCAGGCGATATTTCCTGTAACTGTCTAGGTACAATAGTAGACAGCCTGCATTCATCAAAATTCTTTTTTGGAATTGTTTGGTCATGAGGGATATTCCCAAAAAACGGGAATTTCATCAAGCTCTTTTGGATGAAGGTATAGATGTGGCCTTGCTGCAGGAAACGTTGCTTAATCCGGGAGATCGTTTAGCTCTCCCGAATTATGATGTTATCCGAGGTGACAGATTGGTCGAGGCCGCGGTTTAGCAGTGTTGATTAAACGCGGTATAGACTATTATAGAAGCACTAATGCGGAGATGCATAGCATCGAAGCAGCTTCTGTGGTGGTCAATATGGCGGGAGGTGTCTCGTTGAAGATCACATCGGTGTATGTCAGGTGTGGTGCCAGGCTACAAGAGGCGGATCTGGAGGTCCTTTTGGACTACTCGGGTACGCTTATTGTGGCAGGGGACTTCAATTGCAAACATCGAGCATGGAATTCTAGGTTGAATTCCACTAGTGGGGTTCGATTGTACAACCATGTGATGCGAAATGGGTACCTTATACATAGCACTGAAGAGCCGACACATCATCCATTCAACCATCTTCAGGCACCAGATGTAATCGATTTCGCGATATCTAAAAACTGTAGATACAGTATCTCTTCTCGAATCTTGTATGATATCTCTAGTGACCATCTACCTGTTGTCTTGGATGTGGGCAATGAGCAAACTTCTGAGGAGGCAGCACCTCCAAGGAAACGCATTGATTGGGACCTATACAAGTTGCTCCTTAGAGAGTTTCCCAATATCCCGATTATAGATGATGAGTCTGGAATAGATGCCGCTCAAGCGGAGTGGACAAGTTTCATTCAAGCAGCTCTACAGCGTGCAGCTGTATTTCCTGTACAACGACACGGCAGACCTTTTTTGCCTGCGGACATTCGTCAGAAAATCTCTGACAAAAGAGCCGCTATTAAGCAGGCAAAAAGGTCTTGTCATCCTGATGACATTCGTAGGGCTACAAATCTTGTCCATGAAGTGAGAAACGCACTGCACGAACTCTGCAACGAGCAATGGAGCGACTTTCTGGCGGGAATGCTTGATTCAAGTATTCCTCTCTGGAGGGTCGCAAAGTCACTCAGAAAGGGAAAGCGAGAAAGACTCCCACACATCCACGGTCCTGAAGGCACAGTCTTCAGAACGGAGGATAAGGTCGAGGTTTTCGCTGATGCCATGGAAAAACAGTTCTCTCCCAACTATGATCTCGATAATGACCTCGACGAGGAACAGCACATCGTACGATCCGTCAGGAGATATTTTAGGGCCAACGGCGTTAGCGGAGGCACTGAATCCTCTTCAGATGACTCTTCTTCAGAAGATTCGTCTGAGGCTCCACATAGCACATTAGCGGAACCCTCCGAGTTTCCATATTGCACACCAGCGAAGTTACTAAGTCATATTAAAGACCTCAAGGTGCGTAAAGCACCTGGGGAGGATCAAATCACCAACAAGACGTTGAAGCTGCTCTCGCCGAAAGCCCTGACATACTTGGTGACAATAATCAATGCGACGCTCAAAATCCAGTACTTCCCTGCTGGGTGGAAGACTGCTGAGGTTATCATGATTCCAAAGAAGGTGGGTTCGATATTTCCTCAGGATTACCGTCCCATAAGTCTGCTGTCAGCTCCTTCTAAGCTCGCCGAAAAGGTGATTTATCGTCACCTTGAGAATTTTTCGTCAAATCACCATGTGATTCCTGACGTCCAATTCGGTTTTCGGTCCGAGCATAGCACCGAGCTACAGGCAGTCAGGCTGGTGGAGCATGTAACCAGAGAGTTCACCCTTAGCATGACTACTGGCATCTTGCTTTTGGATGTCTCAAAAGCTTTTGACAAGGTGTGGCACGCGGGCCTCCTCTATAAACTAATCCAAAAGGGGTTTCCTTTTTGGCTTCTAAAATTACTGAAATCCTTTCTTGAAGGAAGGAAGTTTCGGATCAAAATTAACAATGTTTTGTCAACAACACGGCGAGTACGGGCCGGTGTTCCTCAGGGTTCGGTCCTAGGACCAATTCTTTATTCGCTTTTCATCCATGATGTCCCTTCCCCCAGCAACTGTGAAGTCTAGCTCTATGCTGACGACACTGCACTTGTCGCCCAGTCGTGTACTGGTGATCTGGTTCACGATGGGTTGCAGAATGCGGTGGACGAAGTTCTAGAGTGGGCAGAACGGTGGCTGATAAAAATTAATCATTCGAAAACGCAGGCTATTTATTGTACCAAAAAACGTCGCGGCCCCCCAGCAGAGGTTTCTGTAGACGGAAATCGTGTACCATGGACAAATTCTGCCAAGTATCTCGGTGTCACCCTTGATAAAGGCATGACCTGGCAGACACATACAGCATCCATAAAAACAAAATTCCAAATTGCGTTTCGGCAACTATATCCTTTGTTATGTAGATCCTCCAAATTGAGTTTGATAAACAAAGTTCGACTATATAAAATGATTATTAGACCAGCCATTACTTATGCATGTGCGGCTTGGTGTTTTCTTGCCAAGACACGCATGCAAAGTCTTCAAGTACTGCAAAGCAGAACTTTGCGGACAATTTGCAACGCTCCATGGTATGTCTCAAATGAGACACTACACAGAGACCTTGACATTCCTTACTTGAGGGATTATTTCAAGCTTCAGGCGCAGCGACGTTATAGTCAAGCGGAATCGCACAGCAACCCTCTGTTGCGTGACTCAGTGGACTACAGTGGAGCAAGTTCGTAAACATTCAAGGCCACGGCTCGCACTGTAATCAAAAGTTCGCGTGAATCTTTAGTAAACTCAAAATTACACTCTAACAAAACCGAATCAAAAATTTGTTTAGTTCACCTCAAAATTAATCCGTGTACCAAGTCAAAAAGCCTAGGTGTTTCCTCTTAAACTAAGCATATATGTTTTTCTTTGTTCTTCTCCTTTTTCTTCTCTTTCCCTTTCTCTTTTTCCTTGACTTTGTCTGGTTTCTGGGCAACCAGGACTGTCAGATTCGACTAACGTACATCAGACAGTGACTAATGGGCAAAGGTCCTACGGACCGCCCAGACAAATAAATGACGAATAGTAGTAGTGTGAAGTGGTGTAAAGTATCCAAAATGCCAAAACAACTTAACGGGATAATAATGGCCCACTTTTGTCTTTAACTGCTGTAAGCGAGGTGAGTTTACGCTTGTTGATAGCATAAGTAATAGGAACATTAAGGTTAATCTTCTTTTTCTTATTTTTAGCGTGTAGCAGCAGCATTGAAATTAAATGTGTCTACTATAACTGGTATTTCACAAGCAGTCAAAAATAAAGAAGTTTTACAATCGCCTCCTAAAAAACGATGTACTCCAAAGAGAGTCACTAATATTTCAAGGCTCAATACAAGTGGTATTCGTAATACTATTTACAACATGTATGAAAACAGTAAGTTGCCCAACAAACATATTTTGAATTAGAGAATGTATAATTGTTTTTTTGTAGAACAACATGTAACACTGTCTGGCTTGTGGGAGCAATTAAAAGCTAAGCAATTATTTGAGGGCAGTCGTATATCGTTAAGCAGACTATTAGAAGAAATAGGCTTCAAATGGGAGAAAGATAACCCCAAACGAGGGCTTATAGAACTTCCCAATATTGCATCTAAACGTGTTAGTTTTTTGAGATCATACGTACAAAATAAACAAGAGGCTATTTATCAGTTTGTCATCTTAGATGAGACTTGGATTTTCCAAAATGGCACCGTTCACCGTTCATGGCAAGATAATGACAAGCGAAGTGTTAGAAGTACCAAAGTTGATGGAAAAAGGTGGGCTTTCAAATGTATAGAAAAATAAGCTCTATATAAAAATGAAATGCATTTGTAGGTATATCATAGTTCACGCTGGCAATGAAAATGGATTTGTTGAAGGTGCGTCGCTCATATTTTCATCGAAAACCCAGCTTAATGATTACCATGGTGACATGAACCAGCAAAACTTTTTATATTGGTTTGAAAATCAATTACTAATAAGCTTGACCCAACCCTCTGTGATTGTTATGGATAATGCATCATACCATAGCATGTTATTAGTAAAAACTCCCAATAGCTCATGGAGAAAGGCTGAAATTCAGAATTGGTTAACTGAACAAAAAATACAGTATCCACATGAAGCATTCAAATCTGAACTTCTAACGATTGTTGCACAGTGAGCAGAATACCCAATCTTTATGCATGTTGTTCCCGTTTATTTTTTTTTTAGGAATAAACCAACCAAAATGTATGTGGGCGATAACTTGGCAGAACAATATGGACATAAAGTTTTACGGTTACCTCCATACCACTGTATTTTTAACCCAATTGAGCTAATTTGGGGGACTGCAAAAAATTACTATAATCGGCATATTGGAAGAGATGGCCACACTGAAAATGACTGCCTAAAAATGTGGCAAGAGGCACTCCAAACGATTACCCCTGATATGTGGAAGAACGCCATTAGACATACAGAGGAGATAATTATGAAATGGTATAGAAGGGAACAAGTAATGGATAGACAGGAAATTCTTCCCCTTATTATCCATGTTAACGATGACTCTACTGATTCCAGTGATTCAGAATAGTTAAAACATCAAAATATATTCTGTATAATGTAATCAAACTCCGGAATTGATACACAACTGAACCATACCATGCGGTTAATATCAGGCTCGATAAAGAGTACTCCTTGCCGCTAGTTGCCGGTATTGTGTAACATCGCATCACCCGAGTTCTTTCTTCTCTTTGATGTGAATTGAAAAAGTGTTGTAGTTCCCATATCATAAATAAATAATCAAATTAATTAAAATACGAGAAAACAATTTATGTTCTTTAAATATTTTGTGTTTTTGAATATCTACCAGATCAGGTGTTTTTATTCAGAAAGGAATTTCATTTTACAACAAGTTTATTTATTTTTAATATAATGGTATTATAGTAAATGGTAGGTATATATAAACAATTTATTTTATTAAATTTATTTACTTAAAAGAAAATGTGCCAATTCTGGCAACAGCGCACAGCTCCAGATCGATGACGTGCATCGGTGCATCGGGTGTTATTTGGTATCCACTATAGTATATCTACTTTGGAGTGTTCACACGGTCGCACGGCCCAACCTCTACATCTACACGGTGCACTCGATGTGTAATCTTTTCAAAAATGCCATACATACGGCTTGGAATATGATTTTTATTTATGCCAAAGTACAGTATGTGTGAAATTATAGCATTGAGACGGTCCAAAAACGAATCAAAAACTGTCCGAATGTGACTTGACGATATTTTCGCCCACTAACGGGCAATGGCTTTCTTCAGTGTCTCGAGGCTGGTGTATTTCTTAGCTCTCCAAAATGACCCAGATAAAATAAAATCCATTAGATTCGCGTCGGGTGAATTCGAGAGCCATTATGTGGTCGAAAAGAAGTTCTGTACGTTGTTTTTCAGCTATTCTTGGTTCATCCGTGCTGTGTGAGACGGTGCCTAGTCTTGTTGAAATGTCCATGGCCTCTAGAACACTTTCCCCATAGTATGTCGCATTTAGTTGATCAAATTAAACCAAACTTTGGGGGACCCAGAAGTATGTCGATTTTGAAGCAATGAGTGAATCTAAAACGGCCTATTTCTTCTTATACGCCGTCTCCATATCAAGTTCATTGCTAGTAGTTTCTTCTTCCGCGCTGTGTCCATTTCAAATTTCAATCACAAAACACAAGACTGAAGAAGTGGGAGCTGCACGTTAAACAATGGTAACACCGTTGACGTTTTGACAGATGGTTGCACCGCCTACTTGCTTGGAGATATGAAGGAACTATCGAAGGAATTCAAAGAATGCGCTGGGAGATTAGGAATGCGAGGAATGTGCCGTGGATTTAATTTGTTTACAATTTAAGATCTGCTAAAAGTGATATTTCCCATATTGAAGAAATATTTTATGAGCATAGACGCATAAAATATCCTCAATAAAGGAAATACCTGATTCAGCAGTTTTGCTGGAAACCAATTTTGGGATAATAAAAAATAAATGCGTAATTAATAAAATATTTATTAAATAGTTAAATATATGACTAATAATAAATAATAATTTATCATCACAGTACACTGACAATATATAAAGGTATTTTTAGACATCCGGAGCTTTCTCTATATTATTAAGTGAATAAGTGATGTTTCAAAAAAAAATACAAATCATACATTAGTAGCATAAAGAACGATAAAAAGGGACCCTCACTAATCAAAGGAAGTGTTTAGCAAGCACTACCTATAGTTAATCCATCATGAGGCATATTTATCACTGAAACGTAAACATTCATACTAAAACAGCAAAAAATATTTTCTATAGTGTAAAAATGAGGAAAATTTTCTTCAAAGAAGGAATCAAAGTTAAAAATAAACAATACAGTCCTCATACTTAAAACCAAAAGCTCCTGATGGCTTTAACATTACAGGGAGTAACAAAATAAATAATTATTCTTCATCAAACTGCTCCCTCCCAAGGATGCTGCAACTATGAAACCAAAAAGATATTGTTTAGGTATAATATCACAGTAGTATTCGGTTACTGAAAGTAAATTGAAAATTCAATGAATGAAGAGTGCTGAACTACATAAAAAAGCATTACCTGACTTTAGCTGTCTTGAATTTCTTATTTTTTGATATGACTATTTGTAGTCTCACCACTTCAAAAAGTTTCTGCTTACATATTTGTAAATACCCAACTGAGCAGTTTTTCAATTATACCTTTTGCCACATCATGCTGCTGACAAAATCTGTAGTTTTGAAGCATGCAGGAATACTTCCAGTTGGCCTTCTATACCATGCTGCTCTAAAAATGCATACAGCTTTTCATCCAGAAAACCAATCAGGTTAATTAAATCTTCGCTTGCATACTTCAATCGCTTTTCCTCATCATGGTCTTCAAACGTCACAAATAGATGTTTTTCAGTGCCAACCAAAGAAAATAACCTTGCACCGGATTCACAATTCAATTTTGAGTCTGTCCAAAATATACCCAGCCATATAACCATTTGAAGGATTAAATTCAACAGAACTGTCCATTATTTCCATGTCAGAGTCACTTCGAATCTCAGGGTCTAAATCAAGCACTGTATCATTACTTTGGTCATATTTATCCAAAAAATCACTGAAATCGACCAAAGTATCACAAAAATCGAGTTCACAATTACCTTCAGAAAAAGGTGTGGTGAAATTATTAATAACTACTGTTTTTAAGGCAGCAACAACTGATGACTGGTGGGATTTGTATTGAAGATACCATGCTATCTTACTTGACCAAATAAATTTTCCAAGGAATCTTGATTTAAATTTCTCAAAGATATTTCAAGCCCTTCTCTTTAAGATCTCTCCATAGTGACATAACAGACCTAATTGCTATTTGAAATATGTAGTAATGTCAACCCCAGCGACAATGAAATTTGATTTTAATTTGGAGAGCCTTGAGCAAACATTCCGGTGGACATTATACATAATTGTTTCCTTAGGGCTCAATTCCTTCTTTGATGTACCAGATATTGTTAATATGCCAGAGCGCTTCTCTAACAAAAAAGAATATTTATCTAATTAATTAGATTCTGTTCTAGAACCACTTCCACAGATTTCAATGTTTTGATCTTCCAGAAAAACACTGGAATTTTCATTTTGCACAGAAGGTTGGATTTGTGGTAGCCTCTCCAGAAGGAGGGTCATTGAATAAAACTCTAGATACTGAAGTGGGACCTGGTTTAGTAGGATGAATATTATTTGAATTTAAAACTGTATTGGGGAACACTGGTATGGCAAGATATCTGTGACGTGAAGGATCTTGCAGATTACTACGATCAAACATTGAAAAATGATCCTCACAAACATAATAATTGGAACCTTTACGAGTGGGAGATATCTTATAAGGTGCATTACATGCAGCAACAGTTTTTTCATCTTTTGGTAAACGATGGAATACTTTATTTTTGTATATACAAGAAGATTTCCGAACAATGTGGAAATAGGAATTTTTGCATGTCTGTTGACGACGACTTTAAGATTTCTTTTGATAACAGTTTTAAGACTTGTTTTAACCCCATTTTTCGATAAAAACTATAACTCTACAATAAAACAATTGAATATTGAAAAAATCTTGACCATATATTTTGGAATGGAAAATACAATGTATAGCGTAAGTTTAAAGTTTTTTATTCATTTGATAGGTATTTCTATCAGATGCTCTTCTCAGCCATAACTGAATTGCTGTTTCAGCCTCCTTTTTTGACTTTGCCAATGTTGTAGCAAGCAATGACTCTGAAAATCATGAAATTAAACTTGGGAAACATATTAGGGTAAAAATATGACCAATTAGCAAATCTGCAATTTTCATATTTGAAAATTTTCTTTTTCCTTTACGGCCCAGCCAACTGTATTTCATAGCCAGTTCATTGGATAAAATTAATTTTGCTACTCGAGCTACGAAATCGTAGGACTTTATGCCTCCAATCTTGACAAGCTCTGCTACCTACAAATATACACAATGCTACAAATTTTAAGACATATACAATAGATTAAACCTACTGCATTATTGAAATTTGAGGTATCAGCCAAATAGTTTTCAAATAGCAGGACATCTTCATCTGAAGATAAGGGAAAGTTCAGTGAAATTGAAGTAAAGAAACTTTTTGTTGTATTTGATGTCTGTTTCTTTGCCACCAGCTCGTCTTTCAGTTGTTTGACTTCAGCCAAGGTTTCCGTAACCAATCCTCTTAAAATATGTCCCTGCTGCACAAGCACTTTAAATATTTTATCTAAAAACAAAAAAAAGGTTCGATCAACAACAAGAAAATAACCCTGGTTGTTTACTCCATGAATGAGTACCTCTTTGATGATGCAATTTAGTCTAAGTTTTAACCTAATTTTATCAATTTTTTTTATTGTTTTAATAATGTCTATATGCACTTATTTTATGTTATGTGACCATATACATATATTGTGCTGTTTTTTCTGAATGTAGATTTAATATGTTTATTCAATTTTTGTATTTTCATTCAATTCTCTTTGATAAATTTTCTATACTTTTCATTTTTCGCATTACTTATTCCTGTTAGATATCTTGGACGTATTCTATGTCATTTCAATGATGATCGTGGTATAAAGAGTATTATTATTATTTTTTATTATTATTATTTCAATTCTTTACAGCCCCAATTGGATATCTTTTGATTTTGGTTTAAGAAATTGGTTCATTTGGCAAATCATCACTCATTTCTTTTGTATGTATTCTTTACGTCATTGTCTTCAAAACTGCTGCTTATTCTCATATTTTCGCCTTTGCAACATTCATTTAAGTAAGTTAATTATGCTTTATAGGGTTAAGTTCCTCTAGGAATGAAAGCTGATCTTTGCCTTTTCTGGGAAATCAATTTACATAGCAATGCTCCCAATGAATAAATATTATTATTAAATACAGCCCAGGCCAGTTTTTCAACCGTAGATTAGCTCCCCAAGTTATTTTATGAGTAACCTGCATCTCCAATGGCATCTAATAGAAAAATAATCAACCAAGTATTTCAGCAGATGTCGTTAAATAAACTATAATTAGTGTAATACCTAGATACAGAACATGTGCTTCAGACTAATTTCTCAGTTCTTAGTTACAGGCCAGCAGATATTGTATTTTCTAATGTCTGTCAATGCCAAAATACTGGCAAGAGAATTGAATGAACAAGGTTATAGGTACAATTGAAAAACTAGGCATTGAGCATGCAAGCAAGTTATAGAATAAAACTAATTAGATTACCTTTTTCTGAACAGCTCTTACACTGTACTGTGCCCTCCGCTAGACTTATTCTATTATTTGCTGGGTTTGTTGAACTGAGTGTAGAGCTCAATAGATGTAAGCACATTTCATCCATACTACATTTAGTGTTTTGTTCAATACTTGATGATGATTCGGCACTCAATTCAGTGTCACCAAAATGATCACCCATGGTCTCATCATTCTCCTCTAAATGATCAAATAATGGGCAATCAGTCAAAGAAAGATCAACATTTGCATTCTCACTGCTATTTCCCTCGACGCTATCACTAATACGTGAAATAGCAGACTTCCCAGAATTGGAACTAGCAGGAGGGTCATGACTTATTGCCCTTTTAGCTCGCATATAAAGTTTTTGCAAGTTATTTCTTTTCATTTTAATTATATTCAGATATGTTTTTCAGTAGTATGCACAGCACAAAAGTTTTTTTAAAAAATCCGTGATAAAAATGGCAGGACCTACTCTGGATCAAACCACGCCACAATGGAGAATCTATAGAGTAAAGAACACGCATTAAAGGGCGAAAATCAGGCAAGGTTAAGAAACACATTCCAGCTAAAAAACTGAGGCCATCCGACATTCACCTCGCCCCGAGGTGATCATTCGCTGCCCGACGACGCTGGAAGTGGGACCCCATCGTCACCACTTTCGCTACCCGTGTCGTCCGAAACACCTCCTGTCCACCGCAACCGTCCTCTCATAATTCGCCTTTCTCCCGGTACGGTGCGATCCCCCCATGTCCGATACAACATACCTATCGTTAGGCAAAGCCGCTTTAACAACCAATGGACCGCTATAAGGTGACAGTAATTTCCGACTCGCCCCCGTAGCAGGATTCTGCTTTTCGACCAATACTAAATCGCCTGGTCTATATTTCCGCGGAGCCTCCCGCTTCTTGTCAAAACTGGCTTTTTGTTTCTGTTGAGCTGCCTCTATTTTTCGGGCAGCCCTCTCCCTTGTGGCAACAAGGTCTTCGAGGAGTATGTGGACTTGACTAACTTCGTCCTTTAGAACCATATCCACACCTTTTCGAGGTCCATAACCAAATAAAAGTTGACTTGGAGTTTTCCCTGTAGACTTATTTGGGACGTTGTTTATGGCAAACTGAACATTTGGAAGTTCTCTGTCCCACAGGTCTTCCTCCAACGTCGATGTAAGTAAAGCGTTCAGCAACGTCCGATTTAACCGCTCTACTTGTCCGTTTGCCCTGGGCGTCGCTACAGCATTCAGAACATGTTTGATATTGTTCTGATGGCAGAAATCTCTGAATTTCTTGGCTGTAAACGAGCTTCCTTGATCACTGATTAGTACTCTAGGTACTCCATATGTCGCTGACAGGGTTGTGATGTGATCTATCACATATTTAGTCTTTGTAGACTTTACGGCCTTCAGTGCGACAAATTTCGTGAACCCATCAATTATCGCTAAAATGTGACAATTGCCTTTCCTACTCTTTGGGAATGGTCCCATGTGGTCAACGTGCACCGTGAAGAAAGGAGTTGGTAGTTTTCGGAATCGGGTGCAAGAACCCTTCCTTTCTACCAGCTGGTTTCTTGTTATACAGGCATGGGATGCAGCAAGAAATATATTTCTCCACATACTTCCTCATCCTTGGAAACCCGTAGTGATCCGTTAAACGATACAATGTTTTGTCCACGGAAAAGTGACCAAAATCATCATGAGTCGCTTTCACTACTTGATGACGCATACCTCGTGGCACAACCCATTGAATACCTCGAACCGTAACACGATATACTCGTCCGTCCCTCAAAGCATAGTCCTTGTAGACTTGCTTTTCCTCGTTCGACGTAGGCGGTCTGGACAAGATATCGTGAATTCGCTTGATCTTCTCGTCGGTAAGCTGGCCAGATAATACCCAATCAGCCTGCTCAACTCGGAACACCGTTTCCGATTCGACATTCCCGTCAGCACAACCGACTGGATTTCTACTCAGACAATCCACGTGTGCCATTCGAGCTCCAGGTCTGTACTTCACTTCAAAGTCAAACTCCTGGAGTTGCAACCACCACCTAGCAATTATTCTGGGTATTATTTGCTTCTTTACACTGGTGGCCTTCAATGCATTACAGTCAGTCACTACTATAAAATGAACCCTTAGCAGATATACCCGGAAATTTTTCAAACTCTCAACCACCGCCAGAGTTTCCAACTCATATGAGTGGTACTTCTGCTCACCATCGGTGGTTTGTCTACTGTAGTACGCCACTGGGTGTAGCCGCTCATCGGGCTGCATTTGCAAGAGTATTCCTGCAACGCCCAGCATACTTGCGTCGCAATGAACTTCAGTCGCAGCGGCTGTGTCATACAAAGCCAAAACTGGCCGACTCACTAAGTTGCTCTGCAACTTCCTAAATGAGCCTTCTTCCTGCTCGCCCCATCGCCAAGACACACTCTTTCTGAGAAGATTTGTGAGGGGCTTGGCTACGATAGCGTAGTCCTTTACAAAATGCCTGAAGTATTCTGTTAGTCCAAGGAACTGTCGGACTTGGTGTACAGTTCTTGGTTGACAAAAACTCTCCACCGCTTTTGTCTTCTCCTCGCCGGGTCTGACCTTTCCATCCTCTATTTGGAAACCCAGAACTGTAACTGATCTCATCAGAAAAGCACATTTCTTCAAGTTCAAAGTGAGACCTTTTTGGATACCCTCCAATGATTCCTCTACAGTGTTAGGATGCAGCAATACATCAAGATATACGGCTGCAATGTCTTACGCCGGTTTCACCAACCGGTTCATAAACCTCTGAAATACTCTGGGTGCATTTGAGAGGCCGGAAGGGACTCCATTGAATTCATAGAGACCTCCGGAGTGACAAACGCTGTGTATCGCCATGATTCCTCCTCCATAGGGATTTCGTAGTATCCGAACCTGAGATATAGACTGGTGAAATAGATCTCGTCACGGAGACTGTCGACTTGATCGTCAATTGTTGGCAAGAGGTGACTGTCCTTAATTTCTATCACAGACAAACGGCGATAGTCGATACATAACCTTCCTTCGATCTTCATTTTTCTTCTTCATCAGAAGAACCGAGGATGCATAGTTTGCGTCTCATGCTCATATGACTTCCACGCTCAGAATATCGTCGACTATCTCCTCCACAGCCTCTAGCTCTGAGTGAGCCATTTGGTAAGCCCGATACGTGAATGCTTTTTCTCTTTAAGCTGTATCGTCATTTCAGCGGACTCACTGAGTTCAGCCATCGACTGAGCAAAACAGCCGCGATATTGATTCGGCAAGCTAACCAAGTTTCCTAGCCTGGTCTATATTTCCGCGGAGCCTCCCGCTTCTTGTCAAAACTGGCTTTTTGTTTCTGTTGAGCTGCCTCTATTTTTCGGGCAGCCCTCTCCCTTGTGGCAACAAGGTCTTCGAGGAGTATGTGGACTTGACTAACTTCGTCCTTTAGAACCATATCCACACCTTTTCGAGGTCCATAACCAAATAAAAGTTGACTTGGAGTTTTCCCTGTAGACTTATTTGGGACGTTGTTTATGGCAAACTGAACATTTGGAAGTTCTCTGTCCCACAGGTCTTCCTCCAACGTCGATGTAAGTAAAGCGTTCAGCAACGTCCGATTTAACCGCTCTACTTGTCCGTTTGCCCTGGGCGTCGCTACAGCATTCAGAACATGTTTGATATTGTTCTGATGGCAGAAATCTCTGAATTTCTTGGCTGTAAACGAGCTTCCTTGATCACTGATTAGTACTCTAGGTACTCCATATGTCGCTGACAGGGTTGTGATGTGATCTATCACATATTTAGTCTTTGTAGACTTTACGGCCTTCAGTGCGACAAATTTCGTGAACCCATCAATTATCGCTAAAATGTGACAATTGCCTTTCCTACTCTTTGGGAATGGTCCCATGTGGTCAACGTGCACCGTGAAGAAAGGAGTTGGTAGTTTTCGGAATCGGGTGCAAGAACCCTTCCTTTCTACCAGCTGGTTTCTTGTTATACAGGCATGGGATGCAGCAAGAAATATATTTCTCCACATACTTCCTCATCCTTGGAAACCCGTAGTGATCCGTTAAACGATACAATGTTTTGTCCACGGAAAAGTGACCAAAATCATCATGAGTCGCTTTCACTACTTGATGACGCATACCTCGTGGCACAACCCATTGAATACCTCGAACCGTAACACGATATACTCGTCCGTCCCTCAAAGCATAGTCCTTGTAGACTTGCTTTTCCTCGTTCGACGTAGGCGGTCTGGACAAGATATCGTGAATTCGCTTGATCTTCTCGTCGGTAAGCTGGCCAGATAATACCCAATCAGCCTGCTCAACTCGGAACACCGTTTCCGATTCGACATTCCCGTCAGCACAACCGACTGGATTTCTACTCAGACAATCCACGTGTGCCATTCGAGCTCCAGGTCTGTACTTCACTTCAAAGTCAAACTCCTGGAGTTGCAACCACCACCTAGCAATTATTCTGGGTATTATTTGCTTCTTTACACTGGTGGCCTTCAATGCATTACAGTCAGTCACTACTATAAAATGAACCCTTAGCAGATATACCCGGAAATTTTTCAAACTCTCAACCACCGCCAGAGTTTCCAACTCATATGAGTGGTACTTCTGCTCACCATCGGTGGTTTGTCTACTGTAGTACGCCACTGGGTGTAGCCGCTCATCGGGCTGCATTTGCAAGAGTATTCCTGCAACGCCCAGCATACTTGCGTCGCAATGAACTTCAGTCGCAGCGGCTGTGTCATACAAAGCCAAAACTGGCCGACTCACTAAGTTGCTCTGCAACTTCCTAAATGAGCCTTCTTCCTGCTCGCCCCATCGCCAAGACACACTCTTTCTGAGAAGATTTGTGAGGGGCTTGGCTACGATAGCGTAGTCCTTTACAAAATGCCTGAAGTATTCTGTTAGTCCAAGGAACTGTCGGACTTGGTGTACAGTTCTTGGTTGACAAAAACTCTCCACCGCTTTTGTCTTCTCCTCGCCGGGTCTGACCTTTCCATCCTCTATTTGGAAACCCAGAACTGTAACTGATCTCATCAGAAAAGCACATTTCTTCAAGTTCAAAGTGAGACCTTTTTGGATACCCTCCAATGATTCCTCTACAGTGTTAGGATGCAGCAATACATCAAGATATACGGCTGCAATGTCTTACGCCGGTTTCACCAACCGGTTCATAAACCTCTGAAATACTCTGGGTGCATTTGAGAGGCCGGAAGGGACTCCATTGAATTCATAGAGACCTCCGGAGTGACAAACGCTGTGTATCGCCATGATTCCTCCTCCATAGGGATTTCGTAGTATCCGAACCTGAGATATAGACTGGTGAAATAGATCTCGTCACGGAGACTGTCGACTTGATCGTCAATTGTTGGCAAGAGGTGACTGTCCTTAATTTCTATCACAGACAAACGGCGATAGTCGATACATAACCTTCCTTCGATCTTCATTTTTCTTCTTCATCAGAAGAACCGAGGATGCATAGTTTGCGTCTCATGCTCATATGACTTCCACGCTCAGAATATCGTCGACTATCTCCTCCACAGCCTCTAGCTCTGAGTGAGCCATTTGGTAAGCCCGATACGTGAATGCTTTTTCTCTTTAAGCTGTATCGTCATTTCAGCGGACTCACTGAGTTCAGCCATCGACTGAGCAAAACAGCCGCGATATTGATTCGGCAAGCTAACCAAGTTTCCTAGCCAAACTTCCGATATGGATCCAACCGTGAAATCCTCCTCTTTATTTGAGACCCTCGAAATATAAACGATCTCATCAGGAAATCAGATCACTTTGAATATAGACGTGAGGCTTTTATATCAATAAATTTCCAAAACTCTCTGGGTTTCTCCACCGTTTCGCCGACTACCTTAGCTGGCTATAAGCCACCATCACAATAATCATGAAGTTATTAGACAGACTGAGAAAACCTCTCTAAATTCACATAGAATGCCAAGACAACAAAGGATGTGCAGGACTCGAATTGTTCCTAGATGGGCATCTTTAGAGTTTCAAAGGAACCTGCCTATAGTGAAAAGCAACTTTTTTTCGCAACTTCTTCCGAAGTGAAGGGTTTTCCAACAAGTAAAGTGTATTTCTAACGTAACTTTGGTACCACAAGGGTTTTTACACCCACGTCACACCAATATTCTCAATGCTAAGTGACAAAAATTATGAGCTGGGTCAAAACATTTACATAATCCTTCAGTATGGCCACTCCCGAAAGGTTATAGGAAATGCACCAGTCTGTCACCACATCGAAAGTAATGATGAAACAAGGGTGACCAAAATTACATAACCTGTTTGTGGGCAACCGCCCACTTTCATTGCCCAATAAAACCTATTTTCGGGATACCACCATCGACATCTCTTGCAATTAGTCAAACTCTAACCACCCGCTGATTATTGTTTCCTATTTTGACCTGCAAACCCTTATAAGTGCACTCTTGTCGCCAAAATAACAAACATTGCCTTTTCTGTAAAACTCTAAGTAGAGTGTCCTTTCTTGCGACTCAGATAACGATAACGACCTTTTATCAACATCTGTTTTCTGTTTTAACCCGGGGTATGTTCACACGACTAAAAATCTACCTGCTTGCTTCAAGCAAGCGAAAAGGGACTGTTATATTTAGTAGGCAATTAGGCCACGACTTATTAGATTTTTACTATTTTTCTAATAAACAGCTGTCAACTTCAGGGGACTCATAATGCATAAAGGCCTGTATAGATCAGCCGAATATAGTGCGAGGCTTATCTATTTTATGACAGTACTTGACAGCAAACTGTTTTCGATATCCCAAGATTCTTCAGGGTCGGCGTTCTCCATTGACGATGAACGGAATATTTTTGAGACCATGATCAGACTTCGAATAATTGACAACCAGATGCTCAAATCCATATGAGACAAAATATGAAGGAGTGCGACGGATCAAGAGTTTCCCATAAGACTTTGCTTCTTTGTATTTACAAGACAATCCTGACATTTGACCAAATACCAACAGCATCAGAAGCCCATAACTATCAGGTCAAGGCACATAAGTGTCAGATCCAGGCACATAAGTGTCAGATCCAGGCACATAAGTGTCAGATCCAGGCACATAAGTGTCAGATCCCACTTCTGAGAAAATATGTAGGATACGAAATTGATAATATGAAAATAGCAATATAACGATAACCGCGAAAACATCTCATCTTAGAAGATTTCGAAGTACCGCCCCGTACCATTACATTTTTACTACACGGGCAGTACGTAAACAATTCGATATGGGCAACAATGTCAGGGTAGTATTAAAGTCACTTACTTGGTGACGAAACGACAACGAGTTATCCTCCTTTGGCAAGCGATAAGGGCGATATGATTGGATTGTCGGGGCCAACACCTATTTTTAGAAAAAGACTTATGAGTATCTCCCGTATTCAACCGACTCATGACAACACATGCACAAATCTACTATCTACCATTACATTAATGTACCCCAACTACTATTACGGATTCGTCATCGACTGAATCACGGGACCGTCATCACGACAGACTGATCCTGACCGTCATCACGACAGACTGGTCGTTAAGTCATCACGACAGACTTAATAGGAGTCATCACACAGACTCAATAGGAGTCATCACGACAGACTCAATATAACTTTGGTCGCTAGGTGTATGGTCAGACGTGCTGAGTTTAACGATTGTTACAAAAAGACAGTCCAGGAACCGGGATATCACGCCGACCAAGGCCGTTGTGTCAATACCCCAAATCTCCGACATTACCCCTGAATCAGAGGTAACCGAGCAATATGACTATCATTAAAGTAACAATCCCTTCACATATCCTGCCATGAGATACATTCAGACTTCAACGATTGCCAAGTGAAGATAGTTAAGCGGTCATTAAGACCAAGGATGCCACTTCGACCAAAGGCCATCGTGTCAACATCCAAAGCGCTCCGACATTTCCCCTGGTAGAGGAAACCGAGCAGTAAGTAACATAACTACCTCAACCCAGCAAACGGGCTCCGAAAGTCCCATAACAACCCCCAGAACCTGGAGGCGTCCCACCTGCGGATATTCAATAACAAGTCGTAAGCCATAAGTTAAATTATGAAGATAAAAAGTATAGCATCTTTATAAACATGGCTTAAGACATTCATGATCATGAATATAAAACTATTATGGTTATCAATCCATGCAGTACAGTAGAATAAAGGAAACACTCAGTGATAGCTCACCTTTCAGGTAACTAAAACACCACACCCAATAGCACATCAACACCGTAATGAAGTTCACTCTACTTGGTCTGAGAAGCGATGTGATCCACGCGATAATTGAAATGTATCTACGCCAGACTAACAAAGTTTATCCTGGGAGCAGGTACCCAGCGAAGGAATGGAATGTATAATGTAAACAGGCGTAAGGGCTGTCGCGTTGAGTCACACTAAGCTGCCTTGTGTAACTTCTGGAAAGTTTTCGTGTGCTACAGGGTTGGACTAGCATGCAAAAAAATAAAAAAAGTGTTTGAGATATTTCGTAAGCTTACACTGATGATAACCACAAATACATACCTTTCAACTTGCAGGCAGGCCCGCGAAGTACAGAAAAGACAGTTTTCGTACAGATTACAGTGATTACACATAGATTAATTAGCAATAATTAGGCACCACCGCACCACAACCTCATTTCGCACTTTGTACTTTCAGCTCACAGAACACATAACAGTAACACTGAGAACGCGAGAACAGTCCCGTGTCATCCATAGCCATAGGGCAACGCAATTGACTTATGTCAATGTCAAGCGGCCATTTTTTTACTGCTTTGAGTTTTTTTTTGAACATACAAAAGCATTTGTTTTTTTCTCTAAAACTATTGCACCTAGTATTTTAGCTATAATACTTAGAACAGTCAATTGGATACTTGGAATATTATTTTCAGCCACAAAAGATATCTCAAAGATGTTACATTCCAGATGTCTTAAAGACATCTCTAGTAAAGCATCTATTACACAGGGCGAGATTAGTAGTTACTCGTCAGCGAATTTACTCGCTGCTATAAAAGTCGTCAAATGTAATCGCAGCTGCTAGTAAACTCGCGGCTCGCTTTTTCCCAGCGAGTAAAGTTGAACACCGGCCTACTTTTCTCGCTACTCACTCGCAATTTTTCTCTCTGACGAGTGAAAACGCTATGTGTAATAAGCTAAAGCCCGACTAGTTGGATAAAATGGCCGATATAGTGCGTGTAGGAATTGTTTTTGTCAGCCTTTTAATTCGGAAAAAACTTCAAGAACGGTTAAACCAGAAAAAAAGGAAAGCGAGACGGATGTGGGTCAGGAATTGGATTTCAAAACGGGACACACTGGGGGCTTCTAATATTTCATTAAGACAATTAAAGGATGAAGATCCTGTGGCATATAGGAATGTTTTGAGAATGAGCAATGAACAGTTTAATGTACTATTACAAATGGTTAACGAAACAATCCGCAAAAAGACACAAAAATGAGGATGGCGATTCCAACTGCTACAAAACTAGAAATAACCCTACGCTTTTTGGCAACTGGTAATTCCTTCAAATCACTAGAATATTTATTTCGAGTGCCTGAATGTACAATTTCATTGTTTGTACCCGAAGTACTTGCAGCAATTTGCCAGGTCCTAAAGCCATATATAAAGGTTTAATTTAAGTATCAATTTATTTTTAACACAGTACTTATACTTATAAAACAAAATATTTTTTTGTATGAAAAATAGAATCTATTTCATTGAGAAACTTCTTCTACTATTTCAAACTCTGCCCCCTAAAATGTATTTAATAGTGCTTAATGAATAACATCGTTACCATAAACGCTATCTTTGTCATTTTGCACATTTGCTTCATATGTTGCTGATGAGGCAGTGCTGGGATCACTGGGGGAGGATAACGGTGAAAAAGTTTGCACTTGAAGGGGCTCTCTGTAGTAATTATTTAGTTGATTATCATTTCCCAAACACATTAGCTTTACACGTGTAATAGAATTCTGAATTTCTTGCTGCAATAAAATAGCCTCACGTTGGGGTAATTGACGCAGCTCTGCAGCTACATACTTTCCAAATTCGTCGTACGGTTTTCCTTCCGATATATTTAGATACAGTACTTTGAACATAGCAATGCAAAATAACACACTTAACATGCCTGAAAATTCGGTCATTGTTGGGGACGATGCCTTTCCATTGAGAACCAACTTAATGAAACCCTACAGTAAGTCACAGCTTAATAATAGTGAAAGGATATTCAACTACCGACTCTCTCGCGCAAGAAGAGTATCGGAAAATGCATTTGGCATTCTTGTGTGGCGCTTCAGAATATTTTCAAGACCAATTCAATTAAAAGAAACTACAATTGACAATGTTATTTTGGCAGCATGTAGTCTCCACAACTGGCTGAACAAAAGTAGCCCAAATACTTATTTTCCTGAAAATGCCGTGGATAGAGAGGATCTTAACACGGGCAATATTACTTTTGGGCAATGGAGAAACCACGTGAATAATCTGCCAACGGTTAGTCATTTGGGAAGCAACAACTACAAAAATTCTGCAGAGGAAGTAAGACGCAAATACGCTAAGTATTTTATGGAAGACAATCCTTTACCGTGGCAATGGAAAAAAGTGGGATTGGAATTTGCTTGAACAATTTTTATATTTTTAAGTGATTTATTATTTTTCAAATTAATTCTGCTCAAAGTGTTAAAGAAAATTTAACTTTATTTGTTATGTATAATTTGCTTAAGTATGAATAAAAAATATATAGCTCTAAAATCTCCTTACCAAGTTTGAATTACTATGCCTTGTTGACAAAACTTCAGCGAAAAAATGGGCAGCTTCAAACCATGTTAGCTTTGGGGTATAACTATCCTCTGTTCCACAGCCACTTTTTTGCTTCGTTCTATCTTGGCCAGTTCTTGACGAAGCACATCTTTTAAATTCTTTATTTTGTTTTTTAGTTGTTTTTCGTCCATTTCTTTTAAAAGCCCTTTATCCTCTAATTGCTCCCACATTTTCTTGAATAAAACATCTTTGAGTTTGATATTAACGTAATCTTTGTGTTTTATATTCCATAAAACGGGAAATTGTTCATAGACTTTTAAGAACTGTATAATTTGATTACTGTTCCATTTAACAGCCATTTTAGATTCTATTATCGCACAAAAGATACAAACTAAACACTTTTCAAAGGTTCAATACGATGCAAGTAAAGCGATTTTACTAGCGCTGTGTAATTTGCGCTCGCTGAGCGTGTTCTACTCGCTCACTCGCTACTCGCCGGCGATCGGCTACTAATCTCGCCCTGTGTAATAGATGCTTAAGACATCTGGGAGATATCTTTTTCAGGTCTTAAGACATAACGACCTCATTAGGACATAAATAAGACATCTTAAAGATGTTGTGTGCTATATGGGTAATAATTCAGGTAGCAAAGAGATTACATGTCTGCTTATAATTAACTTAACTGCTCTAATATGCTATATCTTACATATAAAAAATAAGAGATCTAAGAAATATCACAATAAATACTACTACAATAAATACATGTTATTTTCTATATATCTTTATAATGTTCCAAATAGTATTTATGCACATTTAAATTTATTTTTATAGTACTGTAGCTGTCAACACTAAATGTAGTGGGAACACGTCCAGTTTTGTAGAGATTAAAGTGTACAAAGAAAAAACCCTTATACAGGGTGTCCCGAAAAAAGTGTGCAATATTCTACCAGCGGTTTTTAGAGCTTAACATAGGAAGAAAAGTTTATATAAACATAGGTCGGCAAACTTCCAATAAGGGCGCTACGGTCTTTTGAAGGGGCTCCCCTGAAGATGGTTTTTCCGAAACCTGCTGAGACAAAGACATAAAATTTGGTATTCTAGCCTAGTTTTTTAGCTGGATGGAAAAATATTAACAATTTTAGACAGTTTTGTTTGGAAGCGTATTTAACAGGGACGGGCTCAGGTTATTTTAGCACCAAAATTTTTGTGTGATTCTATTTTTGAAATTCAATTTTAGAATTTGAAAATTTAGGGTTTTCTACATAAAAAGGTACTCTTATTGAATATCGATAAATTGTGCCATTTTTGAATAAAATCACAATAAAATTTATTTCACATGATAGCAGGAAATGTACTGCGAATTTAAATGAATTGTTGATCATACATAGTTAGCCATGACTTCAAACAAAAAATGTATTGATTTGTTGTTACTTATTTTGACGTTAAGCTGACATTGTTAGCAGTGTAAAATTACTAGATTGAAATCAAAATTTTTATTAAATCGATTTAAAATGCCAAGATTTACAGACAGAGAACTGACTGACATGCATTTTGTGTGCGGGTTTTGCAATGGCAGTTCATTGGCAGCCGTAAGAGAATATCAAAGAAGATTTCCTAATCGCATAGTACCTGGACGTCGAATGTTCACTGATATTCACCGGAATTTGTCGAACCATGGAAGTTTTCAGCGCATGCAGGGCTCAGAAAGGCCACTGGGAAATCATCGTATGGATATTGCTTTAAATATGTTTGAAAATAATCCGCAAATAAGCATACAGGATGTTTTAGAAATTATGGATATACCTCGATCAATAGTAAGGAAAATTTATGAATACCTATTTGATAGTTATCCTAAAAATAATAATTTTAGATAGGAAGAATGACAAGAATGCAAAGGATTACATTCTTATCATTTTAAACTTGTGCAGCATGTAACGGAGGCAGATTTTTGACCACGAATCGAGTTTTGCCAGTGAAAATTAGCAAATGAAAACACTATTCCTAGAATATTATGGTCGGACGAGTCAATATTTACAAGGAATGGTGCATGTTTTTTCAACATGATGGCGCCCCTGCAGATTTTGGATGCAATGTCAATTTTCCAGACAGGTGGTTAGGCCGAGGAGGTCCTATAGCGTAGCCGCCACGTTCACCTGACCTAAATCCATTGCATTTCTATTTTTGGGGGTCATTAAAAGACCTAGTTTACTCGACTGAAGTAAATACTCAAGAAGATTTACTTTAAAGAATCCATCAGGCTGCAAATGAAATAAGAAGAAAAAGGTTTTCCACTTTTCGGGCTACGCAATCATTAGTTCGTCGAGCGAGACTCTGTATCCAACAAAATGGAAATTTATTTGAACACTTATTGTACAGCTAGTTTTAAGTAAATCCAACTGTATGTCTTCTTTTTTAAACAAAGTTCAATTGCGTTAGTAGAAAAAATGTATTTCTTTTGTTTTTGCCTAAATGTTAGCTATGTTGCAATAGAAATATGTATTTATGTATTTACCAATTATTAAATTAGTTTTTTCATTGCCATGGCGAATTATTCAACAATTCATTTAAATTTGCAGTACATTTCCTATCATGTGAAAAATTTTTTAGTTTGATTTTATTTAAAAATGGCACAATTTATCGATATTCAATAAGTTTACCTTTTTATGTAGAAAACCCTAAACTTTCAAATTCTAAAATTGAATTTCAAAAATAGAATCACACAAAAATTTTGGTGCTAAAATAACCTGAGTCTGTCCCTGTTACATACGCTCCAAACAAAACTGTCTAAAATTCTTAATATTTTTAAATCCAGCATAAAAAACTAGGCTAGGATACCAAATTTTATTTCTTTATCTCAACACGTTTCGGAAATGTTAAGGAAAAACCATCTTCAGGGGAGCAACTTTAAAAGACCGTAGCGCCATTAGGGGACTTTGCCGATCTATATTTATATAAACTTTTCTTCCTATTTTAAGCTCTAGAAACCGCTGGTAGAATATTGCACACTTATTTCGAGACACCCTGTATATACAGGGTGTTTCAGTTTATTGTTCCATAACTTTAAGATTCGATAGAACTTTTAAAATTAATGCATAAAGTCTATATAAACATGAGTCGAAAAATGTATGGCTTCCGAAATACAGGTTGTTTAAATTTACTTTCTAAAATAATTTTTTTTAAATATTTCGAACAATATTTGATGTATAACAGCGAAAATTGGTATACAAGGGTTTTTTGGTACGACAAAACGAACCATGGGCATAGTTTTACTATAGCCGCTAGAGGGCGCTCTCTACTGTACCTGTATTAAAATGACCGAAAAATTTTTCTTAGTGCAATTTTTTGCTTTTTGAATAAAAAAACTGATTGTTCGCACTTTTCAACATAAAAAAGCTCTCCTGTGAGTTTTCGTTATAGTTAGCCGAGATACTGACTTTTTAACGTTATTTTATCATAAATAATTAAAAATGCATCGAACGTTGAAAATAGAAATATCTCAAAAAAGGCTAACTATAACGAAAATTCACAAGAGAGCTTTTTTATGTTGAAAAGTGCGAAGAATCAGTTTTTTTATTCAAAAAGCAAAAATTGCGCTAAAAAAATTTTTCGGTCATTTTAATACACTACAGGTACAGTAGAGAGCGCCCTCTAGCGGCTGCAGTAAAACTATGCATATGGTTCGTTTTGTCGTACCAAAAAACCCTTGTATACCAATTTTCACTGTTATACATCAAATATTGTTCGAAATATTAAAAAAAAAAACTATTTTAGAAAGTAAATTTAAACACCCTGTATTTCGGAAGCCGCGCATTTTTCGACCCATGTTTATATAGACTTTATGCATTAATTTTAAAAGTTCTATCGAATCTTAAAGTTATGCAACAATAAACTGAAACACTCTGTATACACGTCGACTTTGAAGTTGAGTCATTAATTTTCAGATAATGATTGTAGAAGGAAGATAAACCAAAATATGTGTGTAAAAATAAAAAAAAATAAAAAAAATGTTACCTTGTTTTATAAAGTATCCTCCCGACAAGTATTTCAGTGCGGACCTGTATTTGATCGTGCGGTCTTGGAGCACCGGCATGCGCTCCCCTGTGAGGTCTTAAGTCACCTGATTCACGAGCCCTTTGTACTACATTAACAAAGGCACGAGGAGTTGGCTGCACTCCATTGGGAAACCGATTCGCATAAATGCGTGATGCCGCGGCAGCATTTTGTTAAGACTCCACCGTAAATAAGAATCATGTCCACAAGTTCAGCATTTTCGTAAACATGTGCCATTTTTTATTTCGTTTGAGCCACGCAACAAACACCACTATTCACTCACGCGTTACCGACTGACACATTGACTGAATACGACTGAATGAAATTGAGTAAAAACATCGTGATAAATGTTTCAAATTCTTTCGCTTTTTTGTTTCCGATGCAATGAACCGATAAGGCGGATTATATCAGTTGTTGCCAAGCACGAGCACATAATATTATTATTGAGACAGGGCGGTACTCAAACCTCTAAAGGGCTATAACTTCGTTACTTTAATTTTACCAGAAAAATGTTATAGGAAAAAAACATTTCTTTTGATCAGATCTACTCACTGTTAAAATAAATGACTCAACTTCGAAGTATATATATGTACCGTCATTTGGGGGGAAATTGATCAAAATATTCAAATTTTTCGTATTATTTTCTTTTCCGCTATAATGATCGAATCTGATACAATTAATGACTCAACTTCAAAGTCATCCTGTATAACGTATGGTGGAAGCAGCACACCAGAAGCCGACCCGCACATCATTATGGTAGTAGCAGTTTTGGTAAAGTTGCATATCCTTTCAGGGTATTTTGTACCACGCCGAAACAGCATCTTTTGTTTTCCGGAATCATCCTGCACATTTGTTTCATCGTAGTTGAATATATTACAAGCTGGGACATCCTTTAATGTTTCACTCAAATTTTCGAAATATTGGAAGATATCTTCCCTTGAAACATTAGCCCGAGCTCACTTGATGTTCGATGCAACTTTTTGGCTAATATCTTTCTTATGCCGTTGTAAAAAAGAACGAGCCCAATCTGTTCCAGGCATGTTTGCTCTAAACTTCCCAATAATCTGACCCCGACTATCCAGATAGATTTTAGCTATATAGCGCAAACCAGTATGCGTGAGTGGGAACCCCCAATCTGAGCAGATATTTACTGCTTTTACGAAGGGATGTTCTTCGGCAGCTGAAAGAACTGTTAGACCTCCAGGTTTCAGAATTCTGATTCCCATAAACTTATTTCGAAGGGTGCCAAAAGGATATTATGTGCAGCCGATGCTTGACGGAGGGACCATCCATCTTCTACCACCTTTTTGAGAGCAGCTTCTAGGGTCTCTGGGGCATAATCCACATAACGGCGTGATCCAAGTGTTCTTTTATAATTCCTCGGCATGATTAGGACCCTTCAACTGTAAGAAACAATAAAATTATAGCTAAATCTAATCATAATTCCATTAACAATACAAAAATAAATGTACATATATTGTTAGATGGGATGTGATTGATCACTGAAAATTGATCAATCTCGCCCCGTCTAGGCGAACAATCTGACCCCACCCATTAAATATCTCAATATTATGAAAAGCACTGCACTGTTCATTTCCGCTCGACTACACCATAACCTCAAAATATCAACAAACATGCCTAGTATGACGTAAACAAAAATAGAGATCAGCACTTTAACTTACCTGGCAAATTTCCAGATAGTTACTCCATGCCCCAAAACCATCGACTTTGAAACAAGGATAGACCCAGCAAGTCATTCATAAAACTACATTAGATTCGTTGACGACATAAACAAAGCACAAAGTGGTGGCGAGGGGCTATGAGGGAATGAGAGGGGAACAATAAAATGGCCGCCGCATGAGAATTCAGGTTGTGAAACCTCAGGTCACTGAAGACTCTATGTATAATCATTGGTACAATTACACATAGGCGTAGCATACAATACGTATAAGGGTGACAAAATAAGCGTATTTAAATCAAGAGCATCACAAAAAAAAACGGTACGAAGTTGTGTACTAACAAATATATTACTCATATTTGTGCAATATCTAGTTCAATTGGAATACTTACGTGAACTCTATTGAGTGGGCAGGATACAAAAGCCTTTAAAATAGAAACTCCAAGTTATTATGTTCTATTTTTATTCATATATATTTATATATATATATATATATATATATATATATATATTGCAAAATGTAACAAATCAGGGAACATGGAATGATTATCGAGACCCCAAATAAGTTTTAATATAATCACATAGCTCATTTTCATATCTTCATTCATAAAAATACACCAAGTAACAGCTGAAATGTATATATCGAGCAGTTTATCACTTTTGATATAATTTTTATGTGTTACTATGAAAACATATTGGGTACACATATTAAATAGACATATAATAATTATAACCAAAATAGTAGCAGTCATATAAGAACAAAGTTTTGAATATAAGACAAACCTAGGCTATCTAAAAACTAAAACAAACGTTATTAATCCTCTTACCACCTATTAAACTGTAAACCAATCATTCTGTATGTTGCAGTATTATGTATTACAGGATGAAAAATTAACTTACAATACACCAATATGCAGCCAATAAATGTTCTGCCAGATGTTGAAAAAGTTTTTGAAGAAATTATTTACGAACAGATCATCGAATTTATTGAGAGAAGTAACATTTTAACCAAATTTCAAGCTGGATTCAGGACACAAATGGTTTTAGAGGACTGGAGGAGATGTATAGACAATCGGAAACATACAGTAACAGTGTTTTTTGAACTTCAAAAGGGAGTTTGGCTATTGAGAGGGATAAATTACTTACAAAATTGCATCACTACGGGTTTAAAGGATCTGTATTAAAAATTCCACAAAACTATTTAATTGACAGAAGTCAAAAAACCAAAATTGGATCTACATGATCAATATCAAAGAATATTTCTTTTGGTATACCACGAGGTAGTAAACTAGGTCCACTACTATTTATTTTATACATTAATGACATTTGTAATATTTTAGATTATTGTAAACTTCAGATATTTGCAGATGATACATTAATATACATATCAGATGAAAATATAGACACTTTAAAAATGCTAAATTCTGACTTGGCAAAAATCGTAAATTGGTTAAATGTAAATAAACTAAAATTGAATACTTCTAAAACAAAATGTATGCTAATAGGGAAATACCTAAATGAAAATACTATCACAGTTAGGATAAATGGAGAAATAATTGAAAATGTTGCATCAATTAAATATTTAGGTATATATATTGATAGTAAACTAAAGTTTGAGGATCACTATGAATACATTATTTCAAAAATTGCCAATAAAAAAAACAAATTACTTTTATAGAGCTTCTCATAGTTTTGGTACCTATTCCTAGAAAATAGTTCATAATACAATTATTTTACCGGGGACCTCGGTTGGCCGCGTGGGTCAGAGTGTCGTGCTACTGATCAGCCGGTCGGCCGGGCCGCGAGTTCGAATCTCGCCTTGGCCATGGATGTTGTGACGTCGTGTGTTTGTCCATAATAAGAAATGTAAAATATAACAACCTAGTTTCTGGCTGCATGGATTAGGTCCTAAAGCAAAAAAAAAAATTATTTTACCGCATTTACTATACTGTTCAACTATCTCGTTCACTGCCAATGAAGCTGTATTCTCAAAATTATCTTGCAAAATAAAGCTATGACAATAATATTGAATAAAAATAAGTACACCAAAATAAAATCTATGTTACAAGAATTGCAAAGGTTGAATACAATAGAATACTGCTGATTAGGACGTATCAAACATTTAGTAAGGGTTATATTAAGGCATATATCAAAATGAATGAGTTTCAACTTCATCATCTTTTTTATGGTACAGCTTGAGGTAAGCTCTATTTAAATCATTACAAAACCCTAGATAATTTCCTGAATACCTTCTTGTTGTACTTGAACCTACAATGGTGGTATTTTTTCCATCTACGATATCAATTCAGCAAATATAAAATGCTTCCATATGGATGTAGGACTTCAGAAATGTTCAATTTCATAGAAATTTCAATATACTACAAAATAACATGATAGAGAATATAAATTAAACTTACCTTTTTTTAGCAGGAGTCCCCTCACAAGTGATTGAAATGGCAGATATAGTACTACAATCTGAGTCTTCTTGCTTCTCTGGACTTACAGATGATTCTGAACTAGAATAAAGCATATATATACAAAACCAAATTAGGGACTTCTACATAGTGAGATACTAATGCATAGAAATACTTCATGAAATTAAACACTAAATAATAGTATGAGTTATAAAAATCAATGCACATATATAAAAAATACACAAAAAATCAAAAGGAACTATAGTTTTAATCAAAGTATGAGCAACTCAGTTTAATGCATTGTGATTTGAACAAACCAAATCAATCAAATGTACTGTCACTGTTTTCATAGCAATGTAATGTAAGATATAAGCATCATCTTCATTTCAGCTCATAAGATGCAGATACTATGTTAGCTCTTCTTGATTGCTGATAGATTATAGAGTATGTCTTATATCTGTCTATTATCTGTGAAATTGCCAAAATATAACACTAATTATAGCTAAATTTACCTAAATCCATAACAGTTAAGTTAGGAAATACCTAGATCAGAAACATCTTATATGAAAAGTTAAACAGCAGATAGAATCAGAATCAAAATGAGTGGTTGTTAAATATTATTAAATACAACTATTCTTTTTTGTTTACTGTATTAGAAAAACTAGTCTATTATGTATTAAGAGTTTACCTGGTGCTTACTGCAGGATCAAACAAAGAATGAGAGATGAGAGGAATCACATCCCGCTTGAGTGTCTTTTGTCCCTCACTTCCATAAACAAACGCATTTTCTCCAAAACGCTTGGAACATAACCCTCTTAGGAAATTGATGCTTTTCCTCGAATCCAAAGGCCGACAACCACCTTTTTCTCCTTTCCGGGTTCTTGGGAAGGCTAGAATTTCGAATATTACAGTTATAAATCGAAAGCTATCAACAAGTTTCTCGATAATAAGACGCCATGATACGCCTCTGAACATAAACAAGATGTATACTTACGAATTAAATTTTAAAGATTCCGCTCCAGCCTGATGTTTATAAATTTTACACAAATAGCACTGCTGCACCATTTTATTGCGATTGAATATACCTTTATAGTCTCTCTAAAATGAATAAAAGCAGCAAGGAAATTCACTATCAAAACAAACTTTGACAATTGACACAAAATGGCAGTTGTTTAGTAACTTAAATAAGTGCTACCAATATACTATTTTCTTACGATGTGGATAAATTATGAATGAGCAGATAAAAGCAACGTTGCCAGATCTTCAAGTCGATTATGGTATAATTTATGTAAGGTTCTTACTTGTTTGACTATTTTGATATCAATCCATTGTACGAGAATCATGATGTTTAGTACCCACACATGCGCTGAAAAATCAAGATAAACAGGGAATAATTTTAGTTACTGGAGGTTTGAAAATGTGTAGAACGACCACGAACAAATCCGTTGTTTTGCTGCCGTTTCTTGCGGCGAGGCAACGTGTCGATTCGCTTTGTATATGTCGTCAACAACCAGAAATGTAAGCAAAGGGGTCTATCCTCGTTTTAAAGTCGATGCCCAAAACCGACACCTTCAAAAACACTAATCAAATCCAAGCGGATAACCAAAATTTCCGTATTATGTACCGCGGTTATAATATGGTTCAAGATGACACACGGGATGGTGACGTCAGTTACTCGAATCGCTTGAACGCGTTGGTTTTAACCGCGGTTTTGTTGCAAGTTGTTTATTTTAGAAAAGCGCGTATATAATCTCTGATTATTTTTATTATCACTTAATAATCGGTGCTTTTTCGTCTACAACTGTATATGGAAAGTTTAAATAAGAAACCTTTCATAATATTCATGGGAGACATGTTTTTTTCAGATTTTTTTTTTAATGATGGAACCATGGCTTTGTAGCTATGATAACTTTCAATTCTCTAAATTTTTCCGCATGTCAAAGAAAACATTTATTGATTCAGCAGAAATGATGATAAAAGAAATTAGCAAAACCGTATACAGGTGGATATCATCTAGTGAGTTTATATGGCCATATTTTAATATTCTTGTGGTTTATGGCTACACAGGATACTTTGTTAAGTATAGGAACTACATTTAAAGTGTCCCCAACAACCGTAATGAGTATAACTAATAAGGTGCTCCACATTATGGTAAAACTAAAGTCAGCCTGTATCAATTTTCTCAAAAATGAAGCTGAAGTACAATAACAATATCCAATACCCGGCAAAATTCTAACTTGTCACATTTCAAATAATAACCAGAAATATAAAACTACTCTTGAGTTGGGTAAATACCACAATTTTGCGGTGATAACTATGACATATAACAGCTGATTCGTGACGTCACGGATCTTATAACCAAACTGATAACTACAATCGCTTGAACGGATTGGTAAATACCAAGCCAAAATGGTAAATACCATTTCCATTTGGTTATCCGCTTGAATTTGATTACTGATTTTTCACATTAAGTAAGCGGCACCGCTAGCTTGCACGCATACTGTATCTGCGGCCATGTTTCGTCTGATGCACGCACCATCTTTCGCTGTGAGTGGTTCGCTAGTTCTGGCGCTAAACTCAAACTTTTGGAGAAAATGATCTGGTGATCAAACTCGCCCCTTGAGATCAATGTCACCCCAATCGACGGTATATATATATTCATAATAATGTATATTCCATAACTAACTTTTGAGGAGAATGAATTAAATTAGTATACATACAAAGCTTAGGCTGCCACAACAACACTTTTCTCATATTGCTAATATTTTGTACGTTTCGCAGGTGAGTCAAATTATCAAATGCTTACACTTGTTTCAGTATAATGTCCTGTTGCAATGCAAGACTAGTTGAGAAATATTTTGACTTGCATTTCATAACTAACGAAAACGATTAATAAATGATAACTCTGAAAGTGCTATCAGAATTTTGATGAAATTTTGACCTTACGGTACTACTATTAAAATGACGGAAAAGCTCGGTACAGTAGCGGCGGAGTTATCGTCGAAAAACAAACAAAAAACGGTCAAACCTCATTTTTCGACAATTCTGATGCTTCTGACAAACTTATTTTTTGGTCGCTGAAAACAGATCTGAAATTATTTTTCGGCGCTTGAAAAAATTGTTTCTTCGTTCATTTTGTACAATTTTTCCTTCAGTTGTAAAGGTTCAAGCGTGACACTGACACCGATAATTGACGTTGGCGCCACCATGCGTCGAACGTCCAAGACTAAAAAGTTCATCCCATCGTGTAGGAGACACACTTGCCAATTGTGGAACGTTGTAAACAACGTTGTATACAACGGTGGAAGCATCGTGTGGGACCCGCATAAACCTTCTTCAGTGTATATGTTTTGTGGTCTTATGTATTTTGTGATTCAAATGTCAAAATAGAAATTTTGAGAACATTTGGGATGAAATGATGAAAATATTAGGATATTAAGATTTTACACGTTTACAATAACACTGTTACTGTGGCAGAAATAATGGAATACAATGCAGAGAACTTAGTAAAAGCAGTGACCTTGTTTTATAGATCTGAGGCTCATCAGCAAGCGGAGGCCCATCAGTGGTTAACAGAAGCTCAAAATTCTCCCCAGGCATGGAGCTTTGTATGGGAATTACTTAGCCCCCTCAAAGTAAGGTATTATATCGCCCAGTTATGCCTAAATTGAATTACTGGTTAATTCTAGAGCTCAGAAGTGCAGTTTTTTGCTGCTACAACTTTACATACAAAGCTAATGAAGCATTGGAATGAAGTACCAGAGGATCACTATGAATTTCTGAAAAAAAGAATATTAGAATCTATAATAAATTATGCTATGGGCCCCAAGTTAGTTTTGAACCGTTTGTGTATTGCTGTAAGTATAAATCTTTTAAGTCTTAAATTACATATAAGGCACATGTAAAGCTAAGCTTGCATGAGTTATGTTGACATCACTTTGGTAATTGTGATGTCAATCCTAATCACCTATTATTGGTATACTACAATGCCATCTGAAGAAACCAATCCTAAGCCACCTTAGCCAGGCAATAATTTCTTTATAGGAAATATTATTTAACCACATTCACAGCTTCTATTATCAGTATGATAAGTCTACCACTAGCTAGAACCACTAGGTCATCAGCAAATAAAGTCGAGTTCTCTCCTCTATGTGAACACCTATAAGTTATATAATAAGAGCCCCTTGTATATCTCCCTAATTTGTGTACTTATATTTTATCTACCCCATATTATAAATTCTTGCTTGTGCCCTTTAGTCATAAGTTTACATCAGCTATTACTTTAGGTTACATCTATTAGTCAATGCTTGTAAGCTCACATAGTCTTAGGTTTGGTAACAAAAACCATTGTTACCTGAAATGATACTTGTACTTTAAGTGAATGAAGTGTATCAAATCACCTGAAAAACGTTTTTTAAAAACGCGAACTCGCGACGCGATACCTAAATTGGCGCAGTCAGTAAGATCAGAAGACTGGATCAGAACTCAGACGAGAACTTCCAGGTTGATCTCAATCATCTACTTCTGAATCCGACAAAGACCAGGAAAACCAGGACCATCCCAAAAACAAAGATTGACACCAGAGTGCAGTCTGAAGGTAATTCAAGTCGAATTTTCCTTGCCTTTTCTCCCACCCTTTTTTTAAATTAAGTTTTTTTGGTGCATGTTTGTAAAATTTAATTTTGCTGAAGATTGCCCATAATATTTAGTATGAGTCAGTTTCTTGTTCAAAAGCTACATTTTTGCAAGAAACATAATATAGGTACACTTCTCGAAAGCTACAGTTTCGATCTAGATTAAAAATAATTTCAAGTAACTTTTTGTATACTTATAAGGCTTAGATGAATTTTACTCATAAATACACATACATCAAATTGCATTACATTTTTATGTATTGATTAGTTTCATATTTTTGACATTTTCACATTTTTTACGAACTTTAATAGGCCCACAACTTTATTTTTAATTTTCTCATACACCCACATTATATACTTTTATGCAAGATTCTAACTCAGCTTTGGATACTATCACAAATTTATTTGTTTACAACTTTTGATGTGTAGACCAGACATCACTACTTGGCCCCAAATTGAGAATGCTCTCAGAGAGCATTTTCGCGACAAAATCGACAGGCAAACTCTCACTAGAGAATTTTTGCAATCACAAAATTTAGGAATGAAACTATTTTAGAATTTCTAGAAAGGTTGAAGTTAATAAAATCCAGAGTTGAAGTGAAAATCCAAACCGATCCTTCCCTTAGTCCTGACCAAAAGGTCCTACTCATTAGCCAAAACATATTGAATGCAGTCAACGTATTGACCGCGAACTGTGACGATAGACTTAGACTTTTGTTAGATATTCAACAACAGTAATTATAATAACCCGTCACATCAAAATCATTATCCGTCTCAAAGACTCTTTCATATACTCACCTAATCCCACGTATCTTAATCCACAGCATAGCTATAAAAAAACACCAACTGTACATCATCAAATTCCTTCTCAAGAATTTCACACGCAATTTTTTCCACAAAGTCATTTTCCTCAACCACATCAACCTCTTTCCAATGAAAATGGATAACAATTTCCTTTTCATCCTATTCCATTACCAAAACTCATTCCAATTAAACAACACTTCCCAACAAACAGACAGAGGGACCTCGGTTGGTCGGGTGGGTCAGAGTGTCGTGCTACTGATCAGCCGGCCGGCCGGGCCGCGAGTTCGAATCTCGCCTTCGGAAATCACATTCCGAAGCCATGGATGTTGTGGCGTCAATGTGTTAGAAATACATATGTATAAGAAACCTAGTGACTGGCTGCATGAACTCTTAGTTCTAATGCCAATAAAAAAAAAACAAACAGGTATTCGAACCACCTCAGTCCCAATGTTCAACAAACGTTCTTCATCTTAAGAATTTTCATAAACTCATACACAGTTCAGTACCGATGGACATATCTTCAAGACAATCAATCAATCAAATAGACAGAATAAGAATAATTATTTCAGGTCATCCGGACCCCGTAAATTTGTTTCACAAGAGCTTTATCACCCAGAACAACCCGAAGCTCTTTCATCAGATTATACTCCACAATATTATTTATATATATTTTCGAGAAGCCGATCCTGTGACAGATTTCAGATAGACCTAAACAACATTAATTAAGCCAACTCCCTTTCATATGCTCAACTCAAAGAAATCCCAGTAAAGTTACTTATAGACACAGGTTGTCACGGTTCACTTCTTAGACCTTATATTGCAGAAAAGTTTTTCCCAATTTTTCATTTAAATATCCACTTGCGCTGGCACAAAAACCAGTCAATTCAAAGCTTCAATTTCTCTACTCGAAGAACTAGGTATTCTTGATGAATTCGAATTTATTCTTTTCCCATTTCATGAATATTTTGACGGAATTATTGGAATTCCTGATTTGAGAGAACTAGGATTAACTGTAGATCTCGAAAATCAGTTGCTTAGAAGTACCTCACTTCAAATTCCATTTTAGTTTACAAGCGATTTCGAAACTCAGAAAATAGAAATTCTTCCCAGATCTATTATCGCAAAAGAAATTAAAAGTTCCAGAAGGTACAGAAATTATTTTAGATTCTGTTCTTTAAAGAATGGCGAAGTTGAATTTCCCAGTTGTATAACCAAAGTCAAGGATCGGAAAGCCACCTTAGATATCAAAAATAATACCGACTATTCTCAAATTTTCGTCTCAGATTAGAACTTCTTCCAAAATTTTGGAACCATTTTTAATCAAAACGATTACGAACTTTTTTCCATAGAAAATCATCCAAGTAAAGCCACTCCTAACATTTCGTCTCCTGTTTCTTTCGATGCTCTTCAAACTCAACATTTAAACTCGGAGGAAAAACAAGCATTACGAAAAGTTATACAGAATTTTCCAGCATTTTCCATTCCGGATACTGCCCCCTCACCTTCACTAATAAAGTCAAGCATCAGATTAAAACCTCCGACGACATTTCCATTCCTACCAAGTCATATAGATCCCCCTATGTCCACAAACAGGAAGTGTCCAGGCAAATCGAAAAAATGGTTAACGATGGCATTATTCTAACAAGTCAATGTCCATGGAGCTCCCCCATATGGATTGTCCCAAAGAAAATCGATGCTAGTGGAAATGGAAAATTGTTGTCGACTACAGAAAACTTGAAAAAACCATAGATGACCGCTATCGCCTTCTCAACATCACTGACTTTCTCGACAAACTTCGACGTTGCAACTATTTCAGAACCCTTGACCCCGCCTCCGGTTTCCATCAAATTGAACTTCGTCCCGACTCAATCCCTCAAACAGCTTTTAATGTCGGTTTAAAAAATACCTCTAGTACATTCCAAAGAGTAATGGACGATGTACTAAAAGACCTTCAATGAAAAGTATGTCTTACTTATGGGTATTTCTCAACAAATTTAGAAATTTCATTATGCACTTCTTAAAAAAATAATGAAAATATGTCGTTAATATAAATATAAAGTTTTACTTTAGTGAGGTTCATTGGAAATGAAGGTCCTTCATATTTTTGTGTATAACAGGTAGAAAAAATGACTTTTAAAAACTATGAAATGAGGGAATGACTGATAGGATCGGGGAATGATTTTTACAACCATTTGATGCTGAATTTCAATAAAAAACATAAGTTAATTTATTAATAGATGTATTGAGATTTGTTTTATACTTTACAGAGCTTAGATAGTCCTTCTTTCCTGGTCACATCCTCGTATTTTCATCCTTCTCTAAGAAATGAACAACATCACCCTTAACTTTCAGCATTTTGGAGCTAACTTTACGAGTAAAGTTCTTTTTGTAAGTATCGTTTTTAAAAAAATGTTTCGATCTATATAGCAATTTGTATCTTTTGTACTAATTGCAGCTTCAACATTTTGTAATATTTTTTCTTTTCCCCATGTTTTCTTCCAAGATCTTCATAGATATTCTTGAGGTCCGTTGACAGTGCTTCTCCGAAAATGAGTCTTTTTCTTACAACGTCAGGAACTTGTATATTCTTTAAAAGCGAAGACACTTTAGTTGCTGGACAGTTTGGGTCAGTATTTTTAGTTTTCAATCTCAAACACCTCTTCTTATATTTTTCGCTAAGCTTGACAGCGTTCCTTACTTTATTTTCCAAACTTTTAATCTTCGCGCACAGAATAGTTCGCCGCTTGCGCATTCTATGTTTATTGAGAGCAGTCAAATTCTGTGCTCTGTGCTGTAAAGATGGTGCAGGTCTTGGTGGGGGTGTTTCTTCAACTTTTCTCTGTAAATTTGTTTGTAATGTAACTCGCTTTTCCCTATAAACTTTACTACTCTTTTTCCATTGTTTTCGTTTTTGGCTAGTCTCCCTTGCGCTCATAGAACTTGCTTAACTTCTTCTTTAAATACTTTAATCTTTCTTTTCCACGCAAAGCTTCTAAAGACCCAGCATTAATTTTCATTTGTTCTCGCCTCTTTCTGTCGTACTTCTTTTTTAATTTCTTTCTTCTTCACTTAACTTCTTCATTTTCCCCATTGTTGATATAAGGATATCTGTTAAAATTCCAAAAAAAACATGCTATACAACCTGGAGTTAAACAATAACACCCAAACCACAATTTTATATATTCAAAAATCATTCCCTCATATAATTTTCATTGCCTCACTTTCTAATATAGTGAGGGAATGACGGATTTGCATAAACAACACCGTAACCAACAGTACATCACCTCAAATTGATTTACCTTTTTGTGAATGGATTTTACTCCCCAAAACAAGAAAAAAATCATTGAAACATTCGAACAGTAACCCTTTAATATAAACAGCTACGGATACAGAGAAATGTAATGCTCTAATTATTGAAATCCAATACTTTTTTTGCAGCAACTCTTTTCACTATTAAGAAATTCCGCCATGTTGACATTATTAGCAGTATTGCCAAGTTTTGAAAACATAACAGCTGCGTTCAAAAATATCAAATGGTGTGACCACAAATTGAATATTTATAATGGGTGATTTCATTTCAAGGGACACAGTTTGAATAGATTTTTTATGTACATATTCAACAATGAAAGCTTGACTATACAATCCATACTTCTTACCAAATATTTTAGTAATATTCAATTTATATAAGAATATGAACAGATTTGGTTGTATATATCTTTTTATTATTAATTTCAGACCCAGCGACGAGATGAGGGAATGACTTTTAGACTAATAAATTAATCGTATTTTTTTGTGTCAATATATTATCTAAATTTTTGCTTTTGAAATATTAGTGTAGATACTTATTGATATAATAAAAATGTTAAATTGATGATAAATCCATGCAGCGTAGCATCAATGGCTCAGGACATGAATTTTGAAATTTGCTGAGAAATACCCTTATATGGATGACATAATTATCTTTTCCAGCAGCCTCCAGGAACACATATCTAATATTAGAAAAGTGTTTCAGAAGCTTAAGGAAGCAGGGTTAAAAATTTAATTAAACAAATGCGAATTTTTGGGCAAATCTGTTGAATTTCTGGGACCTGAAATATATTGAAACAATGAAGAAATTCCCTATTCCCAGAACTGCCGAAGAGATTGAATCTGTTTTAGGACTCATTGGCTACTATATGAAATTTATTAACAATTGTGCTCATTTAACGAAATCCCTTACACAATGCTTGAAGAAAAACGAAGCCGTTTAATATAGCAACGATGCTTCGAACGATGCTATTGGCGCTGTTCTTTCGCAAGGTCCAATCGGCAAAGACCCCTCCATTGCATATGCAAGCAGGACTTTGAATCCAGCGGAATGCAATTACTCTACTACCCAAAAGGAACTATTAGCTATAATTTGGGCAATGCAGTATTTCCGTCCATATGTTTTTGGCACTAAATTTAATACCATTACTGACTACAAACCACTACAATGGCTGTTTTCCATCAAAGGCTCGTCAGATGGCGCTTGAAACTAGAGCAGTATGATTATAACATTATTTACAAAAAATACAGTATTAATAATAATGCCGATGCCCTATCCCGAGTTGAAATTCACCATCTTGAAGTACAAACAGACAATTTTTCTACACTAGGAAATTTGGATACGTCAGAAACTTTAGACGTAGGCAAAATTCTAAACGCTGTTCTCCCAAGTAACCTCGAGACTTTACCGACTCTACCCAACGAGCTTGATGATATATATCGCCCTGTATAGGGAACTTGAGTCGAAGTCAAATTTTTCGCGCTAGAGATTTTCATATAAAGTCGAGAAAAAGCCAGATATTAACAATGGAATGCGACTCCGACGGGCGGTCGCCGTTGACGCGGGGAATCGCATTATACATAAAACAGAAGAAGACTATAGGAAGGTAATTCGTCTTTTCAAAGAGGAAGAGGTACCACACCACACACTTCCGCGTTTCCGCCTCCATCTGAAAGGAATATACATGCCATAATAAGAGGTATCCCCGCAACGTTTAATGAACAAGAGGTCAAGGAGGAGTTGGAGCAGAAAGACTACTCCCCTCACCACATAATTCGCTTGAAGCGTAACGGCGGCATTCCTATGCCGCTGATGGTGTTGATACTGCCTAAGATTGACAAATCGCAGCAGATTTTTACTGAACACGAGCTGCTGGGTCTGGCAATCAGAGTCCAGGTTCAAAAGAACACTCGATTATTGGGCAGTGTCATCGCTGCCAGAAGTATGGACACGCGCAGTAGTACTGCACTCCGCCTCCTAAGTGTCTGAAATGTGTTCTGAACCACATGACACATTTTATATATATATATATATATATCCCTCCAACTTCGTTTCCTCAGGTTACACCAGTATCCGGATGTGTGGGCATGTGTATCTACTTTTGTAGTTTCATATGTGCATTCATTTCGGGTCTGATGAAGCCAACCAGCAGAAATACGTATCGCTCGGGTTACCTATCCTATTTTCTGCTCGAATCCACTTTCCTCCTTTTTGCGGATTTTGCCCATTATTTTCCTACTTGTTGTTATATATATATATATATATATATATATATATATATATATACATATATATATCGAAGCAGCCGCGCAGGCAGAAGCCTAAAAGCCGGAACACCGCGGCTGCTATGATGATCCCAAAGAAATTTTGTTAATACGATTTTTGAACTGCCTAAGGTTAGTAGAACTGGAAAAAGCTTTCTCTTGTAGATTGTTCCACAATCTCGACACCCTCGGGACAAAGGAGCGGTCGTATCGGCCAGTTCTGGATGTACGAAGTTCGACACGATTAGGATGGGAAGCCAAAGTACGGCGGGTCTGCCTGGCAGGCACATCGTGCGGCGGCATCATGGAAGAGAGCTCTGGGGAGCAAAGCCCGTTGGTGTGGCGGTAGAAAAGAGCTAGATCGCCGACGGCCCGTCGGTGCGAAAGGGTCCCGAGACTGTCTGTTAGAGGAGAATCATGGATAAAGAACAACAGGCGCGTAAATGTGCGAACTGTGGTGGGGGGCATTCAGCAAACTGTCCGACCTGTAGGTTTACTCCAAGGAGGATTCTGCATGTCATTGCCGAAAGGCGAAGTAAATCTTATGCGGAAGCTGCTAGCGAAGCAACTGCTGTTCCAAATTCATCTCTGACCTCTCAGAATGTGGACTTAGCAACAGCTTTGAGGTCTTTACAACAAATAATTAGTCCCCTGATTAGCGCCACTCAGGCTTTGCAGGCAATACTTCCCCAGCCACTAAACGGCTAGGTACAATAGTAGACAGCCAGCATATATCAAAATTATTTTGGAATTGTTTGGGTCTGAGGAACATTCTCTTTTGAACGAAAGTGTAGACGTAGCCTTGTTGCAGGAAACATTATCCGGGCTGACAGACTGAATGGACGAGACGGAAGCTTGGCAGTGCTTGTCAAACATGGTATAGACTATTACAGAAGCACAAACGCTGAAATACTAAGCATTGAAGCGGCGTCTGTGGTGGTCAATTGGCGGGAGGTGTTCCATTGAATATCACTTCGGTATATGTTAGATGTAGTGCCAGGCTGCGAGAAGATTATCTGGAAGTCCTTTTGGACTGCTCGGATCCACTTCTTGTGGCAAGGGACTTCAACAGCAAGCATCGAGCATGGCATTCCAGGTTGAATTCTACTAGTGGAATTCGGCTTTATAACCATGGGGTACGAAATATACACAGTACTGAGGAGCCAACGCACCATCCGTTCAATCACCTTCAATTCCTGATGTCATTGACATCGCCAGAAAATGTCGATACAGTAAAACTTCACGAATCATGTATAACATCTCAAGCGATCACCTTCCTGTCTTGATGGAGGTGGGTAACGATCAAACCTTAGAGGAGGGAACCCATCCAAGAAACAGTGTTGATTGGGAGCTGTACAAATCGCTCCTCGAAGAGTTTCCCAATATCCCGATCATAGATGATGAGAACAGAATAGATGCTGCTCCAGCGGAGTGGACAAGTTCCATTCAACAAGCTCTACAGCGTGCAACTGTGCTTCCAGTACAGCGGCGCGGCAAGCTCTTTCTCCCTGTGGATAAACTTCAGAAAATTTCTGACGAAAGAACTGCAGTTACACAAGCGAAAAAGTCTTGTCAGCCAGATGACATCCGTAGAACCACCAATCTTGTCCATGCACAGAAACACTCTTCATGAGTTCCGTAACGAGCAATGGAGCGATTTTCTAGCGAGAATGCTCGATTAGAGTTCTCCTCTCTGGAAGGTTGCGAAATCGCTCAAAAATGGCAAACGGGAACAACTACCGCATATCCACGATACTGGGGGCAGGGTCTTCAGGACTGAGGAAAAAGCGGAAGTTTTTGCTGATGGTATGGAACGACAGTTCTCACCCAACTGTGATCTAGATAATGACCTCGACGAGGAGTGACATATTGCTCCGTCCGAAGACACTTCAGAACTAATGGCGTCAGTGACATCACTGCCAGTATTAGTGGATCCTCCTCAGAGGACCCCTCTACGGAAGATTCCTCGACATATGATTCGCATAGCACATCAGCGGAACCATCTGAGATTTCGCATTGCACACGCGGAGCTCCTTGGTTATCTTAAACACCTCAAGGTGCGTAAAACACCTGGAGAGGATCAGATTACTAACAAGGCGCTGAAGCTGCTCTCTCCAAAAGCTTTGACGCATCTCGTGACAGTAATCAATGCAATGCTCAGGACCCAATATTTCCCTAAGGCATGGAAGGTGTCCGAGGTTATCATGATCACAAAGAAGGCTGGTTCGATATTTTCCCAGGATTATCATCCTATTAGTTTACTGTCAGCGCCATCTAAGCTCGCTGAAAAGGTGATTCTCCGTCATCTTCAGAATTTTTCGTCGGATCATGATGATTCCCGACGTTTAATTCGGGCTTCGGTCGGAGCATAGCACCGAGCAGCAGGCAGTTAGACTGGTCGAGCGTATAACTAGCTTCGACTGTAAAAAATGATCATCAGACCCACCATTATATACGCATGTGCAGCTTGGTGCTTTCTAGCAAAGACGCACATGCGAGCTCTGCAGGTCCTGCAAAACAGGACCCTACGAACCATCGCCAATTCCCCATGGTATGTTTCAAACGAAATCCTTCACAGCACAACATTCCTTATTTAGAGCATGACATTAAACATCAGTCCCAGCGACGTTATGAACAAGCAAAATCGCATTGCAACACTTTGTTGCGCGAGTCAGTAGACTACACAGTGGAGCAAGTTTGCAAACATTCCAGGCCGCGGCTCGCACTGTGAACAAAATTGAATCGCGCAATTTCGTATAATATAAAATAATATTTTAAACAAAAATCCAACCATATTCTTTTTCGGCATCCAAAATTATTACAGTAATTTTCGACAATGCTCAGACGCCTTTCTAACAGTTGTATTTGCTCTCCCTCTTTTTTTCTTTTTTTTTTCTTTCTGCTTTCTATTAATCATGTCTGGTTTCTGGGTGACCAGGCCGACAGAATAGCAAACTGACTGACGTACTTTGACACAAAGCAAAGGCCCTACGGACCGCCTTGACAGACAATGACGAATAGAAGCTTGACGACATTTTAGAAACCCTTGACAATCACCAGCTCCCGAATGACAAAAGTAACCCTACAACATCTATACCCAATCCTGAACCAAAAATTAAAGTCTTAAAAAATATCCCTCCACCAGGAAAAGTTCTCTCAGACAGCGAAACAATACACAGCTCTTTTGAAAATCCTGTAGTAGAAATCCAGTACACAGATAAAATATTAAATATCCAGAACCAAGTTATTTTAGGTATTTCACCATGTAAATTATTTCAATATCACTTCGAGAAAATTTTTAAAAATATAAGGTACACATGGCTAATTAGAAAAGATTTATTGGAATCGAATAAGTTAGTCGAATTAGAATAGATTTTTACTAAGTCATTTAAGGAATATATTAGGCCTAATCAGCATTATTGCATATATTTTAATAGTTTAGATTTAGAAAAACCATTCAATAATTTTATACAAAAATATGTTCAAAACAAATCTTTTACAATGGTAATAAGTAGGAAAATGTCAGAAGACATAATTGATACAGATGAGGAACATATTTTAAGAACACAAATATTTTTGAAAGAAAATTCGAATCATTTTTCCATTCAACTTTCTCAAAAATTGGAACATGCGTTTTCTTTAAGGAATAAAATTGATAGTTTTGGTATTTTATACAATAGACGAATGGAAAGAGGATTATTTAATGGTATTGGTACACTTTCAAAATATTTGTTTGGAAATATGGACTCTTCAGATAAAGAAATTATTAACAATTATTTGAATACTATTAAATCTAATGAGTTGAACTTACAATATCGCATAAACAAACAGCAAATAATATTAAGGGATCTTACCGCCCATTATGAGACTACTTTTGAGATCATTAGGGACAATGAGAAAATTATTATTAGATGAATGATTTGATCAACAACATTTCAAAGAAACAAGATAATGTATTATCACTCAGCCTCACTATAGATAAAATTATTTTGGAATTACAAGCCTTATATGAAATAATATTAGCAATTTACAAACAGCCTTACCATTTTCAAGAATACATATTTTACATTCTGCAATCTTAGACTCGAATAGTGTTTTCTCAATTTTAGATTATTTGTCCAAAGATTACAGTAACGAAATAATTCCGAAATTTGATCACATAATTGATTATTATTCTTTATTTTCAACTGATGCTACAATTTCTGATCATATCATTCTATTCAAAATGTATGCACCACTAATCTCGAAACCCTTTCATTATTTTAGTATTTTGCCCATTTTTCATTCTAATCAAACCCTGAGCCCAAAATCTCAATACCTTCTTTTGGACTTGAAAAACCCTGGAATACAGACTATACCTTTGCACAGAAGTCGCAAATGAATACTTCTGTAAGCACGAAGAGCTATTAGAAGCAGATCCATGTCTTGTAGAAATTATTCAAAATGGCAACAACAGATGTACCCTAATAAGCATCCAGCAGTCAAAAACTGTGGTACAGCAAATTTCCCCATCGAAAGTAATTGTCAATCCTAGGGAACCCAGCACAGTCCATTCATCATGTCCAGAAGATGGCCTGATCGTTATTTCCCAGCCAAGTATCATCGAACTCCAGAGATGCAGTATCGAAGTCAATCAACAGAAGTTCTATCCATCTGATCATATAAAACAAGAAACAAGTTTCCCGTTACCAACCATGAGCCATGAGCATTTTCAAAGTTCAACTTGAAATCAATAAAGAATCTTCAAGTACTTCAACCAGAAACCAAGGAAGAAGATCTTCAGTTCCAAGATCACCCCATTAAGAAGACCAATCTAGCCATATTTTTACTATTAATCTCCACATTTATTGGCTACCCCATTTACCAAATTTTAAAGAAGCTAGGAGAAGCAAGAAGACGTAGAGAAGAAGAAGCAGTCCCGGATTCGCAAACTTTGGATCTTCCGTTTGCCCATCTTCGACAGCGAGGAGTTATATAACGAGAGCACCTCGTATATCTCCATAATTTCTGTACTTATATTTTATCTCTATAAACAACCCCATATTATAAATTCTTGTTTGTGCCCTTTAGGCATAAGTTTACATCAGCTATTACTTTAGGTTACATGTATTAGTCAATCGTTTGTAAGCGCACGTAGTCTTAAGTTTGGTAACAAAACCGTTGTTACCTGAAACGATACTTGTAATTTAAGTGAATAAAGTGTATCAAATCGCCTGTAAAACGTTTTTTGAAAACGCGAACTCGCGACGCGATACCTAAATTTATATTCATACCTTTCCTCATGCATCTTCCTAAGGCAGAATATAGGTACAGCTTGAACTGAAAGGGTAAGCGGCATCAACTGTCTGAAACCTTTTTTTAGGAAACAAATCAGAACAACCACTTCTAGCCTTTATACAGCATAGGTTATTTTCATATAACTTTTTCACTGTAATGGTATAATGAGCATCCACCTTTGGTTCTCCCATTGTAACTTATTCACTGGTTCACTATCATATGCTGTTTAACCCCTTAAGTGGCTGTAGCTGCTTTCAGCGATGACTTTTCAGGTCGCACGTCATTTTACCGCTTGCGTACATATTCGTCTTTGCTACTGATAATAAAAGCGCAGGCGTATATATTCGTCAAAGTCACGTGAATTGGGTTACTTTAAATGAAGTGCGTACATATAAGGGAAAGCCGCGATGGTTAGTACTGTTTTTAAACAAGTAGTGCACATAAAATTACTTGAATCTTATTTATTTAAAAACAAAATACATCCGATAGTAGAAAATATTATTCTTTCGTACGGTATATCCCAAAACAACGTGCAAGACAGAGACCAGTACGACACTCTATGCACCAATAACGACTCTCTTTTCGCTTCTTTCTTTCAGCACATGCAACGCATCTGAAGTAAAGAAAAAGGCAATAAGACAAACGTAGAGTGATAAGTTTTTCAGTTAGAACCACCACATCATAGTCGCACAATAATACTGCTCGAGATGGATCCGATAGTTTTGTTCTGAGGCCCCTCACATTCTGATAGTAGATTCTGATATTTCTACGATAACTTCGCCCCCTATGTACATCACCAATTAGCGTTCCAGATCGTGATAGCCCAGTCTCCGAAAATCCGCACCACTATTACCGTTCTGAGCAAATCTTCCACTTTTCTTCTTTCCAAATATAAAATGTTTCACCGTTACATTTTCTGGCATGAAGCAGTGTAATTATGCTTCTCAGTTGCCCTTCAAAACAGTATAGGTATTATTGCCAAGAGCAGAGCTTGTACTAGATTTGGTTATTGTCGGAGTAGGTACTGTCTTCCGTGCAGAAGGTACAATAGAATTTGGCTTTTCAGTGTTCGATGCTAACATTTTCACAAGCCCAGTATTTGTGGTCTTAATAGCATCAACAACCGATTCAAGCTATTGTGCAATCTGCTCCAAATGGCTTTAGAAGTACTTGCCGAGAATAGGAAAAATATTATCTTCACTGTTTGAGGATAGCCGTGCTCTTGTGCTCACCCTCTGAGCAGAAAGAACAGTGTCAGAGTCGTCGAGTAAATCATTCTTAGCTATGTTTGATTTTATATATTTAATATCTTCCAGCTTTGATATTTTTGGGTTATCAAGTTGCTTAGTTTTTGCATCAAGCTTAGATTCAATCTTGGTAAATGTAGTTTTTAGTGTAGTTATCTCATGCTTTAGTTTCAACAAGAGTGGTCATTGATGGAAGCTTCTTAAAGTCAGAGATGCATTGCGGACAAAGAGTTCGAGTATGACTGGGAATGACTCTCACTTCGTGTGCTTGGGCTATAGTACAATTTTCACATATCACCCTTTTCAATAAGTCACAGGAAAATCCAAAGGTTTTCTGTTTATATTCCTTAAAAACACATTCTGAATTGCATTGATAGCATTTATTTGCAAGTGACATTTTAGAGGTTATATTTCACGTTTTGTAACATAATTTTCCAACTTACACTGGTTTTCTGACTCCAGCAATCCCGCAAAATACACTGAGCAAGCTTTCAGATAGCACACACAACACACAGCATACGAGTATAAGATATGACCCTGGTTGACTAGGATATCAATTTTCAATACATGGCCTCCTCTGTCTTTAACCAGTCTGTTATTCCATTTCTGGTATTTGTCTCAATCCTTGCTCTCAATACTCTTCGATACCGTCTACATATAGAAGCTGTTACACTTAAACTTCTGTAGTTTGAGCAATCTTTTTTGTTACCTTTCTTATGGAATGGGCTAATATGTGCTATCTTCCATTCTTTAGATACTGGTTCTTTTAATAATATATATTAAAGATTGTTTTTAGAGTTTCAATATTACAACATACGGAGCTTGTTTATACACTTCCACAGGTAATTCTCTAGGACTAGGAGCTTTGTTGCCTATCATATGCATTATGGTCTAATCATATTAGTCGAAAATACCCCTGGTTTGCAAAATATATGTAAAGTCTGGTTTTATTGATGCAAGTTGTTCAAGGGGGTATTTAAAACATGGTCGCATAAAATGGACACACCAATTTAATAGCAAAATACACGAGTTTACGATGCCGACATGAATCACAGGCCATTTCGAAAGATAATTGTTATTTTTATGCGAAAAACCAAGGGTTACATTTTTTCTTTTAAACAAATTCAAAGATTTCGTATTTGTAACTGATTGAACAGATCCGCTAGGATATTCAAAAAATATCCGTTATTATTCACATTTTAAAGCAAAGCGGATGTGTATCACCTTTTGTGGCGAAGAAAAAAGGTTTTTAAAAATTTCCTCATACTCCTGTGTATACGTATTTAGTGATGAAATTTTTGAGCCTTAAAGTTTATAAAAAAAAATCATACTGAAATGCGCTGAACTGGTTGTACAGTTAGCACGCAAACTCAAAACTCAATTATGTTTCAAACTGTCTTATACCGGGTTTACATGCAGCCACTGCCGCTGACACTCGCGCTGCCCACTGTCCTGTCGTAAATAATTCCACGGCAGCATTTGGAGCAAGTGACTGTTTACATACAGCCACCCTTCTAACCTACCATAAACTGCTTCCAAAAAACTTTCCATTACATCAAATGCAAACCAAACGAGCTGACACACCTCATCTGCACCCTCTCATGCATCTAATCGAAGCGTTTTACTTTTTTGTTGCCATAAGCGATTTTTTTTTTCGACTTAAGCTCTTGTATTGGGATGTTTTTCAATCCTACCATAATAATCTTTCAGCCGCATATAGCTCCAAAAACTTCAATACTTGATCATTACTCCACGCATTCGCAGTCCAATTTTGTATTTTAAAACGAATAATTTGCCAAAAAAGGAATGAATTTGGTCGTCCACGTGGTAAGGACAGGACTGACTGTTGGTACAGCGGGCAGCATCTAAAATCTAAACGGTCGCTGCCGCTCGTGCTGCTGGTCCTTTGACTTCCGTCCGAAAAAACGCGAAGGAAGGGAGAATACGGCAGCGGCAATGCGAGCTGCGTATTTACATACTCGCGCTGCCCACTTTCCTGTCCAATTCCCTGCTCACTACCGTGGAAGTGGGCTGCATGTAAACCCGGTATGACTAGTTAGTATGTAGTATGTGCTAAATGGCTGCATTATTGATGACTGCATGACTTTGTCAAATAAGTAGGTCAAGTAATCCAGTTTCTTTACCAAGAAATGTAATTCGCTTGACCTTTTTTCTAACAGTATTAATATAGTATACGTCTGGTTTCGAAATCTTGTACGATTAAAACGACTGCGAGTTCAAAATGTTAGAAAATAAACTCGAAAAAACAGTAAACAAAAAATATCAACCAAAATGCTCGGTATTAGTCCCTAACACATTATTTATAGTTCCAGTATTGTATCTTGTATAGTTTTCAAGAGTACTCTGATTGTTTATAACCGATTTGATAACGTCTCCAACGTTCGCTTGACATTTATCAGTGTCAAGTATAGTGGTATAAGATATAGTAAAGCAAGAGGCGTCGTAGCGTAATGGGAAGGATTAACGATTGCAGAACCGCAGGACGGCAGTTCGAATCCACAAAGCTCCTTTTTTTTCTATTGTTTTTCGCACTCCATAGACAATGTAAGCTTGTAAACAGGAAACCAGGTATACGTATGATTGTTTATATATATTTTTAATATTACTTTGATAAAATTTCAGAAACATTATGTCGGATCATAGCAGATTATTTTTGAAAACAAATATCTTAGATCTGTAAATTATTAACCAACAATTAGGTACCGCATGGAGAGTTTAGTGGGCTAACCCACAGTTTTTGTATTTATCAAGTTACTGTTGAGCGTAGATGCTCATTTCATAAACTGCATAGACATCTTTTGCATAGTTTGTATTTTTGTATTATGGCAGCATAACGCAAAGGTAGTCTCCCTTTTCGGGGAAAGAGGATGTCCTAACACAACGTGAACGTTAAATATCTTACAAAAAAAAATCGGGAATTAAGCAATATCAATTATATCTTAAAGTGTGACATGATTATTTTTTGCATCTAAAATTTGTATTCTTGTGCATAGAATGAACTATATGAAAGATTCATTGGCATTTTGTATTTATTAATCGTAGCAAACCACAATGCTGCTTATTTTTTCGTATTTTTATCTGCACATTGGGTACTACTGAATTGAGATAATTAACTCGTAGTGTATTAAATAAGCTTTCAATAGCGAAAGGTGAATAGAGACGTTTTACCGATCAGTCTCTCTCTCAGATAATATATAATAAAAGTACACGTAATGTGAAAAAGCATTTATTTCTCCAAATTTAAAATAAAAAACTAATAGAAAAAAGACATATACTATATTAATACTTTTAGAAAAAGGTCTAGGGAATTACATTATTCGTAAAGAAACTGGATTTTACGTGACCTACTTATTTGACAAAGTCATGCAGACATCAATAATGCAGCCATTTAGCACATACTACATACTAACTAGTCTAAGACAGTTTGAAAAACATTTGTGTTTTCAGTTTGGGTGCTAACTTTACAAACGGTTCAGCGCATTTCATTATGAATTTTTTTATAAACTTTAAGGCTCATCTGTGACCGTGTAAAAATTTCAGCACTTTTTCTTCGCAACAAAAGGTGATAGTTACAACCGCTTTATTTTAAAATGTGTATAATAACGTACGCTTTTCGAATATCGAAGCGAATCTGTTCAATTACTCACAAATACGAAATGTTTCAATTTGTTCAGAAGAAAAAAAAAGGTAACCCTTCGTTTTTCGCATAAAAATAACAATTATCTTTCGGAATGGTTTGTGATTCACGTCGGCAAGGTAAATTCGTGTATTTTGCTATAAAATGCCAGTTGAACGAAGGCTGTATATTGCGCAGTAAACTAGTAGTGATGGCTGAAAGACAGGTGTTTTGGGATAAACAATTAGAAATTCTCAAAAACTAGCTGTGTAAGATTATCGTCGCATTCGCAAGAAGTGCTAAAACCTGCATTTTGCCTCGGGTTTCGGCCATATCTTTTTTAGTATTAGTCTGATCTTTTTACGTGTGGTCTCATTTTGTAGGTCTCATAAATACCTAAAAATATTATTCTAAGAGTTTTTTCGTTCCTGCCGGAACAGAACGGGTTTTCTCATTCTTTATTGTCGAATAAAAGGTTTTCTCACAAAAATTGGTGTACGCATTTTATGCGGCCATGTTTTCCCCTTGAACAATTCTACTTAACAACAGTTATACTTAAGCTTAAACGATTATCAGATTTCAATTGCTCTTTTTTGTGACTTCTAATAAGAGTAGAGTTGTACTTCAACTTCACTCATTTGGTTTAAAACATATTTAAATAGGCGATCCCAAATTGTAACAGTATCAAGATATTATACTTTACCTCAAAGATCAGTATTAGGCCCGATCATATCGATCATATTTTTAGTTTATATTAACGATTTAATAAATTTAAACTAAATGGTAAATTCTTAATTTCTGCTGACGATACCACAATACTTTGGCAAGATACAGATATAGATGAAATTAGGTTGAAAATGGCGTGATAACACTACTCATATTTCAATGTTAGTAAGACTAATTTTATGACATTTAAATGCTCCCTTGATTCTATAAATTTAAATAATGATTTGATACACGAATCAACAATTTCGCCGTGAAATTAAGAACCTCCTTATTTGTAAACCATATTATACCATGTGTGAGTTCTACAATCCATTTACTTGATATCCACATAGATTTGTTTAAATACAGCTTTACCATTAAGAATGATGACATGTTTATCTATCTTTCAGTTCCTTCTTCCTTTTTTGTTTCTCTTATTATGGCTATGTCTATACAGGGTGTCCGCAAAGTTGGGGTTTTCCTTTACACGACGTGTAGATCTTGAAAACATAAGCAATTTTTCTTAGTACCATATACACCAATGTCTTAAGGGAGCCGAGATAAAGGGCTCTGCAACATCAAAATATCTGAATACCGTCCTGTAGCCGCGACCCGCCGGGATATCACCGGTTGGTACAAGGTCTCAACCCGACGGCAGAACTCGGTCGGGGTCAGTGTGTCAGGTCAGTATGCAACCTTCAACCGCGGGTTACGGTCACGCGTGTAGAGGTAACGTACCCGTATAATCGATTGCATTTCAAAAAAAAATAATAATGGCACCACTCATACACCAATAATGAACTCGTTGATATGTTGTTTAATTTATGGCGAATGTCTTCAAAATGCTACAGAGGCGTCGCGAGTGTATGCAGCTCGTTTCCCTAGACGACATCATCCAAGGCCCCGCAGATTTGTGTACCTGGTCCAGAGAGTCAGGGATACGGGCCATTTGGAGGAATTTCGAGGTGGGCACAGTAGGAGGACTAGACAACCACGAATGGTGCGAGTTGAGGAAGAACTACTGAATCGCGTAGACGAGAATCCCTCAACAAGCACTAGAGACGTGGCTAGAGAAGTGCAAGTATCAAAAAACTAAAGTGTGGCAAACGCTGCGTGAAGAGGGGCTGTATCCGTTTCACGTTCAAAGTGTACAAGCCCTTCAACCTGACGATTTTCCATCAAGAGTGCGGTTTTGTGAGTGGTTGTTGCATCAACATGACAATAATTCGGACATTTTGAAGTGGCATATCGGTGACAGACGAATCTACGTTCACGCGTAATGGGGTGAATAACTTTCGCAACACTCATGTTTGGTCAGTAGAAAATCCGCACGCTGTCCGTCGGGCAAATTTTCAACAAACATTTTCGGTGAATGTTTGGGCTGGCATGGTGACGGTATGCTCATTGGACCATTTATTCTCCCAAATCGATTGGACGGGATGCAATACCTAGACTTTTTACGCAACATTTTGCCTTCCTTGTTAGAAGATGTGCCATCAATGTGGTTTCTGCACGATGGTGCACCGCCCATTTTAGACGCGAAGTGCGTGAGTTTTGGATGAATTATTTCCGAATAGGTGGATCGGACGTAATGGACCCGTAGCGTGGCCTCCGCGATCTCCAGACTTAACACCATGTGATTTTTTTCTTTGGGGAGAAATGAAACGCTTAGTGTAAACTGAAGTGCATACGGTTGACGAACTTCGTCTCAGAATTGAACAAGCTGGTGCTTTCATTCGGGGGAGGGACTCCATTCTCAAAGCCTGCACCGATGCTGGGCTACGTCGTGCACGCACCTGTTTTTGAATCAAACGGCGATAACTTCGAACAATACCTAAAAGTACGTTTACCTAAAAACTGAAAACGCGGCAACGCTGTCTTATTTGTTTGGTCTGCACCACCGCCGGCGTCTGCTCGGTAGCGCATCGGCTGATTTCATTTTCTGTTGGAGCGGTATGATTTCGGGGCAGAGACGTACTTAGCCCTTCTCGTCAACTGGAGAGTGAGTACTTTTTCCTTTATTTTTTTTTACTTGGTCGCCCTCGTTTCACTACACATTACCTTTGTTATTTCAAGGGTAGTTGTTTCTGAAAAGGAAAACCCCAACTTTGCGGACACCCTGTATTGTGACTTTGTAATTATTTAAATACTTCACTATCTTTAGTTCGTAGACCTTGTTTGTTCCAGCATCCCAAATTCATGTACCTTCTCTGTAGTCTTAGTCATTCGTCTGTTTCATCTAACCATATTCCGAGGCTTGTCAGGATGTTTGCGTAGACTGTATGATTTGTTGAAGAACTGGTTGCAAGCAGTTGAAAATTTCGACATGACGTCTGGGCGCCATCTTAGCTTTTTTTAACGTAATAGGGGGTCCTATGATACCTTGTTTTGGAGTTCCTTATGAGTACTTTATAGCCCTAGAATATTTGTATATTATTCAAAATGGCGGACTGGCAGGCTGTCAAACTTGAGAGTTTTTTGTACATTTAGTTGCTTATAATTTAACAACCATCCATCATAATGCTAAAGTGGATCTCCAGTTTCCTGCCGTCCGAACACTCGTCATTATTCTTTACAATTTTTTCGTGTGCTCTGTGAGGACGGATTTTTCCTTTGCACGTAAAAGTGGTGAATAATGGCAGAAAATCGTAAATCTAAGAAGAGAAAGATACAAGAATTATTGCAGGATCTTTTGGGAAACTCAAGTAAGTAGATAGTGTTTTTTAATCTCTTTGTTGTGTAGATCCTTTGTTCGCAACATATTTGAAAGTTTAAAGAACTGCTGCATATATACAATATTTGCATGAAAACAATTTGACCACTGGTATTTTGTTTTCTTAATATTCCCACTGCAATATACATATAAATTTTGTGCAGTTCCACCCGAGCATTTCTGAAAAAGTGAGGCCGGCCACGCCGTGTCATCGCTTGTTTATAAACATCTCGCCTTATTTTACGTTTTTTGTTACTCAGCAAAGGTGTCGATAAATTCTTACGAATTTATTTGTCCATAGGCGTCTCGGAGATTTCTGATGGGCCCCAACCTAATGACGACGAGGACCCCGAAATGACCTGTCCCATTGCCACCCTTTCAAAAGCGAATCGGGTGCAGCCACCTAATGGTTTATTGGCCCTGCTAGAAAAGAAAACACCCAACAATTTAGGGCGAGATGTGCATTCTGATATTTTAGACAGTTTTCTTCTCAAAGGACTTGGATGCAGATGGACGAAAAACTACCCTGGAACAATATCTTATTAAAAAGGTTGTGAGGCTCCGAAACCACCAGAGATAAATCCTGAAATTAATTATTGAGGCATGATATGTTTCTATCAAAACTTCAGGGTCAATTAGCAGCAGCTATAAGTGCCTTAGCTGTTCCTTTAAATACCATTTATGAAGAATTAAAGAAATCCGACATGCCACCATCTACTCACGAGAAGGTGTAAAAATTCGGGGATCCAATGAAGCTTGTGACCGACGCTTTATATTCTCTCTCAAAGCATAGACGCTATTTAAATGTTCCATGTTTAGATGACTCCATCAAGGATACATTGGAGACTTGTTCCCTAGATTCTTTCCCTTTTGGACAGAATTTCACAGAAAAACTAAAATGTTCTTCTGAAGCAAAGAAGTTTGGCGCGTCTATTAAAAAGAAGCCTAAGATTCTACATACAGTGGCCACGGCTTCCACTTCGTCTCGTCTCCCTTCATCATCCAAACAGGTTGCCGGATCTTCAAGACGAGGTTCACAGTTTTTTCACTATCGCCAAGGTTCGTTGAAACCTCGATACAAAAGGGAGGAGGAGGGGAAACTCAAGCCACGGAAACGGCAATACCAACACTAGAGGAAGACCATAAAGCAGTTGCAGAACCATCAGTATCACAGGTGACTGCCGGTCGTATATGTCATTATATTGATCAGTGGTCGCTGCTTACTTGTGACAAAGCGATACTGCAGTGACTTGCAGGTTACAAACTGCCTTTTATAAAAAAAACGAGTTCAATCACACCTACCAGATCCAGATTTAAGCCCAAGTAACTCAAAAGAATTGGAAGACAGTTTATCTAAACTAATCTCTATAGATGCAATCTCCGCTGCAAGCCCACAAGTTAATCAGTTTATTTCCTCATATTTTCTCGTACCTAAACCAGATGGCAGTTCTAGATTTATCTTAAATCTAAAAAAAAAAATAAATACCTTGAAATTCTCCCGTTTCAAGATGGAGGATTATAGGACAGTATTACAATTAATTTTTAAAGATTGTGTGTTATCACGATAGACCTCAAGGACGCATTTTTTAATTTCAATTGATCGGAAACATAGAAAGTATCTGTCTTTTACATATAATAAAATATACTACAGATTTAACTGTCTTCCTTTTTTACTCAGTATTGCTCCCTACATTTTCACAGTCTTACG
>CAVLJG010000001.1:67183164-67229043 GCA_963669975.1 Acanthoscelides obtectus | reverse complement strand
TTCGCGCTAGAGATTTTCATATAAAGTCGAGAAAAAGCCAGATATTAACAATGGAATGCGACTCCGACGGGCGGTCGCCGTTGACGCGGGGAATCGCATTATACATAAAACAGAAGAAGACTATAGGAAGGTAATTCGTCTTTTCAAAGAGGAAGAGGTACCACACCACACACTTCCGCGTTTCCGCCTCCATCTGAAAGGAATATACATGCCATAATAAGAGGTATCCCCGCAACGTTTAATGAACAAGAGGTCAAGGAGGAGTTGGAGCAGAAAGACTACTCCCCTCACCACATAATTCGCTTGAAGCGTAACGGCGGCATTCCTATGCCGCTGATGGTGTTGATACTGCCTAAGATTGACAAATCGCAGCAGATTTTTACTGAACACGAGCTGCTGGGTCTGGCAATCAGAGTCCAGGTTCAAAAGAACACTCGATTATTGGGCAGTGTCATCGCTGCCAGAAGTATGGACACGCGCAGTAGTACTGCACTCCGCCTCCTAAGTGTCTGAAATGTGTTCTGAACCACATGACACATTTATATATATATATATATATATATCCCTCCAACTTCGTTTCCTCAGGTTACACCAGTATCCGGATGTGTGGGCATGTGTATCTACTTTTGTAGTTTCATATGTGCATTCATTTCGGGTCTGATGAAGCCAACCAGCAGAAATACGTATCGCTCGGGTTACCTATCCTATTTTCTGCTCGAATCCACTTTCCTCCTTTTTGCGGATTTTGCCCATTATTTTCCTACTTGTTGTTATATATATATATATATATATATATATATATATATACATATATATATCGAAGCAGCCGCGCAGGCAGAAGCCTAAAAGCCGGAACACCGCGGCTGCTATGATGATCCCAAAGAAATTTTGTTAATACGATTTTTGAACTGCCTAAGGTTAGTAGAACTGGAAAAAGCTTTCTCTTGTAGATTGTTCCACAATCTCGACACCCTCGGGACAAAGGAGCGGTCGTATCGGCCAGTTCTGGATGTACGAAGTTCGACACGATTAGGATGGGAAGCCAAAGTACGGCGGGTCTGCCTGGCAGGCACATCGTGCGGCGGGCATCATGGAAGAGAGCTCTGGGGAGCAAAGCCCGTTGTGTGGCGGTAGAAAAGAGCTAGATCGCCGACGGCCCGTCGGTGCGAAAGGGTCCCGAGACTGTCTGTTAGAGGAGAATCATGGATAAAGAACAACAGGCGCGTAAATGTGCGAACTGTGGTGGGGGGCATTCAGCAAACTGTCCGACCTGTAGGTTTACTCCAAGGAGGATTCTGCATGTCATTGCCGAAAGGCGAAGTAAATCTTATGCGGAAGCTGCTAGCGAAGCAACTGCTGTTCCAAATTCATCTCTGACCTCTCAGAATGTGGACTTAGCAACAGCTTTGAGGTCTTTACAACAAATAATTAGTCCCCTGATTAGCGCCACTCAGGCTTTGCAGGCAATACTTCCCCAGCCACTAAACGGCTAGGTACAATAGTAGACAGCCAGCATATATCAAAATTATTTTGGAATTGTTTGGGTCTGAGGAACATTCTCTTTTGAACGAAAGTGTAGACGTAGCCTTGTTGCAGGAAACATTATCCGGGCTGACAGACTGAATGGACGAGACGGAAGCTTGGCAGTGCTTGTCAAACATGGTATAGACTATTACAGAAGCACAAACGCTGAAATACTAAGCATTGAAGCGGCGTCTGTGGTGGTCAATTGGCGGGAGGTGTTCCATTGAATATCACTTCGGTATATGTTAGATGTAGTGCCAGGCTGCGAGAAGATTATCTGGAAGTCCTTTTGGACTGCTCGGATCCACTTCTTGTGGCAAGGGACTTCAACAGCAAGCATCGAGCATGGCATTCCAGGTTGAATTCTACTAGTGGAATTCGGCTTTATAACCATGGGGTACGAAATATACACAGTACTGAGGAGCCAACGCACCATCCGTTCAATCACCTTCAATTCCTGATGTCATTGACATCGCCAGAAAATGTCGATACAGTAAAACTTCACGAATCATGTATAACATCTCAAGCGATCACCTTCCTGTCTTGATGGAGGTGGGTAACGATCAAACCTTAGAGGAGGGAACCCATCCAAGAAACAGTGTTGATTGGGAGCTGTACAAATCGCTCCTCGAAGAGTTTCCCAATATCCCGATCATAGATGATGAGAACAGAATAGATGCTGCTCCAGCGGAGTGGACAAGTTCCATTCAACAAGCTCTACAGCGTGCAACTGTGCTTCCAGTACAGCGGCGCGGCAAGCTCTTTCTCCCTGTGGATAAACTTCAGAAAATTTCTGACGAAAGAACTGCAGTTACACAAGCGAAAAAGTCTTGTCAGCCAGATGACATCCGTAGAACCACCAATCTTGTCCATGCACAGAAACACTCTTCATGAGTTCCGTAACGAGCAATGGAGCGATTTTCTAGCGAGAATGCTCGATTAGAGTTCTCCTCTCTGGAAGGTTGCGAAATCGCTCAAAAATGGCAAACGGGAACAACTACCGCATATCCACGATACTGGGGGCAGGGTCTTCAGGACTGAGGAAAAAGCGGAAGTTTTTGCTGATGGTATGGAACGACAGTTCTCACCCAACTGTGATCTAGATAATGACCTCGACGAGGAGTGACATATTGCTCCGTCCGAAGACACTTCAGAACTAATGGCGTCAGTGACATCACTGCCAGTATTAGTGGATCCTCCTCAGAGGACCCCTCTACGGAAGATTCCTCGACATATGATTCGCATAGCACATCAGCGGAACCATCTGAGATTTCGCATTGCACACGCGGAGCTCCTTGGTTATCTTAAACACCTCAAGGTGCGTAAAACACCTGGAGAGGATCAGATTACTAACAAGGCGCTGAAGCTGCTCTCTCCAAAAGCTTTGACGCATCTCGTGACAGTAATCAATGCAATGCTCAGGACCCAATATTTCCCTAAGGCATGGAAGGTGTCCGAGGTTATCATGATCCCAAAGAAGGCTGGTTCGATATTTTCCCAGGATTATCATCCTATTAGTTTACTGTCAGCGCCATCTAAGCTCGCTGAAAAGGTGATTCTCCGTCATCTTCAGAATTTTTCGTCGGATCATGATGATTCCCGACGTTTAATTCGGGCTTCGGTCGGAGCATAGCACCGAGCAGCAGGCAGTTAGACTGGTCGAGCGTATAACTAGCTTTCGACTGTAAAAAATGATCATCAGACCCACCATTATATACGCATGTGCAGCTTGGTGCTTTCTAGCAAAGACGCACATGCGAGCTCTGCAGGTCCTGCAAAACAGGACCCTACGAACCATCGCCAATTCCCCATGGTATGTTTCAAACGAAATCCTTCACAGCACAACATTCCTTATTTAGAGCATGACATTAAACATCAGTCCCAGCGACGTTATGAACAAGCAAAATCGCATTGCAACACTTTGTTGCGCGAGTCAGTAGACTACACAGTGGAGCAAGTTGCAAACATTCCAGGCCGCGGCTCGCACTGTGAACAAAATTGAATTCGCGCAATTTCGTATAATATAAAATAATAGTTTAAACAAAAATCCAACCATATTCTTTTTCGGCATCCAAAATTATTACAGTAATTTTCGACAATGCTCAGACGCCTTTCTAACAGTTGTATTTGCTCTCCCTCTTTTTTTCTTTTTTTTTTCTTTCTGCTTTCTATTAATCATGTCTGGTTCCTGGGTGACCAGGCCGACAGAATAGCAACTGACTGACGTACTTTGACACAAAGCAAAGGCCCTACGGACCGCCTTGACAGACAATGACGAATAGAAGCTTGACGACATTTTAGAAACCCTTGACAATCACCAGCTCCCGAATGACAAAAGTAACCCTACAACATCTATACCCAATCCTGAACCAAAAATTAAAGTCTTAAAAAATATCCCTCCACCAGGAAAAGTTCTCTCAGACAGCGAAACAATACACAGCTCTTTTGAAAATCCTGTAGTAGAAATCCAGTACACAGATAAAATATAAATATCCAGAACCAAGTTATTTTAGGTATTTCACCATGTAAATTATTCAATATCACTTCGAGAAAATTTTTAAAAATATAAGGTACACATGGCTAATTAGAAAAGATTTATTGGAATCGAATAAGTTAGTCGAATTAGAATAGATTTTTACTAAGTCATTTAAGGAATATATTAGGCCTAATCAGCATTATTGCATATATTTTAATAGTTTAGATTTAGAAAACCATTCAATAATTTTATACAAAAATATGTTCAAAACAAATCTTTTACAATGGTAATAAGTAGGAAAATGTCAGAAGACATAATTGATACAGATGAGGAACATATTTTAAGAACACAAATATTTTTGAAAGAAAATTCGAATCATTTTTCCATTCAACTTTCTCAAAAATTGGAACATGCGTTTTCTTTAAGGAATAAAAATTGATAGTTTTGGTATTTTTATACAATAGACGAATGGAAAGAGGATTATTTAATGGTATTGGTACACTTTCAAATATTTGTTTGGAAATATGGACTCTTCAGATAAAGAAATTATTACAATTATTTGAATACTATTAAATCTAATGAGTTGAACTTACAATATCGCATAAACAAACAGCAAATAATATTAAGGGATCTTACCGCCCATTATGAGACTACTTTTGAGATCATTAGGGACAATGAGAAAATTATTATTAGATGAATGATTTGATCAACAACATTCAAAGAAACAAGATAATGTATTATCACTCAGCCTCACTATAGATAAAATATTTGGAATTACAAGCCTTATATGAAATAATATTAGCAATTTACAAACAGCCTTACCATTTTCAAGAATACATATTTTACATTCTGCAATCTTAGACTCGAATAGTGTTTTCTCAATTTTAGATTATTTGTCCAAAGATTACAGTAACGAAATAATTCCGAAATTTGATCACATAATTGATTATTATTCTTTATTTTCAACTGATGCTACAATTTCTGATCATATCATTCTATTCAAAATGTATGCACCACTAATCTCGAAACCCTTTCATTATTTTAGTATTTTGCCCATTTTTCATTCTAATCAAACCCTGAGCCCAAAATCTCAATACCTTCTTTTGGACTTGAAAAACCCTGGAATACAGACTATACCTTTGCACAGAAGTCGCAAATGAATACTTCTGTAAGCACGAAGAGCTATTAGAAGCAGATCCATGTCTTGTAGAAATTATTCAAAATGGCAACAACAGATGTACCCTAATAAGCATCCAGCAGTCAAAAACTGTGGTACAGCAAATTTCCCCATCGAAAGTAATTGTCAATCCTAGGGAACCCAGCACAGTCCATTCATCATGTCCAGAAGATGGCCTGATCGTTATTTCCCAGCCAAGTATCATCGAACTCCAGAGATGCAGTATCGAAGTCAATCAACAGAAGTTCTATCCATCTGATCATATAAAACAAGAAACAAGTTTCCCGTTACCAACCATGAGCCATGAGCATTTTCAAAGTTCAACTTGAAATCAATAAAGAATCTTCAAGTACTTCAACCAGAAACCAAGGAAGAAGATCTTCAGTTCCAAGATCACCCCATTAAGAAGACCAATCTAGCCATATTTTTACTATTAATCTCCACATTTATTGGCTACCCCATTTACCAAATTTTAAAGAAGCTAGGAGAAGCAAGAAGACGTAGAGAAGAAGAAGCAGTCCCGGATTCGCAAACTTTGGATCTTCCGTTTGCCCATCTTCGACAGCGAGGAGTTATATAACGAGAGCACCTCGTATATCTCCATAATTTCTGTACTTATATTTTATCTCTATAAACAACCCCATATTATAAATTCTTGTTTGTGCCCTTTAGGCATAAGTTTACATCAGCTATTACTTTAGGTTACATGTATTAGTCAATCGTTTGTAAGCGCACGTAGTCTTAAGTTTGGTAACAAAACCGTTGTTACCTGAAACGATACTTGTAATTTAAGTGAATAAAGTGTATCAAATCGCCTGTAAAACGTTTTTTGAAAACGCGAACTCGCGACGCGATACCTAAATTTATATTCATACCTTTCCTCATGCATCTTCCTAAGGCAGAATATAGGTACAGCTTGAACTGAAAGGGTAAGCGGCATCAACTGTCTGAAACCTTTTTTTAGGAAACAAATCAGAACAACCACTTCTAGCCTTTATACAGCATAGGTTATTTTCATATAACTTTTTCACTGTAATGGTATAATGAGCATCCACCTTTGGTTCTCCCATTGTAACTTATTCACTGGTTCACTATCATATGCTGTTTAACCCCTTAAGTGGCTGTAGCTGCTTTCAGCGATGACTTTTCAGGTCGCACGTCATTTTACCGCTTGCGTACATATTCGTCTTTGCTACTGATAATAAAAGCGCAGGCGTATATATTCGTCAAAGTCACGTGAATTGGGTTACTTTAAATGAAGTGCGTACATATAAGGGAAAGCCGCGATGGTTAGTACTGTTTTTAAACAAGTAGTGCACATAAAATTACTTGAATCTTATTTATTTAAAAACAAAATACATCCGATAGTAGAAAATATTATTCTTTCGTACGGTATATCCCAAAACAACGTGCAAGACAGAGACCAGTACGACACTCTATGCACCAATAACGACTCTCTTTTCGCTTCTTTCTTTCAGCACATGCAACGCATCTGAAGTAAAGAAAAAGGCAATAAGACAAACGTAGAGTGATAAGTTTTTCAGTTAGAACCACCACATCATAGTCGCACAATAATACTGCTCGAGATGGATCCGATAGTTTTGTTCTGAGGCCCCTCACATTCTGATAGTAGATTCTGATATTTCTACGATAACTTCGCCCCCTATGTACATCACCAATTAGCGTTCCAGATCGTGATAGCCCAGTCTCCGAAAATCCGCACCACTATTACCGTTCTGAGCAAATCTTCCACTTTTCTTCTTTCCAAATATAAAATGTTTCACCGTTACATTTTCTGGCATGAAGCAGTGTAATTATGCTTCTCAGTTGCCCTTCAAAACAGTATAGGTATTATTGCCAAGAGCAGAGCTTGTACTAGATTTGGTTATTGTCGGAGTAGGTACTGTCTTCCGTGCAGAAGGTACAATAGAATTTGGCTTTTCAGTGTTCGATGCTAACATTTTCACAAGCCCAGTATTTGTGGTCTTAATAGCATCAACAACCGATTCAAGCTATTGTGCAATCTGCTCCAAATGGCTTTAGAAGTACTTGCCGAGAATAGGAAAAATATTATCTTCACTGTTTGAGGATAGCCGTGCTCTTGTGCTCACCCTCTGAGCAGAAAGAACAGTGTCAGAGTCGTCGAGTAAATCATTCTTAGCTATGTTTGATTTTATATATTTAATATCTTCCAGCTTTGATATTTTTGGGTTATCAAGTTGCTTAGTTTTTGCATCAAGCTTAGATTCAATCTTGGTAAATGTAGTTTTTAGTGTAGTTATCTCATGCTTTAGTTTCAACAAGAGTGGTCATTGATGGAAGCTTCTTAAAGTCAGAGATGCATTGCGGACAAAGAGTTCGAGTATGACTGGGAATGACTCTCACTTCGTGTGCTTGGGCTATAGTACAATTTTCACATATCACCCTTTTCAATAAGTCACAGGAAAATCCAAAGGTTTTCTGTTTATATTCCTTAAAAACACATTCTGAATTGCATTGATAGCATTTATTTGCAAGTGACATTTTAGAGGTTATATTTCATGTTTTGTAACATAATTTTCCAACTTACACTGGTTTTCTGACTCCAGCAATCCCGCAAAATACACTGAGCAAGCTTTCAGATAGCACACACAACACACAGCATACGAGTATAAGATATGACCCTGGTTGACTAGGATATCAATTTTCAATACATGGCCTCCTCTGTCTTTAACCAGTCTGTTATTCCATTTCTGGTATTTGTCTCAATCCTTGCTCTCAATACTCTTCGATACCGTCTACATATAGAAGCTGTTACACTTAAACTTCTGTAGTTTGAGCAATCTTTTTTGTTACCTTTCTTATGGAATGGGCTAATATGTGCTATCTTCCATTCTTTAGATACTGGTTCTTTTAATAATATATATTAAAGATTGTTTTTAGAGTTTCAATATTACAACATACGGAGCTTGTTTATACACTTCCACAGGTAATTCTCTAGGACTAGGAGCTTTGTTGCCTATCATATGCATTATGGTCTAATCATATTAGTCGAAAATACCCCTGGTTTGCAAAATATATGTAAAGTCTGGTTTTATTGATGCAAGTTGTTCAAGGGGGTATTTAAAACATGGTCGCATAAAATGGACACACCAATTTAATAGCAAAATACACGAGTTTACGATGCCGACATGAATCACAGGCCATTTCGAAAGATAATTGTTATTTTTATGCGAAAAACCAAGGGTTACATTTTTTCTTTTAAACAAATTCAAAGATTTCGTATTTGTAACTGATTGAACAGATCCGCTAGGATATTCAAAAAATATCCGTTATTATTCACATTTTAAAGCAAAGCGGATGTGTATCACCTTTTGTGGCGAAGAAAAAAGGTTTTTAAAAATTTCCTCATACTCCTGTGTATACGTATTTAGTGATGAAATTTTTGAGCCTTAAAGTTTATAAAAAAAAATCATACTGAAATGCGCTGAACTGGTTGTACAGTTAGCACGCAAACTCAAAACTCAATTATGTTTCAAACTGTCTTATACCGGGTTTACATGCAGCCACTGCCGCTGACACTCGCGCTGCCCACTGTCCTGTCGTAAATAATTCCACGGCAGCATTTGGAGCAAGTGACTGTTTACATACAGCCACCCTTCTAACCTACCATAAACTGCTTCCAAAAAACTTTCCATTACATCAAATGCAAACCAAACGAGCTGACACACCTCATCTGCACCCTCTCATGCATCCAATCGAAGCGTTTTACTTTTTTGTTGCCATAAGCGATTTTTTTTTTCGACTTAAGCTCTTGTATTGGGATGTTTTTCAATCCTACCATAATAATCTTTCAGCCGCATATAGCTCCAAAAACTTCAATACTTGATCATTACTCCACGCATTCGCAGTCCAATTTTGTATTTTAAAACGAATAATTTGCCAAAAAAGGAATGAATTTGGTCGTCCACGTGGTAAGGACAGGACTGACTGTTGGTACAGCGGGCAGCATCTAAAATCTAAACGGTCGCTGCCGCTCGTGCTGCTGGTCCTTTGACTTCCGTCCGAAAAAACGCGAAGGAAGGGAGAATACGGCAGCGGCAATGCGAGCTGCGTATTTACATACTCGCGCTGCCCACTTTCCTGTCCAATTCCCTGCTCACTACCGTGGAAGTGGGCTGCATGTAAACCCGGTATGACTAGTTAGTATGTAGTATGTGCTAAATGGCTGCATTATTGATGACTGCATGACTTTGTCAAATAAGTAGGTCAAGTAATCCAGTTTCTTTACCAAGAAATGTAATTCGCTTGACCTTTTTTCTAACAGTATTAATATAGTATACGTCTGGTTTCGAAATCTTGTACGATTAAAACGACTGCGAGTTCAAAATGTTAGAAAATAAACTCGAAAAAACAGTAAACAAAAATATCAACCAAAATGCTCGGTATTAGTCCCTAACACATTATTTATAGTTCCAGTATTGTATCTTGTATAGTTTTCAAGAGTACTCTGATTGTTTATAACCGATTTGATAACGTCTCCAACGTTCGCTTGACATTTATCAGTGTCAAGTATAGTGGTATAAGATATAGTAAAGCAAGAGGCGTCGTAGCGTAATGGGAAGGATTAACGATTGCAGAACCGCAGGACGGCAGTTCGAATCCACAAAGCTCCTTTTTTTTCTATTGTTTTTCGCACTCCATAGACAATGTAAGCTTGTAAACAGGAAACCAGGTATACGTATGATTGTTTATATATATTTTTAATATTACTTTGATAAAATTTCAGAAACATTATGTCGGATCATAGCAGATTATTTTTGAAAACAAATATCTTAGATCTGTAAATTATTAACCAACAATTAGGTACCGCATGGAGAGTTTAGTGGGCTAACCCACAGTTTTTGTATTTATCAAGTTACTGTTGAGCGTAGATGCTCATTTCATAAACTGCATAGACATCTTTTGCATAGTTTGTATTTTTGTATTATGGCAGCATAACGCAAAGGTAGTCTCCCTTTTCGGGGAAAGAGGATGTCCTAACACAACGTGAACGTTAAATATCTTACAAAAAAAAATCGGGAATTAAGCAATATCAATTATATCTTAAAGTGTGACATGATTATTTTTTGCATCTAAAATTTGTATTCTTGTGCATAGAATGAACTATATGAAAGATTCATTGGCATTTTGTATTTATTAATCGTAGCAAACCACAATGCTGCTTATTTTTTCGTATTTTTATCTGCACATTGGGTACTACTGAATTGAGATAATTAACTCGTAGTGTATTAAATAAGCTTTCAATAGCGAAAGGTGAATAGAGACGTTTTACCGATCAGTCTCTCTCTCAGATAATATATAATAAAAGTACACGTAATGTGAAAAAGCATTTATTTCTCCAAATTTAAAATAAAAAACTAATAGAAAAAAGACATATACTATATTAATACTTTTAGAAAAAAGGTCTAGGGAATTACATTATTCGTAAAGAAACTGGATTTTACGTGACCTACTTATTTGACAAAGTCATGCAGACATCAATAATGCAGCCATTTAGCACATACTACATACTAACTAGTCTAAGACAGTTTGAAAAACATTTGTGTTTTCAGTTTGGGTGCTAACTTTACAAACGGTTCAGCGCATTTCATTATGAATTTTTTTATAAACTTTAAGGCTCATCTGTGACCGTGTAAAAATTTCAGCACTTTTTCTTCGCAACAAAAGGTGATAGTTACAACCGCTTTATTTTAAAATGTGTATAATAACGTACGCTTTTCGAATATCGAAGCGAATCTGTTCAATTACTCACAAATACGAAATGTTTCAATTTGTTCAGAAGAAAAAAAAAGGTAACCCTTCGTTTTTCGCATAAAAATAACAATTATCTTTCGGAATGGTTTGTGATTCACGTCGGCAAGGTAAATTCGTGTATTTTGCTATAAAATGCCAGTTGAACGAAGGCTGTATATTGCGCAGTAAACTAGTAGTGATGGCTGAAAGACAGGTGTTTTGGGATAAACAATTAGAAATTCTCAAAAACTAGCTGTGTAAGATTATCGTCGCATTCGCAAGAAGTGCTAAAACCTGCATTTTGCCTCGGGTTTCGGCCATATCTTTTTTAGTATTAGTCTGATCTTTTTACGTGTGGTCTCATTTTGTAGGTCTCATAAATACCTAAAAATATTATTCTAAGAGTTTTTTCGTTCCTGCCGGAACAGAACGGGTTTTCTCATTCTTTATTGTCGAATAAAAGGTTTTCTCACAAAAATTGGTGTACGCATTTTATGCGGCCATGTTTTCCCCTTGAACAATTCTACTTAACAACAGTTATACTTAAGCTTAAACGATTATCAGATTTCAATTACTCTTTTTTGTGACTTCTAATAAGAGTAGAGTTGTACTTCAACTTCACTCATTTGGTTTAAAACATATTTAAATAGGCGATCCCAAATTGTAACAGTATCAAGATATTATACTTTACCTCAAAGATCAGTATTAGGCCCGATCATATCGATCATATTTTTAGTTTATATTAACGATTTAATAAATTTAAACTAAATGGTAAATTCTTAATTTCTGCTGACGATACCACAATACTTTGGCAAGATACAGATATAGATGAAATTAGGTTGAAAATGGCGTGATAACACTACTCATATTTCAATTTCGCCGTGAAATTAAGAACCTCCTTATTTGTAAACCATATTATACCATGTGTGAGTTCTACAATCCATTTACTTGATATCCACATAGATTTTGTTTAAATACAGCTTTACCATTAAGAATGATGACATGTTTATCTATCTTTCAGTTCCTTCTTCCTTTTTTGTTTCTCTTATTATGGCTATGTCTATACAGGGTGTCCGCAAAGTTGGGGTTTTCCTTTACACGACGTGTAGATCTTGAAAACATAAGCAATTTTTCTTAGTACCATATACACCAATGTCTTAAGGGAGCCGAGATAAAGGGCTCTGCAACATCAAAAATATCTGAATACCGTCCTGTAGCCGCGACCCGCCGGGATATCACCGGTTGGTACAAGGTCTCAACCCGACGGCAGAACTCGGTCGGGGTCAGTGTGTCAGGTCAGTATGCAACCTTCAACCGCGGGTTACGGTCACGCGTGTAGAGGTAACGTACCCGTATAATCGATTGCATTTCAAAAAAAATAATAATGGCACACTCATACACCAATAATGAACTCGTTGATATGTTGTTAATTTATGGCGAATGTCTTCAAAATGCTACAGAGGCGTCGCGAGTGTATGCAGCTCGTTTCCCTAGACGACATCATCCAAGGCCCCGCAGATTTGTGTACCTGGTCCAGAGAGTCAGGGATACGGGCCATTTGGAGGAATTTCGAGGTGGGCACAGTAGGAGGACTAGACAACCACGAATGGTGCGAGTTGAGGAAGAACTACTGAATCGCGTAGACGAGAATCCCTCAACAAGCACTAGAGACGTGGCTAGAGAAGTGCAAGTATCAAAAACTAAAGTGTGGCAAACGCTGCGTGAAGAGGGGCTGTATCCGTTTCACGTTCAAAGTGTACAAGCCCTTCAACCTGACGATTTTCCATCAAGAGTGCGGTTTTGTGAGTGGTTGTTGCATCAACATGACAATAATTCGGACATTTTGAAGTGCATATCGGTGACAGACGAATCTACGTTCACGCGTAATGGGGTGAATAACTTTCGCAACACTCATGTTTGGTCAGTAGAAAATCCGCACGCTGTCCGTCGGGCACATTTTCAACAAACATTTTCGGTGAATGTTTGGGCTGGCATGGTGAACGGTATGCTCATTGGACCATTTATTCTCCCAAATCGATTGGACGGGATGCAATACCTAGACTTTTTACGCAACATTTTGCCTTCCTTGTTAGAAGATGTGCCATCAATGTGGTTTCTGCACGATGGTGCACCGCCCCATTTTAGACGCGAAGTGCGTGAGTTTTTGGATGAATTATTTCCGAATAGGTGGATCGGACGTAATGGACCCGTAGCGTGGCCTCCGCGATCTCCAGACTTAACACCATGTGATTTTTTTCTTTGGGGAGAAATGAAACGCTTAGTGTACTAAACTGAAGTGCATACGGTTGACGAACTTCGTCTCAGAATTGAACAAGCTGGTGCTTTCATTCGGGGGAGGGACTCCATTCTCAAAGCCTGCACCGATGCTGGGCTACGTCGTGCACGCACCTGTGTTTTTGAATCAAACGGCGATAACTTCGAACAATACCTAAAAAGTACGTTTACCTAAAAACTGAAAACGCGGCAACGCTGTCTTATTTGTTTGGTCTGCACCACCGCCGGCGTCTGCTCGGTAGCGCATCGGCTGATTTCATTTTCTGTTGGAGCGGTATGATTTCGGGCAGAGACGTACTTAGCCCTTCTCGTCAACTGGAGAGTGAGTACTTTTTCCTTTATTTTTTTTTACTTGGTCGCCCTCGTTTCACTACACATTACCTTTGTTATTTCAAGGGTAGTTGTTTCTGAAAAGGAAAACCCCAACTTTGCGGACACCCTGTATTGTGACTTTGTAATTATTTAAATACTTCACTATCTTTAGTTCGTAGACCTTGTTTGTTCCAGCATCCCAAATTCATGTACCTTCTCTGTAGTCTTAGTCATTCGTCTGTTTCATCTAACCATATTCCGAGGCTTGTCAGGATGTTTGCGTAGACTGTATGATTTGTTGAAGAACTGGTTGCAAGCAGTTGAAAATTTCGACATGACGTCTGGGCGCCATCTTAGCTTTTTTTAACGTAATAGGGGGTCCTATGATACCTTGTTTTGGAGTTCCTTATGAGTACTTTATAGCCCTAGAATATTTGTATATTATTCAAAATGGCGGACTGGCAGGCTGTCAAACTTGAGAGTTTTTTGTACATTTAGTTGCTTATAATTTAACAACCATCCATCATAATGCTAAAGTGGATCTCCAGTTTCCTGCCGTCCGAACACTCGTCATTATTCTTTACAATTTTTTCGTGTGCTCTGTGAGGACGGATTTTTCCTTTGCACGTAAAAGTGGTGAATAATGGCAGAAAATCGTAAATCTAAGAAGAGAAAGATACAAGAATTATTGCAGGATCTTTTGGGAAACTCAAGTAAGTAGATAGTGTTTTTTAATAATCTCTTTGTTGTGTAGATCCTTTGTTCGCAACATATTTGAAAGTTTAAAGAACTGCTGCATATATACAATATTTGCATGAAAACAATTTGACCACTGGTATTTTGTTTTCTTAATATTCCCACTGCAATATACATATAAATTTTGTGCAGTTCCACCCGAGCATTTCTGAAAAAGTGAGGCCGGCCACGCCGTGTCATCGCTTGTTTATAAACATCTCGCCTTATTTTACGTTTTTTGTTACTCAGCAAAGGTGTCGATAAATTCTTACGAATTTATTTGTCCATAGGCGTCTCGGAGATTTCTGATGGGCCCCAACCTAATGACGACGAGGACCCCGAAATGACCTGTCCCATTGCCACCCTTTCAAAAGCGAATCGGGTGCAGCCACCTAATGGTTTATTGGCCCTGCTAGAAAAGAAAACACCCAACAATTTAGGGCGAGATGTGCATTCTGATATTTTAGACAGTTTTCTTCTCAAAGGACTTGGATGCAGATGGACGAAAAACTACCCTGGAACAATATCTTATTAAAAAGGTTGTGAGGCTCCGAAACCACCAGAGATAAATCCTGAAATTAATTATTGAGGCATGATATGTTTCTATCAAAACTTCAGGGTCAATTAGCAGCAGCTATAAGTGCCTTAGCTGTTCCTTTAAAAACCATTTATGAAGAATTAAAGAAATCCGACATGCCACCATCTACTCACGAGAAGGTGTAAAAATTCGGGGATCCAATGAAGCTTGTGACCGACGCTTTATATTCTCTCTCAAAGCATAGACGCTATTTAAATGTTCCATGTTTAGATGACTCCATCAAGGATACATTGGAGACTTGTTCCCTAGATTCTTTCCCTTTTGGACAGAATTTCACAGAAAAACTAAAATGTTCTTCTGAAGCAAAGAAGTTTGGCGCGTCTATTAAAAAGAAGCCTAAGATTCTACATACAGTGGCCACGGCTTCCACTTCGTCTCGTCTCCCTTCATCATCCAAACAGGTTGCCGGATCTTCAAGACGAGGTTCACAGTTTTTTCACTATCGCCAAGGTTCGTTGAAACCTCGATACAAAAGGGAGGAGGAGGGGAAACTCAAGCCACGGAAACGGCAATACCAACACTAGAGGAAGACCATAAAGCAGTTGCAGAACCATCAGTATCACAGGTGACTGCCGGTCGTATATGTCATTATATTGATCAGTGGTCGCTGCTTACTTGTGACAAAGCGATACTGCAGTGACTTGCAGGTTACAAACTGCCTTTTATAAAAAAAACGAGTTCAATCACACCTACCAGATCCAGATTTAAGCCCAAGTAACTCAAAAGAATTGGAAGACAGTTTATCTAAACTAATCTCTATAGATGCAATCTCCGCTGCAAGCCCACAAGTTAATCAGTTTATTTCCTCATATTTTCTCGTACCTAAACCAGATGGCAGTTCTAGATTTATCTTAAATCTAAAAAAAAAATAAATACCTTGAAATTCTCCCGTTTCAAGATGGAGGATTATAGGACAAGTATTACAATTAATTTTTAAAGATTGTGTGTTATCACGATAGACCTCAAGGACGCATATTTTTTAATTTCAATTGATCGGAAACATAGAAAGTATCTGTCTTTTACATATAATAAAATATACTACAGATTTAACTGTCTTCCTTTTTTACTCAGTATTGCTCCCTACATTTTCACAGTCTTACGATATCTAGCCACGGTATTGTATGCATCGTTTATCTGGATGATGTAATTTTATCATTAGTAAGTCAGAACAAGCAGCAATCACTGATTCCCAGTTCAATAAAAAGATCCCAGTTTCTCTAGGATTTATTATAAATATGGAAAAGAGTTGTTTTACTCCAATGCAGAAATGCAAATACTTGGGTTTTTTTACGACTCTCGAGAATTATTATTATCCTTACCACAACAAAAGGTAGCTGATAAAAAAATTCTTTCTCATACAGTACACAAAACTACAATTTATGTACAAAAATTGGCAGAACTCATAGGAAAATTGGTAGCAGCGTGTCCCTGTGGCTGGGTCCATTTAAAGATTTTGGAACGAGAAAAGTTTCTCACCTTAAACCGTAATAACCAAAATTATAAAAGTAAATTGGCTGTCTCAAATTATATGAAAATTGATTTAGAATGGTGGATGCGATCTCTTTCACTTAATAAAGGAATGCCGATATTACCATTTAGAATTTTTTTCCGACGCCTCCCCAACTGGTTGGAAGTGGTCACTCTACCAATGGATTCTGGAATTATTTTGAGGTCTCACACCATATTAATTATTTAGAATTGGTAGCTGCATTAAATGCGGTAAAATCATTTGCTCAAAGCTTCTCTAATTGTTACATAGGTACCTCTTCGTGTTGATAATACAACAGCTGTATCCTGCGCGATCTCTTTCACTTAATAAAGGAATGCCGATATTACCATTTAGAATTTTTTTCCGACGCCTCCCCAACTGGTTGGAAGTGGTCACTCTACCAATGGATTCTGGAATTATTTTGAGGTCTCACACCATATTAATTATTTAGAATTGGTAGCTGCATTAAATGCGGTAAAATCATTTGCTCAAAGCTTCTCTAATTGTTACATAGGTACCTCTTCGTGTTGATAATACAACAGCTGTATCCTGCATTAACCGCATGGGCAGTGTAAGATACAGTAAATTGAACAGTATTGTCAGAGAGTTGTGGACATGGTGTGAAGCTCGAAAAATCTTATTTTTGCTTCCTGTATAAATACTAAAGAGAATATTTTGGCGGATAGGGCATCTCGGTTACAGAATATGCATTAAATTCTGAGGCTTTCTCCACCATCTATTCTAGGTTCGGAACACCAGACATAGGCTTCTATGCAACAAAATTAAATACTAACTGTTTACGAGAAATTATTGAGAAAGCACAAGGAATTTTAGTAGTTCCTCGATGGGATACTCAACCGTGCTACGCTTTATATCAAAGGTACCTGATAACTAAGCCTTTAGTTTTTCAACCGAGTGATACTTTATTATTGTCCCCTTTCAGGCAGAAACAACCTTCGTGGCGGCATCTTATACTGGAGGCCGGGATTTTGTCAGGCAGGCTTTCCTCCGTACAGGAATTCCGCTACTAGGTCTTTCACCTATCATATCTTCTCTGGCGCCAAGCACATTTACTCAATACAATAGTTACTACCGTAAGTGGTGGGGTTTTTGCATGTCACAATCAAAATCGCCTTATACGTATACGTTAGACACGCTGATTTTATTTTTAACAGAACAATATAATACAGGAGCTTCATACTCTACTTTAAATTCACAATATCCTTTGTTTTTTTGGCGGAAGATAAAGATAAGATTTTTTCAAACGGTTTTTGAAAGGAATATATACACAGAAACCTCGGCAACCTAAATAATAATAATAATATTTATTCACTCAATGTACAAAGATAACAAACAATATGAGTAAATAAATATAAAATCAAAACAGGCCCAATAGAAGGCATCGCCAGATAACATGGGACCATTCCTTAATTCTGGACTATTTAGCAAAAATATACCTTCTACCTGAGGTACCACTGCCCCAATTGACCTGAAAGCTAGTAACTTTACTAGCTCTGGTAACTGGGCATAGAATACAGACATTGGCTAAAATTAGGATTAGAAATATTACTCATTTTAGCGATAGACTAGAAATTAAGATACCAGATTTAATAAAGACATCCGGTCGTGCTACTTGTCAACCCTTGTTAGTTGTTCCATACTTTACTGACCACCCTCCGCTATGTTTAGCCTCAGTAATAATTAATGATTATATACAAAGAACCCAGACTCATAGGTCTGAGGAAACCGATCATTTAATTTTAACATATGCCAAGCCTGTCCATCCAGCAACCACGCAAAGAATTAGTAAGTGGATTAAGAAAACATTAGCGGAAAGTGGAGTAGATATAAATTATTTTTCCAATCACAGCACGCGACACGCTGCGACTTCGGCAGCCTATAGGGCTGGAATTTCAATGGAAGTCATTAGGAAGGCTGCTACACTTTCTATAATCGCCCTTTAAATTCTGACTCTACATCATTTGCTAGAAGTATACTTAGTAGACGTGTAAAATAGGACTTTATTTGTACTATTATGATCTATATATGTTATTACATATTATATCACATTTATATGTATATATTATTTTTCTTTATCTTTAATAAAACAGGCTATTCTAGACCATTAATTTTCTAGTTTTTTGTTTATGTGATGTTATGCCAAACCACCTGAATTCTGGCATCACGTCGCTCTAGATCTTATTTCTCTTTAAACATCTACAAGTGTAATTATTGTAATTTGAGAACGACAATACGAAATATAATTTAGAGATCAAATGACTTACCTTAAGGAAAATTGATCGGAATTATATGACTATTACCGTTCGAAAAATTACAATCCCACCCTTTCCCTTCCCCTAGCAGATCTAGATCTGGCTCTTGAAAAATTGTAATGAATAATGACTAGTGTTCGGACGGCAGGAAATCGGAGACCCAGTGGCGGAGAGAATTTGCTTTAAAATTCGTGCTTCAGAGCTCAGAAAAATTGCAACTACAAGTGTATTTATTGTAATTCTTCGAACGGCAATACTCATATAATTCTGATCAATTTTCCATAAGGTAAGTCAATTGATCTCTGAATTATACAAATCTTGAACGATATTTGAATATTAAATAAAATATGAGACATTCCATTTAGAAAATACTGTCAACATCTATCAGTTTTTTAGACCGAGTGACTCATATTTTGTGCTATACTATTGCATTCTGATGATTGGTTGTTGAACGATTCAAGGTTTAAAAACGCTCAACTTTGACAGCTGATTATCTAGTAATATTTCAAAATCCCCATATCGGCAAACGACACATAATTCTGTCGGATTCGTCAATGAGGTAGACAGAACCATACTTTGTTTTGTTTTTTTGTACGCTACAGATTCATTTTGTACCTGCTAAAAGGTTATTTGCACACAAAAAATAAGGTTACAAACAAGTTTTACTAGATCTACACCCGGTTCATTATTGCCAACACAAAAATGGCACTTGCTGATCAGCTGTTCACCCGAGTAGGCGTCAAAGCGTGATGGATACTCGTGAAATAGGGTATACATATAGCGATTTTATATTTTAGGGTTGTACTCATGATAAAGTGAGGAGTAAACGTGACTCCCATCTCATTTAACAAGTTATTCTAAGATAACAGGGGAAAGTGGAAGAACATATGTGAGTCACATAAGTGGTGCACATCTGAACTTCATCCTTTGCCAAACTTTTTTTTTAATAAGAATGTAAGTTACTTGTTCATGTTTGACGAATAAAGACGTGTAGTCACATAAGTGGTGCACATCTGAACTTCATCCTTCGCCAAACTTTTTTTTTAATAAGAATGTAAGTTTACTTGTTCATGTTTGACGAATAAAGACGTGTAGTATCATTATTATTATTATTATTAACGCCCAGCTGCCATCTTGAAATTTTCAATTTACACTTTTATGCCTAAATACAGGTATAGTATTTATGCATCAATTTCATCAAATGTGAGCTTGCCAGCTTGACTCTTTCATAAGATAAGTATGGGAAATTTTTAAAAAGCTGAATAGAATCAACAACTTATGTATTCCTCTGAACCAATCTTCCATAGTCTTCCAAATTAGTTAAAGTATAGATGAAAGATAATGATTATTATACTGGAGCAGCTTTGATAACTTCATCAGCCTTTCAAAATCCAAAATGTCAGATTTATCCGAACAATGGTTTTCAAAGGCTTTTCAACTCGCAAACTCATTTGGCCAAATGATTAGTCAAAAAAAGTGTCGCTCAGCTGTATTTGTCAAACTAAGTTAGTTAACTGTTTCCAACTGTCCACAACCATAAAAAATTTGTTGATAGAACAGTCTTATTAATAATATATTTACATTGAACTTTAAAAAGGATGCTATAGCATTTGAAATGTTAATAAAACTCATTTATTCGTTATCTGTGGTTTCATTTGTTAGCAAGATTAATAAAATAACTTATATCGTTGTCGATTCTATGCTTTTCTGCACCGGAAATAATATCACTGTTACATGACAGATAAGGAATAAGAAAAATCGTCCAAACTGACATACCTATATGACACAGATACTTTTACATCTAAAATGAATATGTTTTCAGTTATCTGCATATATTATTCATACAATACCAGCACATTGGCAAAATGCTTTTGAAGAGTTAGTTTCTAGTTTCCAACCCCATCATCTGCCTAATGTAGAACCTGAGAGGGTGGTATGGATTCTTTTAGAGATTTTAACTGTGATACCAGAAGAGGTTTGTTTTATCCAATATTTTTTAGCATCTAAGATTTTTATTATTATGTAGTAGAAAACTTTGATTATGACTTTCAAAAATAGACATATATAAATGGCTTCGTATTTAAATTTATGTTTTTATATACTTTGTTTCCTTATTGAATATCAATATTTAGAAAGGGCGATTTTTGGGTCCATTTTAAAAAGAAAACTTCATATGGACTTATCTGTCTTAACTATTGAGATACAGGGTGTTAAAGTTTTCAAAAATAAATAATTTATTATCAACATCTATAATACTACTATAGATATTTTAATGAAATTTAGCATACTGTTTGTTTTAATTTACCACAATTTTTTAGTTCCACAAGTGACGTTGGTTCGGAATTTCACTTGCTTATTTTTGCAGTCATTGATGATACGCAACTGATTTCTCTTAAAATAAAAAATATTCTTGGAATCCCCAATCGGACCATTTCTAAGCAAATTTGACCGCTTGATTTTTTAATCTGATGTACTGTTTTTAACACGCTTTTTGCTTAAAAAAACCGTTTCTCTGCATGCTTATAGCAATATCGCTACTATGACAATATCACCATGCAGAAAAATAGATTTTATTTTTTGTGTGAAAACCGTGCGTCGCACTAAAGTTAAATCAAAAAATAAAATCTCTCATAAGTGAATAAGGATTTCAAAAATACACTTCAGTGTAGTAATCGTACTTCGTATTTTACTTAAGCAGGAAAGAATTATTACTTATAATAATTGTAGTAGGCCGCGGTTTTAAGAATAATTAATTATGTTTTCAACTCGGTTGTCATTTTGTTTGGTAATTAATCAGTTTTTAAATTTGTTCTTCGCGTCTTATTAATTTGATGTTTAAAATACCCCACCATTGTTATTTTGAACAATAATTTTCGAGTTTACTAATGAGGAGCTGGCAGATATGCATTACATGCATGGTTTGGCTGATGACAGAAGTCACTTTAAGGACGCAAAAATTCATACATTGTCGTTTGTCTCCTCTTTTTCTTTAAATCGTATTTCTAATTTAGAAACAAGCTCCGTCTCTGTATCTCCCTGATTTTCTACAAAACTTTTGAGCTTCTTGGTCAGGTAATAGCTTTACCATAATTTGGAATGGCTTCTGTTGGTACTGGAACCTCATCGATATCAGAATCTTCAAAAAGTTTTCGTATTTTAACTGGATTTTCAATTTCTCGGCCTGAATTTGGATCTTCAACATACAAATTTTCATATAGGTTCAAAAAATTATAAAGGTTTTCATTATCAGTCAATTTCGATAAATCCTTATTTTTGAGGATATCTGTAAGTACATTTAAGTGGCAAGTACATTGTCTGGGTCAGGTGTATCAGCCTCATTTAATTGGTCTTCACTTTGCATATTTTCATGTTTCGGCATTGCGAAACCAATTTTGCAATGATTCCTTTTTACGTGGTCCCAAGCGGTTTTTGTCAAATAAACTGCATTCAGTGACGCAATTTTCTTTATTAATTCAGAAGCTGTACCAGCAGTTTCTATGTTTACCAGCAGGTGTTTGAGTCTCTTCAGTAAAAAAATATTTTGTTTTTATCCGGTTTGGAAAATATTCTCTCATGTCCGCGCCGTTCAAGAGAATGTCCGTCCATGAGAGAATTGAAACAGCGCAAATTATATGAGAGTCGGCCGGGACCATGAGAAACTGGCCGTTTAAAGGAAGTGTTCATGTGAGAGGGGTGTTCGCGAAGGGGAATTTTACTGTACTAGAAAAATTGGATATAATCTGAATATCTCGCACGTCTTAGTGTGGAAAATTTGTCACGATTTTTTGTTGTACTGTATCATATTCAACGGGTCCAAGGGTTACTTCCCCGAGACTTTCCCGTAATGTTTGTCAATGGTTTTTGGAAAAAATGCGCATAATCCTTTCTTTAACTGTTAAATAATGTTTACAGATGAAGCTTTTTCAGAAACGCAATCAGAAATGTCCACAATAACAATATTTGTGTCGACGAAAATCCCCACGCAGTTGTAGAATTTAACCATCAAGGACAATTTTGGTTTAATGTCTAGTTAGTTGTTGCAAATCACTTAATTTGACCTTTTCCTGCCAGGATTATCACCGACATCAAGAGGAGGATTTCCCCAAATTTCTAGAAAAGTTATCAATTTTAATTAGAAACAGAATGTGGTTCATGCATCACTTTAGTGTTGCAGCAAGAGAATATTTATTATTATTATTATATATTATTATTTTTAACGATTGATAACTAAACCCAATTAACATAGTCCTAAATATTATTATAGAAAACCCAGTGACATTTCTTATGAAATGAGTATTAATTTATAAGCTTATCTTATCTCTTGACTTTTTTCAGTCTGATGCACAGTTTTCACCTAAAAATATTAAAGCTATTTCTCTGCATGGTGATATTGTCATATTAACGATATTCTTGTCACCATGTAAAGAAACGGTTTTAATTTGGGGATTCCAAGAATAATTTTTATTTTAAGAGAAATCAGTTGCGTATCATCAATGTCTGACAAAACAGGCAGGTGACATTCCGCACGAATGCCACTGGTAGAAATTGAAAAAAAATTATAGTAAAGTTATATAGTCTAGTACATGTATGCCAAAATTCATTTGAACATCTAAGTGGTATCACAAAGTTGTGTATGATAATAAGTACCATATTTAGGAATTGTCGAAAAAATCTGAAACCATTTTTGTATTTGGGTGTCTATAACTTGGAAAGTACTGCTCAGAGTTTGCTGAAACTATGGCGGAAACTTACTTCTATGACAAAAAATTTTTGAAATATCGAAATTTGGAAATATAAAAAATAATCGCTGAATGTAAAAGATTATTAAAAAAGGTTAACCAAAAAAACCTTTATGTAAAAAGTGTAAAATTTTGTTACCTGACAGTCGTTTATGAAAATTTAGCTTTGAAAAGGTGCAAAAACGTTTTTTCACCTAAAATCATCTGCCTTCTCACGCCATTTGCCGAGGAAGTATTGTAATAGCAAAAAAATTCGAATCACAGAATGCTACATCACATATTTCCGTTGGTCTTTCTGTTTACTAATCCTTGGCACGTTCATAGCTTTGAAAACACCGCTCGGATTATGATAGAACCTTGGTATAATGTTAATAATGTACCAAGAATGAAAAAGCTTTGTAACTCCATTTTCTGACGTTTCAGAGACATCTCATTTTATGAAATACTTTTTGAGTGGTAATAAATGGTAAAAAATTAATGGTGGGGGTTGCAGGGGATGGGGGAGGGTATATCTCTCTATATTTTTTGGCGTTAATATATTTATACGCTTCTAACTCCTGCTGCCTACGCCATTATTAGATACATGTTATGCACCTAGATTTCCCCGCCTTTGAGACTTAGAATGGTATAAATATTTTCGATACCCGCGTCGATGGCAACGGAGATGGCACATCCGTTGGTTGGTTACTTATTGCAGCTCGAATAGAGTAAAGAGTGCCGGATTTCTAAAGGGTGTCCAGTGGGAATTTTTCAACTTTAAATTGCAATTCTGGAAATTCTAGCGGCGTGTTGCAAGAGGGAGGGATATCATTCGAAGCAGAGGATTCGCGGAATTGTTGGTCGCCACGAATCATTGTTTGGGGGCATACCACCCATTCGCGGCCGAGCTTTTTGTACTCATTTTAATATTCGACGACTGAATGATGGACCACGCATGCAACTTATTTGGTCGTGGGTAAAAATATTTATGGACGGACAGTTGTCAACGGAACCCTCCGAGACTATCAACCTCAGCAACAATGCCAGACCATGTGTCTCAAGTTGGAAATGAAATTATTCGGAATCCACGTAAATCAATAAGGAAGATTGCGGCCTCTACAGGAATAAAAAAATCAACAGTGCGTGTTATTTTGAAAAAGAGAAATTAAAGCTCTATCCATACAAAATGCAAATTGTTCAGGGTGTCAACGAAAGTGACAATACTTCGCAAGAATAATGCTGGAACGTTTTCGGACATCACACACGCTTGGAACCATTTCATTTAACATAGTGACTAAGCACATTTCCATATCGATGGTTATGTTAGTAGAAAAAAAACATACGATACTGGTGCCCCAACAATTCTAAAGAATGTCATCAAAAACATTTACTTTGTTTAAAAACTACAGTTTGGAGTTCCATTTCAGCCAGCGGGGTAATTGGCCCTTATTTTTTTAACCAAGGAGTAACAGTCTCTGTTCCGGTGTATTGACGTATGATAGACGGGTTTATGTTACCGCAATTATAGCTGTATCCAGGTTACAACAACAAAACGTTATTTCAGCAAGGATGCATACAGCTAGGGTGTCGATGGAAAGGTTAAGGGCAATTTTTTTGTACAAGCTCACTAGGAAGTACAGAGACATTCCGGGGCCGCATTGATCGTCAGACCTCTCGCGATTTCTTTTTATGGGGATGACTCAAATAATAGATTTACAATAACAATCGTCGAACAATTGAGGCCCGACTGTAAAAGTACATTTAGAAAAATTGACAATATTTAGACGTTTTTAAAACATGAAATCCGCATTATTATGCTCCATTTTATCGAAATAAAAATAAATGAAAACAATGTAGTTTCCTACTCTTTGAGAAACAGACAAGAAAACTTGATCAAAACGTAGACGTAAGGTATATACAATATCTAGACATTAATTGGAATGAGTATCATTTCCAATTTGAAAATAAGTGTTATGCCTGTTGATGATTTTTACATATTTCGTAGTTTCAAAGTACCACACTTGCTCTAAACCAAAGAAACAGAGTGAGAACGGTCCTGCAGGATGTATCGAAAGATATTCTCAAAGTTGTTGAGATGTGTTTGATGCCAATGCCTAATGCAGGGTAAGAACTATTGTGATACCATATCCTAGTATATTCGATATTCTATGTTTCCATTCATTTTAGTTTGAACATGTCAAATTTGACAACATATTTGAATGCTTCAAAATGTGCTGCTGCTTGGATACAACTAGGAGGACTCAGTATTGATGAGTGTGTAATTATTATTGACTTATTACTTGACTTAACCTGTTTTGTTTACTGGTAAGCATACTTATAATGTATAAATATTGATTGAAGCTAAACTATTTAATCGACTGTCTTACAACTTAGAATAAAGCTTTACCAAACATCATACAGTTTGTGTAACTAAGTCTAAAACATCTGATATGAAAAATTACTAACAATTCTTGTGATTATTAAAAAATGCAAGAAAGATGATTGTAATTTTACTACACATTTGAAATAGGTTTGTGGATAAAATTGGGCGACTTTGGTCGATAGAAGGTGGCCCAACGGAAAGGTCGCACATCCATTTGCGAATCTCTGTTTAGCATCAGCCCTTGTTGACTTCATCTATAATTAGACCCTTTGAAAATAATTTTGAACGTCTACACTAAAATATGAATTGGACACATTTGTCTAGAAGCTTTACAATAAAAATCATCAGGCATCAATTGGATAGTCTGGCAATGCTTCTGAAAATAAAGGCAAAATGTGTTTACATTTTCATTGTTTGGCAGTGTGATACAAATTGTCAACGTCAAAGCAAAGCATCAAAAAACAGGATAGGTTTCTATCGTCGCGTTCCCGTGCACATTTGCTGGAGCAGTTCGTGAGCGTAACACTCCAGGTGCATACAACTCTGAATTCAAAAGCACTGAAAAGAGGCTCTGTACAGGATACAACTTGTCCATGGGCTTAATGAAGACTTTTTTGATAGAAGTTTGGAGTTTTGCGAATTAATGTCCCAACGTTCAATCAACAATGCAAGTCTGTTATTTAATATTTGTTTCTCGGATGAGTGAACGTTCTATTTACATGGTGCTATCAATGGATATAATTGTCTATATTGGAGTGACTCGAATCCACATTTGTTTCGAGAGGTAGACTGGCAATATCTTGACAAAATAAATGTGTGGGCCGGCATTTTCGGAGATATTGTAGGAGCTTTCTTTATTTCTGGAAATTGACGGGCGAAGCGTACTTGGACGTGTTAGAAAATACAATAGATCCACGAATTACCGAAATAATAGAAAATGACGATAATTATAATTAAAATTACATTCATTTCCAACAAGATGGTGCACCGCCGCACGATGTCGCTCCAGTACGACAGTTTTTGGACACTCATTTCCCGAATCAGTGGATCGGCAGACGAGGCCCCATCGAGTGGTAGCCGAGATCTTCGGACCTAATTCCTAAGATTACTTTCTTTGGGAGGATTTGAAAAGTAAAGTTTTTGGTACGAAACCAGATTCTATTAAAGATCTTCGTCAGCTGATTACGGCTGAATGTAGACAAATAACTCAAGACATGCGTGAAAATGTGAGGAATAGATTCGAACAAAATCTTTATTATTGCTTGGAGGTAAATGGACACCACTTTCAACACTTATTACCACTACCACTACTTCTCTATGTCAAATTAATTGTTACTTTAATTTTAACATGTGTCTAAACTGCAAGTTGTTTTTTGTTTTTTTCAATACTCGGAGACTTGTTTTTAATTTTTAAGTAATATCTTGTTACTATAAGAACTATATTGATTATTACCACAATTTCTAGAATTTTATTATAAACTCAACTACTTCACAACGATTGAAGATAGGTATAAACACTATTATACAGAAGTTACTTCTTGGAGAATCTAAGGATTTAAAAAAATTCAGGATTTCCATTTAAAAATCTAAAGTGTAACGCAATATCTTATTTTTGAATCACCCTGGATTGTACGGCTATAGATGAAAAGACGACCCTAGAAATCAAAATTGACTTGTCTGGGCGTTTTTTCCCAAAATGTACCAGGAGAGTCACAAATAGGTGTGTGACCTTTTCGTTGGGCCACCCTGTGGATATACGTCACATTCGTTACTATTATGATACATCAAAAGATTTCTTAATACCCTGAAAATGTTCAGATTCTGAGAACGGCAAAACTGACAGTCACAAACTAAGGCCCGTATCGTCAGTCGTCCCTACAATAATTGTAGGGCGCGTTTATGGCCTCCTAGATTTCGATAATATTACGTCTTCTTCGTTGACGTACATGTATGCCCTGCTTTACATTTTCGACATACTGACAGTTCTGGCTTGAGGTTATGTTGTTGTTTTGATGTTCAAGACAAATGACAGCAGAACCATAATTTATAATTTTCTTGCAAATAATGTCGATCACTCAAAAATACATCGCTACATTGAACAAATTCCACAACCTGTGGTATGTTCAAGAAATTTTTGAGTTAGGAAAATTAATGAACATGGATATATTATATTATAATATAATATTTGTGTGTATGAAAGTCCAGTAGCTTACAACCAAGCTATTCTCTTGATGAAGGTTGGTAAGTTACAAAACAAATCATTGCATATCCATATTATATACTTATCGCATTATTTTCAGGTGTGATTCATTCTCACAGACTTTATGATATGGTTCCTCCATGGATAAGAAACATTGTATGGCAAGTGCAATTATTGCATTGTCGATGTCAGAGATGCTTTTTCACAAACCATTGTGGGTCTCTAGATTGTGTAGAGTGTCAGGCACAAGTATGTATAATGTGTGTATGTGAAGATCATAATTACTATTATTGACCATCGCTATTTCAGGGTCATGTAGGATTACCAAAAATGAAGTGTTACAGAGAGTAAACAGAAGAATAGAGTTGCAGCATGAAGCAAAATCAGAAAAACTTTATGACAATTCCATAATTAATTACGAATGGGAAAATAAAAGAAAATTGTGACTCATCAAGGGAATTAATTTCCTGTTAAACAAACTCTAAACAATTCAAACAACTAGATAAGCGGAAAAGACCCATTATGTTGAAAATTGTAGTTACCTCAAAGTCGGACTGTGTTAAGCCCTAATAGGTAGTTTTAAGATATTTTGATTGCATTCATAATTCACTCATCATTACAGGTAGATAGATGTTGCAAGTATCAAATTAAAACTCCCAACTTTATCATGAACTTAACATGTAAGACTCATTTTAGGCCAAAATGAACTTAACCTAACCTGGCTCTGAGGTACAGAATTTGATTTGTACGCGCAACACATTTGAGAACCCCCTTCCCAGGCATAACAAAGCTCCTCTTGAACAATAGCTTTTAACTTTTATGAATATACAGGCTTATGCCTAACTTAAATTTACAAATTGCATGTCAGTCACAAAAGCAAATTCACTTATTTCAGTAAGGTTGGCTCCTTTAAACATGCTTTCAAGTGCCTGGATGCATGAATCCATTCTTATAGGTCGTCTACACGGGCCATAGAAAATGCAGATTTTTTAAAACATTGCCGGGTTATGTAGCCGGGCAGCATGGCCCAGCAACTGAATTTTTACATATTGCCAGGCCACATTCTGGACGAGTATGTCCGGACATCGTTCTGCAACATATGGCCATAGCAAATTTGCATTTACACTAGACAACATTCACACAAATAGTTGCTTTATCACCCTGGATGATCTAGTGCTTATTGCGGCTGCTATTATTGTGTTAAAAAGAAACCGAACACTAAAAAAAGAAAAAAGTTGTGGGTTAGGCCTTATAAGTAAAAGGCTTACTTTACAAAATCTAAGTGAAGAGTTATCTCTCGACAATTATTTATTCAAAAACTTTACGAGAATGGATAAAACTGATTTTGAATTTTTACTAAATCGAATTGGACCGAATATTCGAAAGCAGGATACCAACATGCGAACAGCGATATCAACTACGACAAGACTAGCTATAACACTAAGATACTTGGCAACTGGTGAGAGCTTCAAAAGTTTGATGTATTTATTTAGGGTGTCTGATTCAGCTATTTCACTGATAAATAATCGCAGAAGTATGCAGAGCACTGGTGATAGGATTAAAAGAATTTATTCAGGTGAGTTAATATTTTTATTTATATTACTTCATCAGAAACAAAAGATATGCTAACTTAATAAAAGACACTAGCTAGATAAATTCGCTAGTGTTTTTTATTTAGTTTCGTCTTGTGAGAGTTTCTGCAGATTGAAACAGGGGAGGATCTTCGCTGCAGTAAGATTCCACCAGTGTACGATAGTTGGAAGCAATCGAAATATGTTTATACAAAACATTGTCAACATCCCACAATTCTGGACGTAAATATATAGCGTTAATTAAATGTAAAGTCCTTTCGTTAGTCCAATTAGTCATTTTAAATTAAGAAAATTCACCACAAAACAACACTCGAATGTTGCGCGGCTAAACAAGTGAAGCGAGACAAATACAAAGATGGCTGAGCCATGTTGCTGAAAATTCGCAAAGCGGTCGATCTCTCGGCCACTTGCCGGCCAGTGTTGCCGCACTAAAGAAATGCCAGGATATATTGCTCGGCCATATTGCAATATTTTGGTTATATTGCCGAATGTGGCTGGCAAGTTGCGAGCCATCATCCGGCCATATGATGCCGCCTACAAAATGCCGAAAATTATGGCCCGTGTAGACGACCTATTAGGAAGATCATTCGACTCTTTATCCTTCCAAAATAGATACCTATAGTCAACGCCAAACAAAGTGGCGTGCACGTCATCAAGGTGGGTGTGTTGAAAAATTTACATTGTTGCCAAACTTTTTGTAAAATAATAAAATTTATTATTTACATATCTAGGTTTACAAGCAATATTAACCTCAAATGAGAACAAAAATAATAGTATAATAAAATTATAGATCTGTACTTGCATAATCATTAAGTATGACAATTATTGATCAGATGACACTATGAAACTACCATATTTAATTGATAGCTTAAAGGTACTGAATAAAAATCCAAATGGAGTCCTCCAAATTTTATGCATGGTATTTATTATATACAGAATTCATACAGAAAAATGCATTCTAAAATTAGGTAAGCTACTGGTGTAAGCTGTTTCTGTACAATAAAGTTAGTCGGAGTTTCTTTCTTCAGCGCTGTCTGAATCTGAATCTTCATCACTCTCAAAGTTGATTATTAAAGGTTCGATGTCTGGTCGATCAAAAATTCGTTCTCTTTCATACCATTTAAAAATTTCTTGCTCAGTATCTCGAACACTATTTTTCCACATGTCTGGGGTAACCGTTTGTAGAGCCTCGTTCCACATATCCAAACAGTATTTTTCACTGTTACCATCTCTACCAATATGTCTGTTATAGTAACCTTTTGCTATGCCCCAAATTAACTCAATAGGGTTAAATATACAATGGTAAGGAGGCAGACCAAGAACTTTGTGCCCATGTTGTTCCGCCAATTCATCAATCACGTATATTTTAGGTGGTTTGTTTCTAAAAAAGCAGTTATTTTAAGAATAGGAATAAACAAAAGAAATATAAACTGTCGACCAAAATATATATAATTAAGAAGCATTATGTACCGAGCAACAATACTCAATAGCTCTGTTTTAAACATTGTGTTTAAAAATGGTATGTTTTGATTTGTCAACCAGTCTTGGATATTTTTTTTTGTCCATGCATTGTTGGGCACTTTGTTCAATATCATGCTGTGATAAGGGGCGTTATCCAGTATAATCATAGATGGACTCTCCAATTTTTCTAATAACTGATGTTGAAACCATTTCAAAAAATTGTCCTGGTTCATCTCTCCATGGTAATCGCTCAATTTTGTTTTCGAAGAAAATATCGCTTCACTACCCTCAATAAACCCATTTTCATTTCCAGCATGTAATATAATGTATCTAAAATATATTAGTTTTAAATTTTATAGTGCAAATTGTGTAAAAGTACATACCTTTTACCATCTGTTTTAATAGCTTTCACGCTTTTTTGGTTTCCATTTTGCCAAGAGCGACCTATGGTCCCATTTTGAAATATCCAAGTTTCATCGAGGAAGACAAACTGGTATAAGGCCTCAACCTTGGCTTGATTGTATTGCCTTAGAAATTCCACCCTTTTCAAAGCTATACTTGGTAGTTCCATGAGCCCTCGTCGCGGATTGTCCTTAAAGACGTGGCACTACCATCAAATAATGCCCTATCTCTTAATCGAGACCATAAAGTTTGTATCGTAACTTGTTCTTCTGAAACCATGTGTAATATGACATTATAATTTAGTTAACAAATTAATGCAAATTTCTGATAAGTTATTATAATAAGATCTTACTTTTGTGATACATATTATAGATCACTTCTCGAATGGCACTTGTATCCAATGTCGCTGTGTTGGTTACACGTTTAATATAACTCCGCTTTTTCTTGGGCGATTGTAAATTTGCATCACTTTTCACACCCTCGGAAATACGACTAACTGTCCTTAAACTAATTTTTAAAGCAGCAGCAACACGCTACAAAAAATGAAATAAAATTTCACTATTATTAATATACATTACATATAATTATTAGTAACCTACCTCTTGAACAGCATTTAAAGGCAACAAAGGCCCGTTGTTGTCCCTTTCTTGCTCAAAGTAGTGCATTAACGAGGCCACGAGTTCCTTACACCGACTATTTAACTGTTTGGGCATCTTTATATACCAAAATTGCCTTTATCTACTCGTAAAATGAATAATTTTGTTTTGAAACAAACAGTTGTTGATTTACAGTATGCGGGGCCAAAGGATTTATAAAGATTTGAAATGCCACAAATTGATTCAGTGTCAAAATTAATATAAATGTCAGTTCCCAGTTTAAATAAGTTTCAAGGTGACAATGTGTCAACGCTGCGAAATCGGTTTAGTGCGTTTACATGTCGATAAGTGATTGGAGCGTTTGCAAAACATTTTATTTCGCATAATGCGTCTAAATTTATCAGAAAGCAACTTATGTGATATTTTAATAACAATGTTTATATGACTATTAACCATAATAAGAGAGTAATGACCATTTTACAATTTATATATCACATTAATATGAAACTGCAATAGAGCAATTGTTTGTGATAGAAACCTAGGCATTAGGTCGGGGAATTTTTATCGTGATGACGTGCACGCCACTTTGTTTGGCGTTGACTATATGTAGTTTTGTATGCGATATCACGATGGTTTATATCTGCAAAAAAGATGCATAGATTCAAGACACATTAAAAAATTTACACCTTGGTGTACAATTTTATAATGATATTTTTCTGAAACTTATAGGCTAAGGTTCCCACTAATATAAAAAAAATACCAGATAGGGCAGGGCATGTTTAAACTCAATTTCAGAGCATTTACACATTATACATACTAGTAGCCTGACACTAGGCAATCCAAAGTCTGACAATGATTTGTGAACAGCCATCTCCGACATCAACAATGCAGTTACACTTGGGATCCAATGTTTCTTACCCAACATCTCATAAAGTCGTGAGAACGTACCACATCTGAAAAAAATGAGTTAAGTATATACAATGAATATGCAATGCTTAAAAATTTTGTAACTTACCAGCTTCATCAAGGAACAGCTTGGTTGTAAGCTGTAGGCAAATATATACTAAGTGACATATAAATCCGAACACCCAGTTTAAATGGTTTTATTTTAATAAAATTTTGTATAAGTACTAAAGAAGCATAATAAGTAAATGATAAAAATTTCAAAATGATTGCACTGCTTCAAAGCCCTTTGACCTTTAATAATGTGTGGATGCACCCTGATGTGCTACGCATTCTCCAACGCGCCTAGGCATGCTTCTGATCAGGTGGTCAATGTCCTTCTGTGGTATCTCATTCCAGGCAACCACCAACTCCTCTCGAAGTGCTTCTAGAGTCTGAGGAGGACGTTGCAAATTGAGCAATCTCCTACCCATCATATCCCACACGTGCTCAATTGGGGATAAGTCGGGAGATCTTGGTGGCCATGGTAACAATGTGACATCATTATGTTGAAAGAAGTCTATTGTGACTCTTGCAACATGTGGTCGGGCATTATCTTGTTGGAAAGTTGGATCTGCCAGGGTGTCAAGATAGGGTAAAAGATGGGGTTCTAGAACTTCGTGGATATAACGCTGTGCGTTCATGTTACCTCTGATGAAGATTAAAGGTGACCTGGAACCATAAGCTATAGCACCCCAAACCATAACTCCAACAGTGTGATGAACATGTCTTTCAACAAAAAACTGTGGATTCCTCCTTTCACCACGTCGCCTTCTAACCCTGGCACGACCATCGTGCATGCCTAAACAAAATCGAGACTCGTCACTAAAGACAATACTGTTCCATTCCTGATCCCAGAGTGACCGTTGTCTGCACCACTCAAGGCGATTACGTCGGTGTTCTCGAGTTAAAGGGAGGACCCAGTGTGGCCGGTATGAAAACAAGCCAAAACTTCTCATTCGTCGGTAAACACTTCGCATGCCAATAGGTCTTCCGTGTTCTGCAAACCATTCATTTGCAATGGACCTGGTAGTGGAGAAACGGTCCCTTAAGGCCAATAATCTTAGGCGGCGATCTTCACGGTCTGTTGTTCTACGGCGGCGTCCAGTGCCCCTTGCTCTTTGCGTACGGCCTTCTCGAAGCCATGCCTGACAACACCTAACCACAGTGTCTACACTTCTTTGCACTCTAACTGCAATTGCCCGAAAAGAAAGTCCAGCTTCCCGAAGTCCCACTATACGGCCCCTATCAAACTCACTAAGTTGACGAAATCGTACAGGTCTGCGTACTCTAGGCATCGTAACCGATCATAAAGGATGTCAAGAACCAAAATCCGCCAACGTTGATTCTTTACTGCGGCTGAAATATTCATTTTTAGAGCGTTAGTGAATTAAAAAAAAGCAGTATAAAATCCGGAATGTCCAACTGATAATGCTGAAAATTTTTTCACTTGTTATTTACAGTAAGATAAATACATTCACCAACTTTTATTAAAATAAAATCATTTAAACTGGGTGTTCGGATTTATATGTCACTTAGTATATATATAAATACACATCAATTTGCATTAAATTGTTGATTTTAGATCATTAGTATCAGATATGGGACTTGAAGATACCACAGCATGACGAAATTGTTCAATGTAGGAAATTATTATTGAATGATCAACATTATTTGCAAGAAAATATCCTTCGGCATTTGATTCTTGTCTAAAATTTCAGACGTCAAAAAAGAAACATAACCTAATATCACAATTGACTTCTGATTGACAGCAGACTAGAAATGAAAAGCAGGACATACATGTACCTTATCGAAGAAGACTTCATATTATCGAAATCAAGGAGGCCATAAACGCGCCCTACAATTGTAGGGACGACTGACGATACGGGCCTAAATCGGCCAATTGTTTTGGATACATGCATGAGATGCTTTTTAGTTTTTGATTGTCAAATTGAATTATTATGGACTATTCATTCGGTTATTATATCTCCCTATGGGAGGACAATAGTAACTTTTTTCATAGTCTGGTGCATATTTTGAGTTTATTTTTAGGAATAAAACAGATCCTGATGGTTTTAATGCCTGAAGAAATGGATGTAATGGAAACTGCAGTTGAAGCACTCACTGCTATTATACAACATCCCCATACACATAGATACAAAAACAATGTAACAAAATATGCCGCCAATATTTGTATAAATTTGATAAAATACTGGCCGCAGAAAGAAGTTTACCAGAACTGAACAAGGTAAATGAAGCAATTTGATGAGTAACTGCACACTCATTTTGTGTACTTCTTACCAATATATTGCGCAAATTAGCTGCAGTAAACCTACAACCCATGCTGTTCTGAAAAAAAATGACCATATATTTTTTTATTCCAGGACGTTGTGGCTATACTTTATGGATTAATTATTACTATTGCGGACTCACATTCAAAAATATTTATAGAAAATTTGAAATCTCAGAACCAGGAAGAGCAGCGTATTGCATTTGATTTATTGAATTCAATTTTGAAGTGCACCAACCTACCCGGATTGTACCCTGTAGATGAATCAAGCAGTACCTTAACTTTTGGGTTTTGGTATACCTTACAGGTAGATATAGTAGTATTAGATAAACTCAAAAGATATCTTCAATATAATTTATATTGTGACAGACGAATATAGTAGTAATACATAAATTTCAAACAACGTTCACATGGCATGCCAAAAGAAAAGTAGCATAGTTAAAGTACCGCAATAAATATGAATATAATGCAGTGCGAACTAACAGTGTTTGTTACACCACACTATAAACAAAAACATGATAAAAATACAAGTTCATTATGACTAGATTATATAGGCAATAAGCTAACCAGTATTTTTGTTATAGTAGTGATTAAAGTCAAAACACGAGTAAAACAGCTACTTGTTAAACCACTATATAAAAAATTTAAAATAAAAACATATTGCTTCCTGATTCGGAAAATTTAAAAATTATTTTAAAGAGTAAAACATTTCTCACTTAAATACTCAAAAACCTTATTTTTAAATTTGATATAGCTCTCGCAAATCCTCAGGTATTATACAATTATATATTACACAATGATGTGTAGTTGAGTTGGGTAACTTTGTACAGGGTGACCCATCTATGTGTGGACGGAATATTACTCATAAACAAATACATTTTGGGAAAATCTGTTTATGGGATGTTATACATGACATTCGAGAGCACATTTCTAAAATATTGGCCATTATACAGGGTGTCCCAGTTTCGACCTACATATCAAAGTTGTTATTTTTCAAATGGAATGCGTCAAATTTTATTGCATAATTTGGATAAACCTATTCAAAAGAAGAAAATTGATAACATACTATAAGGTTTTGGTAATTAGCTACCGAGATATAAGGTGTTTTGTCTAGAAAAACCCCCCAGTCCGCCATTTTGAAATTTGGAGTGCTGGATTTTATATAAAAAAACTTACACACCTCAGCTTTTATCTTATTGGTTACTTTTTTCGAATTTTAATTTTTGCTCATACAGTGTGGTCAAAACGCAAATTGTAGTTTTTCTCAAAAATTTCATATGCATCACCATGTATATTTGTGCAAGTTTGGATTCAATTTTTTATAAGCTTTCTTTTGATAATAGACTCATAAGGGTTTTTACGGATATTTTTTCGGTTATTAGCACGTCTTTCATGGAACGGCTTAATCCCTAAATATAATTGGAAACAAATAAATTGTTGATTAGTTACAAACTGTAAAAATTAGCTTATGAGCATTATAATAAAAACGTGTTTGAAAATGAATTTTTATAAAGAAAATGGTGAATATGGTGTTCGTTCCTAGCATCTCGCATTTATAAGCAACGGTACCCTAATATGCGACATCCAAGGGCGGAAACACTACGAGAACGTTTGAATCAAATGAGGCGAATCGGTTGGAGATTCTATTAAAGTTGCAGGAAAATCCCCATTTAAGTGCACGGCAAATTGGAGCAGAAACATATATATGCAGAACTTCTGTCCAAAGAATTATTCACAAGCATAGGTACCATCCATATCACCTATGCTTGCATCAAGGCCTTCGTCCTCAGGATTTCGCAGCTTGAATGGACTTTAGTAGAATAATGCTAAATCAAGTGAGTGAATACACTACTTTCCTGGATAAGGTTCTTTTTAACGATGAGCCAACTTTTAACAGCATAGGTGTTGTCAACAGGCATAACATGCACTATTATGCGACGGAAAACCCTTACTGGGTTAGGCAAATAGATTTCCAAAATAAATGGAGCTGGAATGTTTGGGGAGGAGTTATTTGCAGACAAGTTATCGGGCCTTTCTTTTTCGACATCAGATTAACAGGTACGGAATACTTGAATTTTTTGATCGAGTATTTGCCTTTGCTTTTGCAGGATGTCAACCTGCAAACTCGGATGCATATGTACTTCCAACATGACGGCGCACTTGCGCATTATCATACCCGTGTGCGTAACTATTTGGACACCTGGAGCAACAATCGTTGGATCGGTCGCGATGGGCCTATATCTTGGCCTCCTAGATCACCAGATATGACACCGATGGACTTCTTTCTATAGGGCTACGTTAAGCAAGAGGTTTCTAGGTATCCACCATCTACCCCGGAAAATATGAAGGAAAGGATTAAGGATGCTTTTCTGAACATAAGGGAACACATTCTGAGGGATGTTCAACGGTCATTTATCCAAAGACTACGGCTGTGTTTTGGTAGATTAGATCTTGATTAGTGATAGTTGTTTGTTTATGTATTTCTCTATCACACTTGAAGCTGATTTATACTGTTCTGATTGTTACTAGTTTTTACGTCAAGTCTCTAGTCTTAGTGGCAATTTGGAACTAGCCCACTGTTTGTCTTTTGTTTCCATGGATGATGTGATTTTTTCTCCTTAATTTTGGTGTGTTTTTAAAAGCTTAATAACTGAAAATCTAGTGATTTTATCTGAATCAAACCTTATACCAAAAAAGGCTTATAAAAAAATTGAATCCAAACTTGCACAATTATACAGGGTGATGCATTTGAAATTTTTGAGTACAATTCGCGTTTTTGACCACCCTGTATGAGCAAAAATTAAAATTCGAAAAAGTAACAAATAAGTTAAAAGCTGAGTTTTGTAAGTTTTTTTGATACAAAATTCAGCACTGAAAATTTCAAATGGCGGACTGAGGGTTTGCCGAGGTGGACGGTTTTTTCTTACATCTCAGTAGCTAATTACCATAGTATATCAATCTTCTTCTTTGAATTGGTTTATATAAATATGCAATAAAATTTGAGGCATTCCATTTAAAAAATCACAACTTTGATATGTAAGTCAAAAGGTCATGTATAACATGCCATAAATAGAGATTTTTCCAAAATGGTATTTGCTTATGAGTAATATTCCGTCCGCACATGGATGGGCCACCCTATATCTATATATATATATATATATATATGTCTTACAATTATTTAGTGAAAATAAAATAAGAGTATGTAGTGATAAATGATTGGTAAAAAAAATGGTCGCCTAGAAAAAGCCGACGAACCACCCCCTGTCTATTGGAAAAAATCAAGAAAACTGAAAAATTAGTGTTGTAACTTTTGTAAAATCTTAAAACAACTTTAAGGTCGTTCGCCTCAAAATCGTATTTTCCCGGTGTATTTGATCAAAAATGAGCGTTTTACAGGATCCATAGCATTCTAGATCGAAAAATTAAAATGACTTTATTTGTCAAATATTGAGAAGTGAGGCGTTGTTGAGTTCAGAATGTCATTCTCGTTCGAAATAAGTAAAAACGTATAGTGTTTCCTATGAAAAAATCGAAAGGTGGAGTCGTTGCTGGTCAAACCGAAAATAAGTCAAAGCAAGTGAATATGTCCAAAAATGTAAATTCATCTAACACAGGGGTTCCCAAATTGTGCGACGCCCGGGGCGGCCGTAGGAAATAAAGAGGGGCGCCGTGAGTCGATCCTCTATCTAACATTATCGAAACTACAAATATACGCGGGTCCCTCTTGATTACATAGCGTCCTAAAATCCATTTTTTCGACCATAATGACAAGAGATTTAAATTGCAACAACAATAGGTATACTTTATCTGAAGTCACTGAAACACTGTGAAATACCGGGTCCGTTTTATATATCTATATTTAACACGCTCTGTTGCTGCAAAAATCGCCAAATTTCGCAGCAAAATATAATAGATCAAAGGCAGTTTCATCACCGGTCCACGTGGAGTAAAGCACGCCTATGCGTGGACATAGCCAATGAGAAAGCGTGTATTTCAGAGCTCGGAACAAGTGCAGGTGGCTACTGAAAATTGAAACAGTTTAGCCAGTGCCGTGTAGCGGTGAATAAACGTGTTTTTCTTTAGTCTGTCCGTGTTTTTTCATAGATTTTATTAGTTTGTGTGTTTTTGACTTTTGAATACTCAGTTTACTTGTTGATTTAATTGTTGTGTTGATTGTTCTTGTGTGTCCTAATATGGCTCTTTGGAGACCTTGGGAAAATGCTCCAAGCCACGAGGAGATGGTTGATGAACCTGTGCAGGCAGAAATTCTTTCATAAAGATTTAGAGGAACAGACCCAAAGAGTAATCCTAAATATGTATGATTGTCTGAAAAACGAAAATCCAGATTCCTCGCAAAATCAAATTTTAAAACAGAATTTGTATCCTGACAAAAATCAGTCGGTCTACCATTTATCGGGTTATAAAAAGGGGAGATGTAGTCAACCATTCCTTCCACAGAAAGCGCATAGGGCAAATTAAAAAGAATAGACGTGGGTTTTCAGGAAGATATTCGTCGTATAATATACGGATTTATAAAGAAAATTTGGTGCCACGTTGGAAATGATACGGGATAAATTAAAAGATTATCCTGAAGATTTTTATAATTACAATGCTTAGACTCACTGCACTGTATTGTAAACTGTGTGGTTTTCAATACAAAAATTAGATAAAAGAATGGTGATTATGGAGTCGTCTCGAATCGTTGAATTGCGCCAAGAATTTTTGCACAAAGTTAAAATCTATAGAGAGCAGAAAATAAATCTGATTTACCTGGATGAAACGTGGTAATGATACCCATGATGTTGTGTAGTACGGCTGGGTTGACGACAGCAACAAGTGCATATTTAAATGCACCATGCAACCGTGGAAAACGAATCATTATTCTCCATGCTGGCAGTGAAAATGGATTTATACCTAATGCCTTGCTGTTATCTGCCAAAAATATCAAAGAATCATGTGCCGACTATCATGAGGACATGACCTCCGACTTATTTGAAAAGTGGAATAGAGCAGCAGTTAATACCAAACAGTTTCCCCAAATTCAGTGATTATTATGACAATGCGCCATACCATTCCCGACAGAAAAACAAAATTCCGAATACAGGCACAAAAAAACAAAGACATTATTGATTTTATGAAGGATAAGGGATGGAAATACCACAAAATCAACCAAAGCCATATTATTGGATCTTATTAAAGACAAAAATGTGAAAAGAGTATGTGTGTTGACAATCTGCTTCAGCAAAATGGCCATGAAGTATTACGTGTACCTCCCTATTACTGCATTTTTAACCCGATTGAGTTGGTCTGGGCTGCTTTAAAAAAAAAAGTAAGAAAACATAATCAGACCCCTCAATTAAGTGAATCGCTATTGGCCACAATAAGAGATGCAAGTATCTCATATTGCTGCCACAGACCTATGGAAGCAGTGTTCTAGGCATATTATTGAAAAAGAAAATGAATATTGTGTTTTGCCTCCTGTAAATCCCGTTGTAATTCCTCCTACACATGACTCTAGCGACAGCTCCGAAGGCGAGGATGATATATAATACCTATAATGTAAGGCTTTATATACCTTTTTATATACCTACCTGCTATGTAATATTTGCCTATGTCAAACGTGGAATTCTGTAATTTTTCCATTTCTTAACTTTCGTCAACATAAATTAAACTCCCAATATAAGTTTTTATCCAAAGTCAAAAAAATAAGAAGATAGTAAAATCCCATTTATTGTGATATAAAAACATTATTATTACCGGTTCTAAATAAATCCGCACGCCTATGATACGTCATGAAATTACAAAGGACGCGCCGACCAAAGGTTTTTATGCTATTTCAAGTGACTTCAAGATACACCATACCTAATGTCGCGCGCGTCGCACGTGTTGCCGCGCGCTCACTCGCCAAAAGTATGAAAAAAAAAAAACCTACGCGCTTGAAGACCGTTGATACTCTACCCCCCCTGCCCCTCCCACGTCTTAACCTCCGCGCTCAATTGCTCGTACCTTCGTAGTCGCAATGCCCGTTTATTACCTACAAGCACGGCGTGCGACGGACGTGTCATCGTGATTTATTATCGCTTTGTTTTTCTTCGAATATCTCCCGCAAATTGAACAGATTTTTTATTAAATAAACAAGTCAATAGTTTCACATGATAGTAATAAAGCATCTACTAGTGGCGGCGGTGCATCAAAGAAGCGGAAAGAACGTAAATACGAGTGACAGCTATTTGGACTTTGGTTTTACTTCAATAGAAGTAAACAATAGAAAAACCGCAGTGTGTGCTTTGTTTGAAAATAATTTAAATAAAACAAAAAACGTATCACTCAGCAAGCCTCAGTACCTAAAAGAAACGCACTTTTAAGCATCATTCAAAGTAGCATACAGGTGGGCAAAATGCAAAAAAACCTCATACTATTGCAGAAGAGCTTATTCTATACTAAACCGGCTGCCTCTGGACATGGTAAATATTATGGTGAGAGATCGGCTGGAAAATTAATTTCCAAGGTACCCTCATCTAATAATACTATCAGTCGAAGAATCCGTGACATAGCGAGGATCAAAATTACCAATTAAATTGAAAAATTAAAAGCAGAGTTTGGTTTGCAACTTGATGAGGCTACTGACAGGAATAATGATGCACATCTTATTTGCTACGTACGCTTTCTGACTGACAGTATTATTGTCGAAGACCTTTTATTCTGCAAAAGCATTACCGAAAGTGCGAAAGCCCAAGACTTGTTTGAAATTTTAGACAAGTTTATTACTAACAATTGTTTGGATTAGGAAAGTGTATCGTAAATGTACTGCTGGTGCTCGATGTATGTCTGGAAGGTATGGGGGAATACAAGCGCTTATTCGTAGAAAACTACCGAATGCTATGTGGACCCATTGCATCATTCATAGGGAAGCTCTTGCATCAAAATCAATGAGCCCTGAACTGAACCAAGTACTGGAATGTGTAATCGGTGCAGTGAACTATGTAAAAACTAGGCCTCTAAAGGCCAGACTTTTAAAAAAACTATGCATAGGTATGGGAGCCGAACATACGGCATTGCTCTATTATTGAAATTCACGATGGCTTTCACGTGGAAACGTTTTGTTTCGTGTGTTCGAATTACACGAAGAAATTCGCACTTTTTTACAGCAAGAACGTTATGAAAACGCCAAATATTTTAACTGAACCAGATTTTTTGCTAAAACAAGCATCTTATGCGATATATTTGAGAAATTAAAATAATGTGAATCTCTCTTTGCAAGCTAACAATACGCACATTCTGAAGCTATCGGAGAGGATTGCGGCATTTAGAAAGAAACTGCAGTTGTGGAGAAAAAAATGAATGAAGGCGACGGTCAAGATTGCTTCCCGCATTGTATAAATATGCGGCATCTAATGAACTGGTTATCTCACAAGATCAGGTTGTCCTTTTTACGGAACACCTAGTGAAGCTCACCGAATGGTTTTTGTAGTACTTTGCAGATGATGATGTCGAAAAATTTGCGTGGATCCAAGATCCTTTTTCATGCACAAACTCCACCAGGATTCACATCACAAGATGAAGAAAGTCTCATTGAACTCTTTTTGCGACAGCACCCTTAAAATTAGATTCACCAAAAGCATTAAGATTTTCATTCCGTTTGCAACATCATATCTGTGTGAAGCTGGATTTTCAGCTGTAGCTGTAATAAAGAACAAATATCGCTCAAGGATCAAGGTGGAGCAAGAATGCTAAGCTCATCCATCACATTGATTTGACGGAGTAAATATTGTATTTTATTTTGGTTTTCTCGTTTTTTCAGTTTTCATTCTTTTTATAATAAAACAGTCAATTTAATATTGTAGATATGTAGATGTTTCGATTTTGTTCCGATCTCGCTAACCTAACTACTATTATTGTAGGCACCTAAGGATTTTTTTTCGACTGCCCGTTTTTAGGGCGCCACGACAAAATACTAACTTGTAACTGCGCCGCGAGTTTTAAAAAAGATTGGGAACCCCTGATCTATCATATACTACGCAACTACGCTACCCACAAATTTCGTTTTTCTGTCTTCAACAATAAAAAAGTTACAGGGGTGATCCACTTTGGAGCATTACCCGGTATACATATACGTTGCAAATGTCCCAGTTTCTTTAATATATCCATTAAAAGTACGATTTTGTTGTATTTCTTTTATACGGACACTTTCAGTCGGTTGATATCCGTCCAAAGGAGATTTCACTGTACGAGTATATGACCAATGAACTGTCAACACTGATGGAACAGGCGTAACGCGAATTCATTGCGGCTAGAATGAGAAACGAGAAGGATAGAGGTAGTCAGGGGCAAAACATTGGCAAAACATCGTGGTCCATTGTGGTATTTCCATATATGTTCTAAGGATTTTTGGTGAATGTTTCTTTTTAGTGACGTTAAAGATTAATAGTGATAGTTTGCGACAATTATTATAAACATTTTTATGCCGGACAGCCTTCAAGAGCTGTTGTTTTATGTGATATTTGTTTAAAAATGGTTGAATCTTGCAGTGCGGTGAATTGTTGCAATAGACACAGAAAAGATGTGAAAATGAAGTTTCACAGGTTAGTTTTAATCATCTCATTCATTTTTTGTGTGAGAATTACCTGTTAATTGGTAACTCGAGAAATATCGGGATTTTAGAATACTTACAGATCCTAACATGAGGAAGTTGTGGTTACATGCTATAAGAAGAGAAAACTTTACTCCCAGTACAAAAACGGTAATTTGTGAAAAGCATTCACTCCAGAGGATTATGAAGTTAGTGTTCATCTGTGTTTGATTTTCCAGCCCACCTCAAGAAAGAACCTAGCCATCGAAGGGTTTTGAAAAGGAAACATGAATACATAATTTCTAGAATGAACTATGGTATAACCTATATTGTATTATAATGAAAAACTGTGCATCTACAGTATTGTTAATGCCATTGTGCACAAATATTTTCTATACACATATATATAAAGGGTGTCCCAAAATTAACGCAAGATTTGAATTAAATAGAAAATGCCATTTTTAGTCTTTTAATAGTTATATTTTTATTGACTCATAAAGTACATAGGATAGGGTTATGTATGGAATAACACATCGGACAAATGGCCTCCACGGCTTTGCATGCACATGCGCACTCTTTTGTCGAAATTTTCCATGACCCTTCTGCATAAATGTGGCTGAATTTCGTTGATGCAGCGTTGAATCTCCTCCTTTAATGCACAGGTGGTTGTGGGCTTGTTGACATAGACTTGTGATTTCAAATAACCCCATAAAAAGAAGTCTAATGGTGTTAAATCACACGATCTAGGAGGCCAATTTTGATCACCGAAACGAGAGAGTACACGACCGGGAAATGTCTCATGCAGTAATTGAATTGTTTCACGGGCTGTATGACATGTGGCACCGTCTTGTTGATACCACATATTGGGTACATCAATATCATTCAATTTTGGCAGAAAGAACTGTGTAATCATGTCGCGATATCGAGCACCAGTAACAGTCACTGCTTGACCAGCATCATTTTCAAAAAAATATGGCCCAATTATGCCTCCAGCCCAAAATCCACACCAGACAGTCACGCGTTGTGGGTGCATTTCTTTTTCGACAATCACACGTGGGTTCTCCGAACCCCAAATGCGGCAATTTTGGCGATTGACAAAGCCATCAAGATGAAAATGTGCTTCATCGCTTAGGATGATTTTGCTTGAAAAATCAGGGTCCATTTGTTGATGTTCAATAATCCATTCAACAAACTCTCTTCTCTCTGCATGGTCATTAAGCTTCAATTGTTGTGTTAATTGAAGTTTGTAAGCATGAAGACACAGATCTTTGGTGAGTATACGCTGTAGAGAGGTTCTTGACATTTGCAATTCTGTCCACGACGTCGAATTGAGGTTCCTGGATTGTCCGCAACACTCTCACGCACTGCTTCGATATTCAAATTTGAACGGCTTGTTTTTGGACGACCAGTGTGTTTGGCGTCTCCAACGGATCCAGTCTCCATGAATTTTTCAATTAATCTCTTCACAGTTGACGAAGTTAAAACACTATTCCGGCCATATTTTGTATGAAATTTTCGAACTGCAGCCGCCAAGCTTTCACTATTTTTGAAATATTCTTTAATAATGAAGACACGTTGTTCTATCGTGTAACGCTCCATTTTTCATAACCCTATACTGTTAGCTGTCAAATTGCTTTTTTTTCAGGGTTGCCACACTTCACTGCACAAATGGCGGCAAATTCAAATCTTGCGTTAATTTTGGGACACCCTTTATATATATATATATATATAGATATATATATATAAGGGTTTTGTCTTTGTACACTTTGATCTCTACAAAACTGGGACGTGTTCTCACGACATTTAAAATAATATAAATTTAAATGTGCATAAATAACTATTTGGAACATTATAAAGATATATAGAAAATAACATGTATGTATTGTGATATTTCTTAGAGCTCTTATTTTTTATATGTAGATATAGCATATTAGAGCAGTTAAGTTAATTATAAGCAGACATGTAATCTCTTTGCTACCTTGATTATTAATTACTTATGTTAAATACTAATTGTATATCTTCAAATGTGTAAAGGAGAATTTATTGGCTAGTTTCATACATATGTATATATA
>CAVLJG010000001.1:67120894-67182664 GCA_963669975.1 Acanthoscelides obtectus | reverse complement strand
TAAATACCGTTTTCTCCAATTCGTTCGTTAATTGGCTTTGTAATCTTAAAATGAAAGGGAAAATGTATTAAAACTGTGGCATAGGAAATAAAAACATTTTATGTTTGAGAAAGAAATATCAAAAACTGAACAGGTTTGATATTTGAAACACTAATATGAAAAGCAGATTTTGCTAGTTATAATAGTTACAGTAAAAAAAATGTATGAAAACTTTGGCTTGAAAGTCTGCATTTATTTCTTGTAATATTAGTAGCTGCAATTTAGTGTGCTTAATAATTGAATGTCCATATCTAAGGGGGTGGTTTCAGGTCCATTTTAAGATGAAAACTTCATATGATCATTTGTCCTAAATGTTTTAACTTTTGAAACACAGGGTGGTAAAAAAGCTCAAAAATAAATCGTTCATTATGAATACCTGTAATACCACTTAAAGAAATTTGGCATACATGTACACGTGCCAAGAGGCATTTTTTTTATTTTACCTGCCTGTTTTGATAGACAGTGATGGTATGTTGTTTATTTCTCTTATTAAAATTTTCAATCACTTCTAATAAAAAATCACTTGGATTTTTTTCAACCTCTTGCACGGTTTTTATAAAAACGATAAATATTGTTAACATGTCAATATTACCATGCAAAGAAATTTGTTATTTTTGGGTGGAATTCTTAGGCCGGTCATTAAAAATTTAATTCTTTTAGTCTGACATACGGTTTTCACCCGAAAAATACAATCTATTTCTCGATATAGTGACACTGTCATACTAACGATACTAGGATCATGCAAAGAAACATTTTATTTTTGTAAGCGAATACCGTGCATCAGAGTGAAAAAAGATAAGGGATGAAATTTGTTTAGAAATGACGGGATTTCAAGAGTAGTTTTTATTTTAAAAGAAATCAGTTGCGTACTATCATTGTCTGCCAAAATAGGCAAGTGATATCGGTACGAACTTCGCTGGTGGAAATTAGTCGTATTACAGATCTCAACAAAAAAATTATTGATTTTTAAAAAGTTCATCGCCCCGTTTCTCAAAAGTCAAGACGTTTAGGACATACGATTATACGAAGTTTTCTTCTTAAAGTGGAACCAAAAGTCCCTCTCAGAAATATTGACATTCAGTTGGAAGAGACTATATATTTTATGTAGGTAAGTAAATCTAAAATTATTAAAGGTTATTGTAATACACTATTGTAGTTTTTCATTTTGGATGTTTTTTTGGCTATATATCATATTTCCTTTTGTTAGTTGTACCTTTTAGATATAAAGACTTCGTTTGATTACTGATACCTATGTGTTTTGACATACTGCCTATTAATTCCTTAACAATTTTATGTATCATATGTTTGCACAATATAAATAAAAGAATACTTGGTAAAATAAATATTTTTTATTCTACATTGTATACCCACAAAAATACAATAAGTTCATTCAAAAATATCTAAAAATATAGATTTCATCAATTTTTAATCCTTCTTTTCTCTTAAAACAAATGTTTTTTCTCTAGCATGATGTTAACTAGATTATATGCTATTTTCTAAACTACAGCTATGTGAACAGGGCTACAAGGATATCGAATCAATAGAAGAAATCTTTCTAGTTTGGGGGTACATTAGATCATTTTGGAAAGTTAATTAACTCTAGGTACAAACTTTTTGAAATATCCAATTTAAATATATTGACTCTTCTTGTTTCCCTCTGATGACGTTCCTTACACTGGAGTATTTTGTCCTAGAACAGTATCTTGTACCCTGGGCTTATCAGGATTGGATGTATCTTTGAGCAATGCAAGTAGATCTGAAAAATACTATTATAAGTAATTTTGATTACTTATGTGTTAGTCCTAAGTACCGATATAACCATAATATATCATATTTGCTAGATCACTGGATTTTTATTTTTGCAATTGTCATCATTGGTCACTGTGCTGTGATGCCAAGTGTTCAATCTCAACCCATGGCATCAGCTTTGTGAGATTTTGTCAAATAGGAACGTTAATTACAATATTCAAAAAGGTACTTTATCCAATTTTATAATGATATTTTTTAGAGTTATAGTCTGAAATTTTTAGGTTAAGGTTCCCACTAATATAAAAAATACCAGATAGGGCAGGGCATGTTTAAACTCAATTTCAGAGCATTTACACATTATACATACTTGTAGCCTGATACCATGCAATCCAAAGTCTAACAGTGATTTGTGAATAGCCATCTCCGACATCAACAATGTAGTTGCACTTGGGATACAATGTTTCTTATCTAACATCTCATAAAGTCTGTGAGAACGAACCACATCTGAAAAAAATGCGATAAGTATATAAATATGAATATGCAATGTTTAATTTTGTAACTTACCTACCTTCATCAAGCAAAAGCTTGGTTGTAAGCTGTTAGGGAAATATATATAAATACACATCCATTTGCATTAAATTGTTGATTTTAGATCACGAATACCAAATGTGGGACTTGAAGATACCACAGCCTGACAAATATTTTCAATGTAGGAAATTATTATTGAATGATCAACATTATTTGTAAGAAAATATCCTTCGGCATTTGATTCATCTGTCTAAAATTTCTTAAACGTCAAAAAAAGAAACATAACCAAACATCACAATTGACTTCTGATTGACAGCAGACATCTAAAGCAGTACATACAAGTACCTTACTGAGATGACATACTATGATGAAAATCAAGGAGGCCATAGAGGCGTCCTACAATTGTAGGAACGACTGACGATACGGACCTTAGTGGCAATATGGAACTAGCCCACTGTTTGTCTTTTGTTTCCATAGATGATATGATTTTTTTCCTTAATTTTGGTGTGTTGTTCTATTAAAAGCTTAATAACTCAAAATCTAGTGATTTTATCTGAATCAAACCTGATACCATAAAAAGATTTTAAAAGATTGAATCCAAACTTGCACAAATATACAGGGTGATGCATTTAAAATTTTTGAGAAAAAGTACAATACGCGTTTTTACCACCTTGTATGAGCAAAAATGAGAATTCAAAAAGTAACAAATACGATAAAAGCTGAGGTGTGTAAGTTTTTTTTATATAAAATTCAGCACTCCATATTTCAAAATGGCGGATTGAGGGGTTGCCGAAGTGGACGGTTTTTCTGGACAAAACGCCTTACATCTCATTAGCTAATTACCCCCATAGTATGTCATATCAATCTTCTTCTTTTGAATTGGTTGATCTAAATATGCAATAAAATTTGAGGCATTCCATTTAAAAAATCACAACTTTGATCTGTATGTCAAAAATGTCATGTATAACATGCCATAAATAGATTTTCCCAAAGTGCATTTGTTTATGAGTAATATTTCGTCCACCCTGTATATATATATATATATATTATAATATATAATAATTATATTTATATATATATGTCGGCGTCAAACGCTGAAATCCGTCATTCCCTGAAATATCTAGTCAGTCCCCGTATTGCCAGCAAACACCGTAACAGAAAAAATTGTAATTTTGATGATTTATGAAATTTATATATCATCTCTCAAAATTCATGATATGGTTAGAGAAAAGGCAACACATCTAGAAGATAATAATGGACACCTGACACCAGAAAAATATATAGCTCTTCATCAAAGTACACTGATTCTAGTTAATATAACTGAATATTAATATCAATTTGATATTAATTAAATATTGCCTGGAAAATTCTCAACGGACATTTGTAAAAACGATTTGGCAATTATTATAGACTTTTATGTGGCTGCAATTACAATGTGTCATTTGATGAAATTTGGGGCATATTTTCAATGAAAAGAAATCGCCATTTTCTTTTACAGAAATTAAAACAAAGTTCCAAAACTGCTTTAATTCTCATGAAAATTTTGATTATATAGATACCAAAGAAAAGCCTACCAATTTTGACATCTTTGAAGATGTTAGAAAAAATACGCTCGGTATAGTTCATTGAAATTGCTCCTAATATAAAAACAGAGTCACGAATGTTTTATATTGCCATCTTTCTGAGAAGAGTTAGAGGTTATTGGGGAATGTTCTAAACTGAAGGCTGCTGATCTAGGGTCCTTTCTCGAAGGTCAACGGTGCGAAGTAGATCAGTGACATAACTGGCGATTTTCTGTCACTGTCACACATTAAAAAATCTATGCTAAACGAAAGCAAACACGAAAACAGAAACACAAGAAATGCCGAAAAAGAAAATGAAAAGGGATTTCAAGCGGAAGATGTGATAAAAATGACGGATTATACAATTCACATACAAGATTTGTTGATAAAAGAACTGCAAAAGAAGAACGCATATCTTCAAGTGAAATTAGTGGAATAACAAAAATAGAAAAAAATTCAACTAAGGCCCGTATCGTCAGTCGTTCCTTCAATTGTAGGACGCCTTTATGGCGTCCTTGATTTCGGTAATATCTTCTTCGATAAGGTACTTGTATGTCCTGCTTTAGAATTCCGGCATGCTGACAGTTCAGGCTAGAGGTTATGTTTTGTTTAAGAAATTTTAGACACATGAATCGAAGGCAGAAGCATAATTTATTCTTTCCATGCAAATAATGTTGACAACAACTTACAACCAAGCTATTCCCTTGATGAAGGTAGGTAAGTTATAAAACAAATCATTGCATATTCATATTATGTTACTTATCGTATTATTTTTAGGTGTGGTCATTCTCACACTTTATGAGATGTCGAGGGCGACTTTTGGATCCAACTTAAAAAGAAAACTTCATATAATCGCATGTCCTGAACGTCTTGAATTTGAGAATCATGATGGAAAACTTTTTAAAAATCAATAATTGTTTTGATAAGATCTGTAATACCACTTTAAATACTTTATTAAGATTCTGCATATATGTCCTATCAAGAGGTATTTTTAATATACGATTTTTTTTTAATTTTCTCCAGCGACGTTCGTACCGAATTCACTTGCTTATTTTGGCAGACAATGCAAGTAGGCTACTGATTTCTTTTAAAATAAAAACTACTATCGAAATCCCGTCATTTGCACGGTATTCGCTTACAAAAATAAAATATCGTTTCTTTGGATGATCCCAATATCGTTAGTATGACAACGTCAATATGTCGAGAAATAGATTGTATTTTTCCAGTGAAAACCGTGCGTCAGACTAAAAGAATTCAAGAATTCAATATTTTATGTCCGACCCACTATTTCCTCCAAAAAAATTCTCTCCATGGAGATATTGTCATTTTAACAATAGTGTATAATCGTTTTTTTAAGAACTGTGCATCAGATTAAAAAAAATCCAAGTGATTTTTGCTTAGTTTTTAAAAATTTTAATAAGAGAGAAATAAACGGCATACCATCACTGTCTATCAAAACAGGCAGGTAAAATTAAAAGAATGCCTCTTGACACGTGTACATGTATGCCAAATTTCATTAAGTGGTATTACAGATATTCATAATCAACGATTTATTTTTTTGACCTTTTTTACCAACCTGTGTTTCAAAAGTTAAAACATTTAGGACATACGATCATATTTGTGAAGTTTTCATCTTAAAATGGACCTGAAACCACCCCCTTAGATAAGCACATTCAATTAGGAGGCACTAAATTGCAGCTACTAATACTACAAGATATAAATATGCAGACTTTCGAGCCAAAGAATCCATTTTTTTTTACTGTGACAATCATAACTAGCAAAGTCTGCATTGTACTCATAATTCACTTATCATTACAGGTAGATAGATTCTGCAACTATCAAATGAAAATTTACAACTATATCATGAACTTAAGACTAATTTTAGGCAAAAATGAACTTAACCTAACCTGGCTCTGAGGTACAGAATTTGATTTGTATTTAAACTGCTGGGTATAAATTTTGGATTCAAATTGCTATCAATAATGGAGACTCCAGCTACCGAGCATACTAAAAAAATACATCAGTGGCATCATCAATAACAAGGGGATCAATACACTGAGCCTCAAAGAACAATATGTTGCACCATATATTAATGTTGTAGCATGTGGTATCTAAAAAAAGAGTGAGGAAACTTAAATACACTTTCTTTTCCAATTCGTTCGTTAATTGACTTGTAATCTTAACATAAAAGAGAAAATCTATTAAAACTGTGGCATAGGAAACATAAACATTTTCTCTTTGAGAAAGAGATATCAAAAACTAAACAGATTTGATATTTGAAACACTCATATGAAAAGCAGACTTTGCTAGTTATGATTGTCACAGTAAAACAAATGAATTCTTTGGCTCGAAAGTCTGCATATTTATATCTTGTAGTATTAGTAGCTGCAATTTAGTGTCTCCTAATTGAATGTCCTTATCTAAGGGGTGGTTTCAGGTCCATTTTAAGATGAAAACTTCACAAATATGATCGTATGTCCTAAATGTTTTAACTTTTGAAACACGGGTTGGTAAAAAAGGTCAAAAAAATAAATCATTGATTATGAATATCTGTAATAGCACTTAATGAAATTTGGCATACATGTACACGTGTCAAGAGGCATTCTTTTAATTTTACCTGCCTGTTTTGATAGACAGTGATGGTATGCCGTTTATTTCTCTCTAATTAAAATTTTTAATCACTAAGCAAAAATCACTTGGATTTTTTTTAATCTGATGCACAGTTCTTAGAAAAACGATCATACAATATTGTTAAAATGACAATATCTCCATGGAGAGAATTTTTTGGGAGGAAATAGTGGGTCGGACATAAAATATTGAATTCTTGAATTCTTTTAGTCTGACGCACGGTTTTCACTGGAAAAATACAATCTATTTCTCGACATATTGACGTTGCCATACTAACGATATTGGAATCATCCAAAGAAACGATATTTTATTTTTGTAAGCGAATACCGTGCATCCGAAAAAAAAAATTAAGCAATCAAATTTGCTTAGAAATGACGGGATTTCGATAGTAGTTTTTATTTTAAAAGAAATCAGTAGCCTACTTGCATTGTCTGCCAAAATAAGCAAGTGAAATTTGTACGAACGTCGCTGGAGGAAATTAAAAAAAAATCGTATATTAAAAATACCTCTTGATAGGACATATATGCAGAATTTTAATAAAGTATTTAAAGTGGTATTATAGATCTTATCAAAAAAATTATTGATTTTTAAAAAAAATTCCATCCAATTTCTCAAATTCAAGACGCTCAGGACATACGATTATATGAAGTTTTCTTTTTAAGTTGGAACCAAAAGTCGCCTTCGACATCTCATAAAGTCTGTGAGAATGACCACACCTGAAAATAATACGCATAATAAGTATATACATAATATGAATATGCAATGATTTGTTTCGTAACTTACCTACCTTCATCAAGAGAACAGCTTGGTTGTAAGTTGTTGTCAACATTATTTGCATGGAAATAATAAATTATGCTTCTGCCTTCGATTCATGTGTCTAAAATTTCTTAAACGTCAAAACAACAACATAACCTCTAGCCAGAACTGTCAGCATGCCGGAATTTTTTGTTATTCCACTAATTTCGCTTGAAGATATGCGTTCTTCTTTTGCAGTTCTTTTACAAACAAATCTTGTATGTGAATTGTATAATCCGTCATTTTTATCACATCTTCCGCTTGAAATCCCTTTCCATTTTCTTTTTCGGCATTTCTTGTGTTTCTGTTTTCGTGTTTGCTTTCGTTTAGCATAGATTTTTTAATGTGTGACAGTGACAGAAAATCGCCAGTTATGTCACTGATCTACTTCGCACCGTTGACCTTCGAGAAAGGACCCTAGATCAGCAGCCTTCAGTTTAGAACATTCCCCAATAACCTCTAACTCTTCTCAGAAAGATGGCAATATAAAACATTCGTGACTCTGTTCTTATATTATTATATTAACAGTTATTTTAAGCTAATTCTGGGTAAGCTGGATATATTCAGAAATTAGTAATTAGACCAACCTGTATAGAGAAGCATCCTTTTCGATTAATATATGATTACGGAGCATCCGCTGTTCTTTCAATCTTTATATGGCCTCCGTCAATGATGCCAACGATTCCAGGAAATCTATATTTTATTGTAGAAATACCGCTTCGTCCTATATCTTTCTTCTTCTGTTGACCATTTTATGATTTCTGGTGCCAGACTACTCATAAAGTTGGTCAATCTGGATATAACTGCTTGCAGAGTACTCACGAAAACATTGAACCTATCAACTACATCCCTGAAGATGGCTGTTTGGTGTCCACCAAACCATAAAAATGTACGGGTTTCCTCATACGGAGTTAGCTTTCCATATGGCGCTGCCTGATATTTAAAATGGTTACCACGACGGAATTTCACTGACATTTTTTCTGCGACTGTATTGTTCACTAGAAAATGTTACAAAAACTCGTTGTTGAAATTGTGGCACTAATTCCTCCACAAAATTCAGGTTTTTGGGTTTCATTCTCGGAGTATTCGCTGCTTGGTTTATCGCTCATAGTTTTTTTTCACTCCGAAGCAGCCGCGCAGGCAAAGCCTAAACGCCAGGGCAGCGAGGCTGCTATGAAGAGCTTAAAGTAACTTCGTTAATCCGATGTTTAAACTGCCTAAGGTTAATTGAACTGGGAAAGGTCTCAGCATCTCCCTCACAATCTCGATACACTATCAGTCAGGCGGGTCTATCTGGCAGGCACATCGCGCGGCGGCATCATCGAGGAGAGCTCTGAGGAGCGGTAGAAGAGAGCTAAATCGCCGACGGCCCACTGGTGCGAAAGTGTCCCCAGCATGTCCGTTAGAGAAGAGTCATCGATCAGTAAATGCCTTTTGCGACGCAATATTAGACCTGAAGATAGTTTCGACACACTTTGACACCTGTCAATGTCTCTGATTGAGTCGCATTCTCTGACCTGTCAGAAGGTTCTGTACGAACAGCGGACTAGCTGTCGGCAAACAGTCAGAAGCTGTAAGAACAGGTAACATCTCTCTGATTCTGATTTTGACAGTCACCGACAAGTTACCAACTACTGTACGAATAAACCCATATACACTATATAGCATTGAAGTCAAAGTACAGAACATTGACGATGTTGAATGTAAATGGTGGTACATCAATCTGGAAATAAGGATGCAAAAAATTACAATCTGTATATTTACTACCGATCTCCAAGTGGAAGCGTCAATCGATTGACTGAATGTTTCGAGTATATGTGAAAAACATTATTACAGGAATTGCACAAATGTACATTTAGGAGACTTCAATATAAATTTTGACAGTAAAGATTTCTGTTAGAAAATTTAAACAAGTACTAAACTTCCATGGACAGTGTAAATCAAATAGTGAAGACGATTGATGACGCTGATCCAAACTTATGTTCATTACAAGTGTATCATAATTCATCAATGAATCAATTTAGTATAATTAACATCAATAATCTAATAAAAGCTATATATATATAAGTGAGAATCTCTCAAAAAAGATTCTAAATGATCGTTTCAATATAATTGGAGAAATTATTATTATTGGTGAATCATTGTTTAGTACATAATGAATTCCCATCAAAATTAAAGCGTTCCACCATTTCTCCTGTGCCAAAAGTTCAAAATTCTGAGCCGTATACAAATATGCGACCGATTAATGTCTTACCAGATGTCAAGAAGCTGTTCGAAATCATTGAATTCATTGAAGAAAACAAAATTTTTACAAAAAATCAGGCCGGATTTAGAAAAAAAATGTTCTACAGAAAACGCAATCCAAATGGTGGTCAAAGACTTGACAAGAAGTATAGATGAGAAATAATGTATTGTAACAGTATTTTTAGACTTCAAAAGGGCATTTGAGACTATAGATAGGAAAAAAATGTTAATGAAATTACATGACTATGGTTTTAAAGGATCAGTATTAAACATTTCACAAAATGATTTAGTAAATAGAAGTGAAAAAACTAAACTTGGAGATATTAGGTCAAGCGTTCAAAATATATCAGTAGGGGTGCCACAGGAGAGTAAATTAGGGCCGTTACTATTTATTATTTATATGAATATCTTTGACAGTTTAGAACACTGGAAAATTCAAATCTTTGCGGACGATACATTGATTTATATATCACAATAGTGATATTAAAAAAAATGATGAATTGGTTAAATGCCAATAAACTTAAACACTGTTAATACAAAATGTATGACAATAGAAAAACATTTAGGTGACAATACAATTAGGCTCATGATTAATGATGAAAAAATTGAAGTTGTCGAATCATTTAAATATCTGGGTATACGACGGGGTACCAAAAAAAAAACCGGAATTATTTTTTAAAAGCTTATTTTCAACTTTCTCATAAAGAAACCTTATCTCCTTCAAAATAATGTTCACTACAACTAATAGACTTGTCCCACCGGTACTTCCACTGCTCGAAATCTTTTAAGTCTTCCTTAGAAATATCTGACAGCTCCTTCCTCGTTTTTTTTCTTGACCTCTTCAATGTCGTCAAAGCGGCGGCCTTTCATGCCCCTTTTCATCCGTGGAGCCAGGTCAGGCGAATAAGGTGCGTGAGGGAGCGGAACCATGCCATTTTTAACCAGAAACTGTCGAACAGAGATGGCTGTGTGCGCAGGTGCATTATCGTAGTGGAAGAACCAGTCTCCCGACTGCCACAAATCGGGTCTTTTTTGAAGAACACTGGTTCGCAATCGTCTTAAAACCTCCAAAAAGCACAAGCTCTCGAATTTTTTCAACATTTTCATCAATTCGGGCAATTGATGGACGTCCAGAGCGAAGTTTGTCATCAATCGACATGTCGCCATTTTTAAATCGAGCCAACCACTTGGATACCTGAGTTTTTCCCATAGCATCATCTTTGTAAGCTATTTTCAACATTAAAACAGTTTCAGAAGCATTTTTAATAATTAGAAAGCAAAATTTCACAGCTGCACGTTGCTTACTGAAGCTTGACATCGTAAAAAACGAAACAAGCACGAAACAGCTCTAGCAAAAATAATGACTACAGAGGAACGAAACAAGAAAGATCGACAACTTAGGTGGCACTGAGTTGGTAATGAGTTGCGCTGTACGCCTCCAGGGGCAGAAATGTGTACTACACAAGCTCCGTCCACTGCAATGCTATTCTGGTTATTTTTGGGTACCTCCTCGTATATGTGGATAGTAAACTAATGTTTCACGAGCATTATACATACATTATTTCAAAAGTATCAAAAAGATAAATTACTTCAATAGTTTCCCATAATCTTAGTATGTGTTCCAAAAAAATTGTGTATAACACTATAATTCTTCCCCATTTTTTATACTGTTCTACCAACTTGTTTACAGCAAATGAAAATATATTTTCCAAATTACAAATTCTACAAAATAAAACTATGACAATGATTTTAAATAAAAACAAATATGCTAGGATCAAGTATATGTTAGAAGAACTACTGTGGTTGAAGTTGAAAAATTTCATATGTTATTTAGTTCTGATATTCATATTCAAATTAAAAAATCATTTATTACCACCACACTTAGAAAGCTTCACAAAATTAAATAGTCATTATCATAACTACGAAACCAGAGGCATTATAGATTTTTATCTGCAAAATTGTAATAGTAGCATAACTAGCAAATCTGAATTTTAAAAGGGAGTATTTGAATTTAATAAATTGAATAATGATATTAAACAGTGTTTGAATGTAAACATGTTTAAGGTGAAATTAAAAAATGTGTTTATGAATACTCAAAATGCATAGATGTAATTTTAATAGACAAGAACAAACAAAATTTGAGACAAACTACTTAGCTGATTGTGACATACAGGATGGTACTACGAGCCGTATCGTCAGTTGTTCCTACAATTGTAGGACGTCTTTATGACCTCCTTGATTTTGATAGTCTTTTCTAACCTTCAAAACGGCTGGTATACATATTTCTAGATTTCTACTATTCCGTGTCAGGGTCACCGCTCTTCTATTGTGAAGCTATGTTTTCTTTTTTGAATTGTACGAAATTTCAGGCTGATACAACAGATGATGTAAATCAAAAGCATGAACAATTTGATGTAAATAGATATTTGTAACATAACCTCAAAATACAGCGCTGACAGGGAAGAAGAAAACTGTGAATATCAATGAGACCATAAAGGTGTCTTAGACTTACGTATTCGGATATGCTTCATACGCTATCTCTAAAAACCTAAAGAATGAGATATGCAAATCGCTAATAGTTACAGAAAAAGGCTCATTTGCAACAAATATTTATTTTGTTATGTATGCCATGTTTTAATCTATTATTAATGTAGATAAATTAGATTTTTTTTGTCTAAGCTTTTGTCTATTTTGTCAACATAATTTTAAATGAATATGTGAAATTGAAAAATAATAGTAAAACAGAAAGTAATTGCATGAAAAACAAACAAATAACTCCTCATTTTCAAGCTGGGCCTAGTGGAACACAGTATGCTGATACTAAAAAAAAGGAAACTAAATACTTTTAATTAGGTTAACTTCATTAGCAGCTTAGATTTATCACGATTATTTCGTATTTTCAAAAATTTTAAAGCTATTTCATATTCAGACAATTTGTATCGGATCGTACTGTAAACTTATTTTCCAAAATTGCGGTTCTCAAACATCACACGCAGCACATCACAAGTAGTACTACCATCCCGACTGAGCGCGGTGTTGCCTTTCTTTCATCACCGCTCGTAGTTGACGTCGGCCGATTAGTACTGTAGGCGAATTACGGTTAAAAAGGCCTATAGGTGGATGTTTTCTGAGGCAGCTAAGGATTCTATTGGAGCTGTTTCAACAAGATTGTGGATATGCGCCTGCCTGGAGTGGGTCGGAAATTGGTTAAACAAATAAAATTAAACAGAATCGCGAATTCTGCTGGTACTTTTTATCACGTACGTTATATCTTAAAGTGTAATGATTTTAGAGCAAAACCGAAAAAGACTATTATCCGTTTCAAGTAGACACATATCAAGGATGCACTGTTTTACAGTTTTGTATAGAGATGACATAGTAAAGCCACCGTGAAATACAAAGATGGGTGGGAAATTCAGCCATCGTTTGATAACATGTTCTGCCACTCTAAGGATTGTTGCTGACGGAATTCTAGTTATGACTATATTTTGTATACTTAAAAAACCTTGTTGTTAATAATAATTTTGTCTGGGAAAAATGCGAACATTCGACAGCTCACATCTACGCCGTTGATGTAGATGGAGCATTTAATTTCGAGTGATTACTATTATTCTTAGTTTGAACATAAATCATCCGTTTTTTTAATATTTTCCTAATTAACGCAAGGATGAAACAATACAAATATATTTTTTTATTGCAGAATGCAAGTTATTAAACACTGAACCTCTTGTATCCACAGTCTTGTACGAAGTCACGGGGTGATTTGATCCATATCATATTCCATACGATTGCCATATATCGGCAATCGGACGAATTTTGTTGGTGCCTCACACATAAGTAATTTTATTCCATTTTAAAATCGGCCCATTCTATTTGGAAAGCCCCTTAGATTTATATTTGTAACTACATGCTGTACTGTACGTTAAGTTTCTGGAACTCCGAGAGCTCGTTTACTGAATACAAGTCGTTCTATAAATAAATATACAAATAAAAATGGTTAAGACTATAAGACTTAAGACTTACCACAGTGACAGCACTTCTGAGAGCAGCCAGTTCGCGTTGTTGGAGCCATAACATCTGACAGCATTGATTGAGCGTGCTCAGTAAGAATGATTGTGTTTGAATAGCGTTTGTAGCCAGCCAACCCTTAAAACGAAGAAACATTATACAGAAATTGGAAGTAGACTTAAAAATCATGCAAATTGGATAATTCTAATTACCGTAGAATAGTACCTTACATATCTGGTTTGAGAATGAGTCAAGATAGATGTGAAGGATATAATGTTCGAGACCAATAGCGGCCTTCTCAAACGAAGTACTAATGCTATATACCACAAAATATTCGATTATAACTTAGTGATAATGACATTTCCAACATATTATATATTGTGAAACACCTAGTTCCGTTAGGCTCCATTGTCTGGACGAAATCAAGCCAGATAAATATAAATATATAAATGATGATGATGAAATGTGTGGAATTCTATCAACCATCCCATACTACTATATATATATATATATATATATATATATATATATATATATAATGCGGAGAAAGGTATTAACAAAAATAGGAGATTTGGGCTTGAAGTACCACAGCAAGTGGCTATAACCGGCCGCGTGGTTGTGGTTATTTGTCGCCTTGAAAATTCTAGGTCTTCTAGCCATTTGATACTACAATGTGTAGGTTGGCTCTTGTTGTGGATTTCGTGTGTCTTTTTTTTCCTCTCCATCTTTGTTTCCTCAGGTTACACCCATATCCGGATGTATGGGCATGTGTCTCTACTTTTGTAGTTGCATATGTGCATTCATTTCGGGCCTGATGAAGCCAACCAGCAGAAATACGTATCGCTCGGGTTACCTATCCTATTTTGCTCAAATCCACTTTTTGCGGATTTTGCCCATTATTTTCCTATTTATATATATATATATATATATATATATACAGGGTGACTTCGAAGTTGAGTCATTTATTTTAACAGTGAGTAGATCTGATCAAAAGAAATGTTTTTTTTCCTTTACCATTTTTCTGGTAAAATTAAAGTAACAAAGTTATAGCCCTTTGGAAGTTTGAGTACCGCCCTGTCTCAATAATAATATCATGTACTCGTGTTTGGCAACAACGGATATAATCCACCTTATCGGTTCATCGCATGGGAAACAAAAAAGCGAAAGAATTTGGAACGACGTTTTTATTTCATTCAGTTCAGTTATACATACATTCAGTGTCAGTCGCGTGTGAATAGTGTCTGTTGCGTGGCTCAAACGAAATAAAAAATGGCACATGTTTATGCGGATCGGTTTCCCAATCGAGTGCAACCAACCCCTCGTGCCTTTGTTAATGTAGTACAACGGGCTCGTGAATCAGGTGACTTAAGACCTCACAGGGCACCTCACGATCAAATACAGTTCCGCACTGAAATACTTGTTGGGAGGATACTTTATAAAACAAGGTAAAAAAAATGTTTTATTTTTTTTTTATTTTTACACACATATTTTGGTTTATCTTCCTTCTACAATCATTATCTGAAAATTAATGACTCAACTTCAAAGTCACCCTGTATATATATAATATGAAATAGGTATAAGAGGAAATTTTATGAAATTGTTTAAAAATTATCTTCAAAATAGGAATAAATCTGTATGCACTAATGGTAATGAAAGATTCTCTAAAAAAAATCACTTATGGAATTCCTCAGGGATCGGTATTGGGGCTATTGTTGTTCCTGATTCATGTCAGCATAGTTTTTCCTGAAATCATCGAATTCAAAGTCCCCTACATCCTGCTTTTCTGCTGACATTAATTTTTCAACTGTCGAATTTTGAAAGAAATTTCACCGCGACACCGTTGTTCTTAAAAATAAATATTTACATTATATATGAAGCGTATAAATGCAAACCCAGACATTTGACGTATAAGTGATTTTGAGTAAAATGCAAAACACCTCTCGAAATCTTAGGTTTAGTGCAATTAACTTCATGTTTTGACTAAAATATTCAATATTTTGATAGTGATGAGTACTTCTTCACAAAAATGTCTTTGACTTGAAAGCAAGAAGATATTTTAAAAAATTATACATGTCTTGTTTTGCACCGAGACTTGCAAATATTTATTTATTTATTTATTTACACCACCAACAAATCAACCAATTATTGGTGGGAGAACAGAAGTTTACATAGTACAAACATGGAGTAATATATTTAAGAAATATAACGTGGATGATACAAGAAAAAATCATAACTCAGTTTCTAAGAATTTTAGAGGAAAGCGTAAAAACAAATTGAGTTATGCATTATATTGTTTTAGGAATAATATCATTATTGTGATAAATGCAATATTATAGTTTAGTTGAGCAGTTTCTGAATGATACTTAAAGAAAGCTGAAATTTTCAAAACAAAAATGGAAAATAGGTAAAATTAAGAGTTACGTGTTTTTCCTATTTTAAACGCAATATAAAGTGGAGTTACGTGGTTTCTTGTGTTAACAACGATAACATTCACGAACCTACACAATTATATAACAGATTTACAGAGGATCTTAATAGAGGTCACATTTGTATCAAATATATCAATTCTGTTTTGTAGATTGTTCAAACAGTTACACATGGAATATAAGGAAAATATCCGGACAATCGTATTGGTTGTGAATAACCTTGAATAAGAATATTGACGAGTGCATTTTTCTTCTGTGGTCTAAACTTAGGATTATCATGCCTCTTTAACAATACATCTTGAGGAACACCTATTTCTGGATAAATACCATCTATCCTGTAGGACAGATATTTCAGAAACTTGCGTTGTATTTTTTCTAGTGAGTCACAAGTCGTCACATAGCAGGGATTCCAAATAATTCCAGCGTATTCAAGTTTTGACAGTACACATGCATTATACAACATGAGTAGAGCATTTATGCTGTGAAAATCACGAGAGTTGCGCAACGCAAAACCCAGACTTTTATTTACAGAATTTAAAAGATAATTTATATGCAGATTGAAACTGAAGGTTGTGTCAAAGATGACTCCAAGATCTTTGAATTCTATTAGATTCGGCAGTGTTATTTGATTAACCTAATAATGATATTCTGTTAGGCGTTGTTTTCTAGAAAACTTCATGCTGGTACACTTATATGCATTCATGGATAGGTTATTATTATCAGACCAAATTGTTATCCGGTTGAGATTATCTTGGAGACGTTCGAAATCGGTGCAGTTGTTAACCTGAGTAGAAACTTGGAGATCATCGGCATATAAGAGAAAATTGCATTCAACAAGGTCAGAAATGTCGTTGAAAAATATAATGAAAAGGATCATGATTTATTCACAAATACGTCAATTTACTTATGAACACAGCAATTCAGTTAATATACCTACCACTAATTTAACAACGTACAATCTTGAATCTGAGTTAAAAAGAAGAAAAAAAACAGCGTAGCAGCACGGCACGGCTTAAAGGCAAATGTCTACTTTTGCACGTAACTGGTGTACACAAATGACTGCTTTTGCAAGTGCGAACAACAGCATAAGATGTCTGTCTATAAACTTGAGCTTTAAAAAATCGTATTCCTGGACCCTTTTGCTGATTTTTTTCAAAAATGTCAAATGTCTGGGCTTGCATTTTTATACGCTTCATATGTGCGTGACTAATATATGAATATACATTCAGAGAAGAAGTTTTCACCTACTGAGGTCCCTTATAACACCATTGTAGCTACGAACTCAAAGACTATCAAGTTATATTTAGTCCAACTTTTATAAACTGCAACTACATAGGGTCGTATCGTCACTTGTTCCTACAATTGTAGAGCGCCTTTATGGCCTCCTTGATTTTCATAATTTTCCACTGTTCCGTGTCAGCGCTCTATTTTGAGATTTCGTCAAAAATATGCATTTGCATCAAATTGTTCATGCTTTTGATTTATATCATCTGTTATATCAGCTTGAAATTCCCTACAATTCAAAAAGAAAACATAGCCTCACAATAGGAGAACGCTGACACGGAACAGTAAGAATCTAGAAATACCCCAGCCCTTCTGAAGGAGAGAAAAGATGAGAAACAAGAAAGCAAGCAATCCTATAAGAAAGAATCGAAAAAGGAGTTTCCAGGATGGCTGGAAAGGACTAAGAAAGAGCGACCAGTGTGCACATTGTACAAGTTGTAATACAGAATTATGCCCTCAAAAAAGATATGTTGTGTGTGCGCTCAGTCAAATAATAAACATTTTTAAAGGTTCTTGATCCTTGATCCACCACTGATCTTTAGACGGCCCAGATTTCCCCCTACCGAATTCATCTACACTATTTACCGATTCCGTTTTTTTTTCGGTTCGGCAACACTGTAGAACACTACAAAAGCAACCAAGATTCAAATGAGATATCATAACAAGTTTTACAAATATTTTCGAAAGCAGGTATTTTTGATTTTGACATATTAGACGATGAATAATTTACAAATATCGATGTTTTAGGACCCAGGAATGCAGGATGTGGTACGGATTTCTAGATCATAAATCGATAATAAATTGTTTTTGATGTAACAAAAGATGATGAACCATTTGGAATACGCTTTATATCCTTCTTTTGCAAAATAAAACAAAACCGGTACATTTCTACAGGCACGTATTATGTACAAAACCCTAAATGTGATGATGAAACAAAACTAGATTGGCATGCATTGACAGTCGTCAAAAACAGATAAAACATCCTATTAATAGGTAGAAAATCGACCTCGATATTATTTCTTGCATTTTCATTGGTTGATTAGATCATCCGTCTTTTGTAAATTGATAAGAAATAGCAAAATTCATCAAAGTTGTCCTGTTCGCTCTGCACAAAAGCATCATGTTGGAAAGTAAACGTGCTCTTGTTTATAATACACTCGCTTTTTCAAGATTTTATTCAATATTTCAATAGAAATCACTGATATTCAGAGAGCATTGACAGCTTCCGTCAAACTGCATTTCGATAAAGTATGTTCCTATTGGTTCAAGTGACCATTAAATATTAATGTTGGTGAAATCCACTCTTAGTCTCGGATTGCTTTTTGGAAATTTATTACGGAATTTGATATGCTCACCTGATGCCCATCCCCACCTCCATTGGACGGCATCCAGGGTGCTTCTACAGGAACCCCAATATTTGGTGGAGCAGAAGAATAAAGAGGTGAGGATGTAAGATCATTCCTTAGTTGCTTTACGCTGCCACTAGGTGACGCTTGTACTGGAGCCTGTTTGTGCTCTTCCAGCATGGATTCGCATACGCTTTTTATAAGTTGTAGCTGTTTATGTACCTAAAAAGAAAATACTGACTGTTTATTCGTACAATGCAATAAGTTTATGGGATCATTTTCACCGAAAGCAACTGGTAACCTTAACACGACTCGGCATGGGTATTCATACACAAGCATTCTCACCAAAACGACGTGATCAGTTGTTTAATGGGATCTGACACTTTTGCAGTTGTCCAACCGTTGATAAAGGATCTGCAGATGTTATTGTGACATTTCCGCTACTGTAAGATGGTATCCGCATAAAATATTTGACAATCGGATAAAAGCACTTCTCCGTCACGTTGTTGTGCTCTTTGAAATGATTCGGTTTGGCAGCAGTGTTGAAAAACTTCCAGGAATGCTATGGTTGATACCAGAAGTGTGACAAGCAAGTTAACAATGTACGAGGATCATCAGACTCAAGAAATATGTTTGCATACAACCTGTTACTTTCCGCAGATCGTTCATTTTAGCACAGCAACTGAAGTCGAAATCGGGTGAAGTCTTTTACCATTTTCGAGATCCCAATGGTGAGCGTCGAATTTGAAACACCAGGTATATCGCTTACATCTCACCTGCATTTTATTTTCCTTGTCGCTGTTAGATCGATTACGCTGCTGATGTCTTGGATGTATGGGCGCCATGGGCGGTACAGGCACAGAGCCGCCCCGAACGTTTCGCACTTCTCTCCTCCGTTCCACCTCAGCCCTTCTATCCGACGGTGGCCCTGAAGATCCCACCCTTTGCTTAGACAGGCCAAAGTTGACGATGAGCGGGGATACCGACGCCGAACCTCCGTTTCGGCTGCCCAACGGATCGTCTTCCTCGATGAGGTAATCGTCGTCACTGAGGAAAAGTATAGGCAGTTGAAGCTGTTTAACACATCTTGAAAACTAAATCCGCACGTTGGCGGCCTAAGTACCAAATGCTCTATTAAATCGATGGCTCACTGTTGTCCGAACACGCCTATCCATCATGGTGCCATAACGCAATGTTGCCTAAACGATCTACGTCTTTATGGACAAAAAAGTATTCAGCCGGTGAGTCCAGCATTTTTCTATTGTCGCCTTCAGCTAGAACCATAATGCTAATCCGTAACCTGCTTCCCCTGCTCCCATGTCCCCTGCTACCTGACTAAGTCGGAAGGATATTTATTTCGATTATGGAAGCCATAAACAAATCTGAGGGTTCCGTTGTTGTGGATAATCAGAGATGTCGTACATTGATCCTTTGATTGCGTCCCCAATACTTCTTTTCAACATCTGCCAAGGGTCACTCAACATACATATTATATTCGTAAATTTTTATGCATCTACAAATAATATTATATCATAAAAGACCAAAGGAAACCACCGAGTGCCCAACCGACTACTTGGCCGGGTACCCGGTACTCACAACTCGAATCTGACAATACCTAGTACTCGATGTTTTGAAAAAGGTAGTTGTACAGGGTGTAACATGTTACATACCGACATCCGAAATTGAAACTGAAGTTTTGTCTACAAATGAGAGGCTTCACTAATGCAGCATTTCGAGCATTTACGGGGGCATTGAAAACTTTTTTTTAAATTGGTCCTTTTTAGGGCCCCGACTTGATGATAAAAAGAAATTCCAAAAAATTAGTTTAAAAAAATAAACATGTAAGGGATTTCCGAATAAAATTTTCTTTGGCCTAAATTTTAGGTTAGGAACAAGTTATCGAGATGCGGGTTTTGCGAACTTGTTTAGACATCATTTAGCTAATGAAATGCGAAAGGCTTTCGCAGACATCATCCAATGTTATTTAGTTGGTTTTTGAGTAGTTAGGCCGTCGTAAAATATTTTTATTCGACGTTTCGCCAACACGAGTGGTTGGCATCTTCAGAAGGTGTTCACAGTTCGGAGTCCAGTAGCTCACACGACACTCGTGTTGGCGAAACGATAAATAAAAATATTTTACGATGGCCTAACGACCTAAAAACCAACCCAACCAAATAACATCATTAAGCTACTGTTTCATAAAAAAACATACCAATGCAGTTAGTTTTTTTGAGACATTTAACCATTTCTGTCGGAATGTCAAAAAAGCCCCTAGCGGTCACATATGAAATTAATAAAACTTACTATACTATACTATAACTATAACATTTGTAGCCCAAGAATAACTCTTTTCAACTAGTCCAAGTTTGCTAAAATCGGCTCAGCCGTTTCGAAGATTTAGGGTTTTTTACGGAAACCTTTGAATACCCTCCACCACTTTATTTTTAGAGTTACAGCAAAAATTGTCAAACGAAAAAGTTCAGATTATCCTCGAATTTAAAGATCACTTATTTTTTTGTTAGGTTAATATAGCGAAATTCACAGAAACATTATCTTTTTAGATTCAAGATTGCAGTTATGACCCGTAGTGACCATTTCAGAAACTTGGAAATATTTTCCAGGATTTTCTCTTGACCATTTTAGTAATAACTATTTTTTCCGCAACTTCGTTGGCCACGCTGTACATATGAATACATAGGAATAAGATGACCAATACCTTTGGTATGAGTACTTATCGTAACCTTACCCACCATAATCAAATACTGCAAGCATTACCGTGGTGGGATGTGTAGCGAGCAAGACTTGTTTTTAATTTTAAAGTAAATTCTTGTCACTATGGGAACTATATTGATTATTATTTTTACAATATTATTATCACAATTTCTATAATTTTATTATAAACTCAAATAGCTTCACGATTAAAGATAGGTATAAACTTTATTATACAAAAGTTTATACCTAAATAGAATGGAAAATCTAAAATTAAAGCAAAATGGGGGTTTCCATTTAAAAATCTAAACTGTAACACAACATCTTATTTTTGGATCACCCTGTATCGTACGGTTTTATATGAAAAGACCCCCTAGAAATCAAAATTGACGTGTCCAAGCATTTTTCCCAAAATATAACAGGAGAGTCACCAATGGGGATGCGACCTTTTCGTTGGGCCACCCTGTATATCGTATCTGAAAGGTCTTTTTGTGTAGAACAAGAAAAACCAACGCGAATTTTGCTATTTGTTGACCTATGTGAGCAATGATATCTCGAAGACTAGCGATTTTTATGATGTTGCTGTCACTTTTATTTCTGTTTGTAACTTGATCAGGCTCAAGTTATTTCTAGCATTTATTCCAACTTGAAGATTAGATGTGGAGTCATAACCTCCGATATCTTGGATGTTCCTAAGTACGACATTAGTCTTCATGGATTGGATACTGTTGCTTCATCAAAAATCATCAAATCCACCTTTTACATTCTAATATATTCCATTGAAAAATTGACATTTTTTATTTATTTGTCAAAAAAAAACGGAAAAGTGTGGCAGGTGCAAAAATGTCTTTCAACAGCGGCGTATTGTACACTGTCTTTTGGAAACAACACGCTTTTTGACATATGTTTATGTTGTTTTTGACGTTTAGCAAAAAACAAACCAAAGAATTCATTTTAGTTTATTATTCACTTGCGCCTTCAGGATGTCGGTATATGTACTATTCAAGTTCGAATAAATGTTCAAAATAAACCTGATGAGTTAGCAGATAAAATCAAAATTTTACGAAATTGTTTAGAAATAAATGTCATACCTGCAATTAATCAGTTGCAGCGACACAAACTATCGAACAACCAATTAGCAAAATCGTCAAAGGTTTTCTTATCCTACATGGAAAGTCATTTCAAATAATTTATGACTGGGTTACCAAAAATCATGTATTTGTGCCCATCCTCCTTGAAAAATTCAATTTTGTTAAAAACGCAGATGAGAATCTAGTAAAACTAAAAACTTACCTCGAAAATCTATCCGAATCAGTTTGATGACGCTGAGAAGACGATACAGCAGGCCATGCCTCATTTACCGCGTTGCTAGTGTAACTGAATTCTGACTTGATATCTAAACCAACGTCATGATTCAGATTCGATGTACTGGCTACAAGAAAAACATTTGAATTAGAAACCGAACGCGTGTAGGAGCAGTTAACCTACTTGAATGGATAGAAAGGGAAGGTTTACCAAGAAAGTACACTGTTATAATAATAATAATAATAATAATATATAATATAGTACACTAGTGTGAAGTGCCTGTCCCAACTATAAGCCAAGTTTTTGTGGCTCACCAAGCATATGACTATTTTGAGCTGTTTCCTGTGAACCGAGAATCCCTCTCAAGCTATCTATTTAAGGCATCACCACCAGAGCAGATTTCTTTGAGTTTTAACCATTTTCTGGAGTAAGCTTGACACTGACAGCATTAACATATATTTTCTAACAAAATTAGAAAAGAAGACACCAAGTAGGTGAGAGCTACTGGCGTGCAGTGTTTCATGGGAGACGCTCAATCAAGCGTACTATAGTCAACGCCAAACAAAGTGGCGTGCACGTCATCAAGGTGGGTGTGTTGAAAAATTTACATTGTTGCCAAACTTTTTGTAAAATAATAAAATTTATTATTTACATATCTAGGTTTATAAGCAATATTAACCTCAAATGAGAACAAAAATAATAGTATAATAAAATTATAGATCTGTACTTGCATAATCATTAAGTATGACAATTATTGATCAGATGACACTATGAAACTACCATAATTAATTGATAGCTTAAAGGTACTGAATAAAAATCCAAATGGGGTCCTCCAAATTTTATGCATGGTATTTATTTTACAGAATTCATACAGAAAAATGCATTCTAAAATTAGGTAAGCTACTGGTGTAAGCTTTTTCTGTACAATAAAGTTAGTCGGAGTTTCTTTCTTCAGCGCTGTCTGAATCTGAATCTTCATCACTCTCAAAGTTGATTATTAAAGGTTCGATGTCTGGTCGATCAAAAATTCGTTCTCTTTCATACCATTTAAAAATTTCTTGCTCAGTATGTCGAACACTATTTTTCCACATGTCTGGGGTAACCGTTTGTAGAGCCTCGTTCCACATATCCAAACAGTCTTTTTCACTGTTACCATCTCTACCAATATGTCTGTTATAGTAACCTTTTGCTATGCCCCAAATTAACTCAATAGGGTTAAATATACAATGGTAAGGAGGCAGACGAAGAACTTTGTGCCCATGTTGTTCCGCCAATTCATCAATCACGTATATTTTAGGTGGTTTGTTTCTAAAAAAGCAGTTATTTTAAGAATAGGAATAAACAAAAGAAATATAAACTGTCGACCAAAATATATATAATTAAGAAGCATTATGTACCGAGCAACAATACTCAATAGCTCTGTTTTAAACATTGTGTTTAAAAATGGTATGTTTTGATTTGTCAACCAGTCTTGGATATTTTTTTTTGTCCATGCATTGTTGGGCACTTTGTTCAATATCATGCTGTGATAAGGGGCGTTATCCAGTATAATCATAGATGGACTCTCCAATTTTTCTAATAACTGATGTTGAAACCATTTCAAAAAATTGTCCTGGTTCATCTCTCCATGGTAATCGCTCAATTTTGTTTTCGAAGAAAATATCGCTTCACTACCCTCAATAAACCCATTTTCATTTCCAGCATGTAATATAATGTATCTAAAATATATTAGTTTTAAATTTTATAGTGCAAATTGTGTAAAAGTACATACCTTTTACCATCTGTTTTAATAGCCTTCACGCTTTTTTGGTTTCCATTTTGCCAAGAGCGACCTATGGTCCCATTTTGAAATATCCAAGTTTCATCGAGGAAGACAAACTGGTATAAGGCCTCAACCTTGGCTTGATTGTATTGCCTTAGAAATTCCACCCTTTTCAAAGCTATACTTGGTAGTTCCATGAGCCCTCGTCGCGGATTGTCCTTAAGCCACTTAAATCCAAGATCTCTAAGCAACCGCCTTAAAGACGTGGCACTACCATCAAATAATGCCCTATCTCTTAATCGAGACCATAAAGTTTGTATCGTAACTTGTTCTTCTGAAACCATGTGTAATATGACATTATAATTTAGTTAACAAATTAATGCAAATTTCTGATAAGTTATTATAATAAGATCTTACTTTTGTGATACATATTATAGATCACTTCTCGAATGGCACTTGTATCCAATGTCGCTGTGTTGGTTACACGTTTAATATAACTCCGCTTTTTCTTGGGCGATTCTAAATTTGCATCACTTTTCACACCCTCGGAAATACGACTAACTGTCCTTAAACTAATTTTTAAAGCAGCAGCAACACGCTACAAAAAATGAAATAAAATTTCACTATTATTAATATACATTACATATAATTATTAGTGACCTACCTCTTGAACAGCATTTAAAGGCAACAAAGGCCCGTTGTTGTCCCTTTCTTGCTCAAAGTAGTGCATTAACGAGGCCACGAGTTCCTTACACCGACTATTTAACTGTTTGGGCATCTTTATATACCAAAATTGCCTTTATCTACTCGTAAAATGAATAATTTTGTTTTGAAACAAACAGTTGTTGATTTACAGTATGCGGGGCCAAAGGATTTATAAAGATTTGAAATTCCACAAATTGATTCAGTGTCAAAATTAATACAAATGTCAGTTCCCAGTTTAAATAAGTTTCAAGGTGACAATGTGTCAACGCTGCGAAATCGGTTTAGTGCGTTTACATGTCGATATGTGATTGGAGCGTTTGCAAAACATTTTATTTCGCATAATGCGTCTAAATTTATCAGAAAGCAACTTATGTGATATTTTAATAACAATGTTTATATGACTATTAACCATAATAAGAGAGTAATGACCATTTTACAATTTATATATCACATTAATATGAAACTGCAATAGAGCAATTGTTTGTGATAGAAACCTAGGCATTAGGTCGGGGAATTTTTATCGTGATGACGTGCACGCCACTTTGTTTGGCGTTGACTATAGAACATTTTTTCCTGGGTTGTTGTTATTTAAAAATCAATGAAGAATGTTAAATATAAACCACGATGTATCCCAAGCAAGAAGAGAACTATTTTTAGAATTCTGCAATGAATCTTCTATCTTTCCCACTGATTCTGACCAAAGAAGTTCATGTGGTGTTTTCATTATTGCAGTGAAAGGTATCAGACAATTATAAAGAGGTTTAACAGCTTTGGCGACAAAGTAACCCGGCAGTAAAACCTCAAATATATGCTAAGGAGCTTTTGAGTCAGAAAAATCACATAATCAGAAGCAGAAAATTAACACAGGCAGAACTACATGAAATTAGGCAAACTGTAAGAGTATCAGATCCAAACTTTACCTTTATTGATCTTCCATCAGAACTGACTAACAAGTATAGAAGTAAGTCAATTATATAAATTACAAATTCGAATTAGTCAAAGAGTAGAGTATATAATCTATAATGAACAGCAAGATATACATAAAAAAATATATACACATAGACATTAATCGAGGCACATTCACATCACAACACGTTAAAATCAAAACTCATTAAAACAGTGGCGGCTCGTGCCAATTCAGTGAGGTAGTGCCAGAATGGAAGCCATAATTTTGAATCGATTCAAAATTGTAAAGAATAACTTATAACTTACCCCTGATAGTTAGTGGTCAAAGTTCTTGAGGTTCAATAAATCTATATGTCCAAAAAAAATCAAAAATAAAACTATTTACACACGCGCACCAAATTATAAAACAAGTGTGGAGAAGTACCTATAACTTCAAAGTTTTCTATAATATATGAAGTCCATTCTTCTTTCTTTTTTGGTAGCAAAGTTTTCGATTACCTTATTATTAAAATATTCAATGCCACTAACAAAATGTTTTTCTGCAGACAGCATTCCTAAAGCACTAAGCCTTTCTTCCTTCATTGTGTTTCTGAGGAAAGTTTTAATCCGTTTCAGCATTGAAAAAGAGCGTTCTGCTTCAGATGTTGACATCGGTATAGTGATTAAAATACTTAAGAGCTTAAGAGTTTCTTGAAACGTACAATTTAATCCTTCCTCGTTCAATAAAATGGATAGTGGAACAGCTCCAGAAGTAGTACTCAATTCTTCTCTCTGATATAATACTTGTAACTCAGTTTTAAGCCTGTTTTTGTCTAAAAATGAAAATTGTGTGCATGTGTCATTTAAATGTGCTTCGGGAAACTGATGTTTATAAACAGAAAACTTTTCAGACACAAATAAATTAGAAGCAACTAAATGCCCAGAAAAGTTAAATCTTGTTCTTATTTTCGATAATACTGCATCGCATATTTCTAACGCTTCCCGTTTTTTGCTGCCTTCTTCAACTTGCCTTTTTTTTCTTGCCGGTTCATCAGTTTCTCTCTGCACTCGTTCAATATCGTCAATAATGCTATCCATTTGTTCTCGTATAGTTTGAATTGCTGCTTCAAAATTCTCTAAATCATTTTTGACCTTAACAGAATCGGTGCATACTTTTTGTAATTGGTTAAAGACAATTTCAACATGTGGTATTATTTTATGGAAAATACTTAGCCAAAATACAAAATTTGTATCTTGCAGCTTTAATTTGTACCCACTGGCTTGATTAATCGACGAAGAATCGCGTGAAGTACTTTCTATATTGTCCATAACTTCAATCAGGTCTTTCCTATTTTCATAAACTGTATGAACACCTCGTGACTGAAAATTCCAACGTGTTTGGGAAGATCTTGGCAATCTGCGATTAACTATTTCATCCAAAATTTTTGTTCTTTGAGGAGACGTCGAAAAAAAAGAGCACAATCCAGATAAATTATGGAAAGATATTCTAGCCTGCTTATTGACAGAGCATGCGCTTGTCATAATTAGATTTAACTGGTGTGCATAGCAATGAACATAATTTGCAAGTGGATAAGTTTCCTTAATAATTTTTTGAACGCCATTCAATTCACCACTCATAACAGACGCACCATCATGGCTTTGAGCTATTAATTTGTTTGGATTTTGATCTAGTAATGGATTTACAACATTTAAAACGCATGCAGCGATTGATTTGGCATCGTGTCCGTCGGGGACGTAAAATCTCCAAAATCTCTCAACTGGTTGTCCTTTACACAAATATCTGAAAATAATTAACTGAAATTCACAGGCTACGTCCGTCGTTTCATCGGCAATTACTGCAACAAAAGGAGAATTTGCAATCTCCTTCTTAACTTCTTCATGATAAACATCTAGCATGCACTCAAGAAGCTCGTTTTGAGTTGTTTTTGAGGTACCCTTAAAAAGTTTGGCACTTTGAATATGGACTTTCAATTCGTTGTCTAATTCGACGCTAAAATTCACCAGCTCCTTAAATATGCCTCTGTTTTCCGAATTTTCCTTTTCATCATGACCCCTTAAGGCTAACTCAAATGCTCCACAAAACCTTATACAATTAATAATTTTATTCAATACATATCGATTCTTATCCACTTGATTATTATGTTTAATTAGATCATTGCGATAAGCCGAATTGAGTCCTTATATTTAATTTACCAAGAATAGAAAAGCTAAAAACATTATTTATATGGACTTTAGATTTTTCGTGGGTCTTCATTTTATCCCATATATGTATAAGATCGTCTGTATCTTTTTTTGACCAAGTCTCGTCACCTCCAAATAGAACACATACAAAACAGAATAGTTTATTCGTTTCTTCACAACCACATATCCAGCTGTTTTTATCGTACACATTTTTATTAAATTTGCGACAGCGCGATTTTTGTCCGATACCACTTTGTTTCTCAATTTTTAAATCGGGTATTGGCCGTCCTAATTCTTTAATTTGCAGTTTTTGATCCAGCGAAAAACCACTAAATGAGTTTTTTAATATCCCGATTTTATTCATTTTCACTAGTTTTAATAAAACAGTAAAAAATATGATCACAAAACAGAGCAGTTCATTAACACTAGACGTACTAAAACAAAAACGTTATTTCTCACTTTTCAGGTAAAAAAAGACCGAAATCAGCACTAGACGTAATCATAACGAAACGACCGACCGAACAAAAACACCGCCGATATCATTTGATAACGAATTACGACTGATGATGTGCCTGGCACAAATTATACTTGTCTTTCGCTATTCACCTCATATAAAAATGTCATGCGTAGCGTTATCTCTGTCGCTCGTATGCGATGCTGGTAAAATTTCTCTCTTTTTATTTGGACCGGCCCTAAATTGGCACAAGTTGATGACGTCAAGGTCAAGGCATGCTTTCCGTCTCGTCGCGTCGGTCGGGTGCTTGCGGTGTTGTCACGTTGTCAGTGTTGTCACTTCATATAATTTATACCAAAAAAAATGAAAAAGCAGAAAATAAAGTAAAACATTGAAGATTGAAAAAAATATTCTTTTTGAAGAAGACAAGGTAGTGCCATGGCACCGTGGCACTACCTCACGAGCCGCCACTGCATTAAAATCATAATGGCCGTGACAGATATTCATCAATTGTGTAAAAGTGGTTGAACAATCCTATCGGCATGATCAAGCAAGCTTATGACTGGATATGACAATATTGAAATTCGCACGGAGATTATATGTGCTAATGATATCATCTCTAGTGATATCGATTATAATTATCCCTGAAAGATACAAGGAGTACACCATCATTATGCCCAACTTTTTTAATAGATCTCTAGAAGGATATTGCGAATTTTTGTAGAGCATGGTCCTAATAATTCTTTTTTGGATAATAAATTCTATGACATCCGCCCCAGACTACTATGCAGTAACTTGAGGTTGAATGAACATGTGCGAAGTAATATACTTTTAATAGTTGCTGCCAGAGCTGCCACATGACAAATTAATGACATGATATTTTTTTGGCGATGCGTTCAATTTGGCTCACAAACGAGAGCTTGGAGTCCACATATACACCAGGGAATTTGACACAAACGTTCTGCTTCAAGTTATATCCCGCACTCATTAGAATGGATACATTATTTATCTGGGTTCCTAGTTCCTGAGAATCCCAAGCATGAGTAGTAAAGATTGTGTCATCTGCAAAAAGCGTTTGAATATAGTAGGACACGTAAGATCTATATCATTTATAAACAGAATAAATAGCAATGGTCCAAAGATAATCCCTTGGGGTACACCTGTAGATGCTAATTTGGCCACCCTTTTAACGTAGTTGTTACTGTTACTAACCTTTACTGCTTGAGTCTTGCCTAATAAGTAAGTTCTAATCTAATTTATTTAATAATTTAATTGTATTAAACGCGAGGCTAAGATCAAACACACTGTTTTATCTATGTTGTTGAAATTTTGTGAAATCACATTGTACAACGACGACAAAGTGGCATCCTAAGTACATCGATCATCGATTTATATTATCAAATATTTTTTGTAAGTTAATGAATACAGCCACTGATAGGTGTTATCAATATTTTTCACTTACTATCAATAAGCAAATATTAATTAGTCTAATCTTAATTCACTGTAAATAGCTACAATACTTTCCCAAATTTGAATGGGTGTACTATGACAGTACAAAATTAATACATTGGAACACTGCTAATGTGCTCTTTACCTCGAATAGACATCACAATTTTAAATTATACATTTAAATAGTTTATTCTTTAAATATTGAACAGGTAAAAATATCATTTAAATTACCTTTATGTTTTCCCATTAGTTCTTCAAGTTCCCTCTTCTTTATTTCTAATTCGGATTGCAGTGCTGATTTCTGGCGTCCAAGTATCTGATCCTTTTTATTCTTGTTAGTCTGTTTATTCCTTCCTTCACTACTAGTGTCGTTGTCATACCTAAAAGTTTAATTACGTTATTTTCGACAGATGTATATAAGGATACAGGATGTCTCAGAATATGTGATCAATCTATCTGAATATAAACAAAATAGTGTGACAAGTTCCAAAATGTCGTATGGGTGCCCCTACAATATAGTTCCACAAACGTCGGCACTGGAAATTAATTTTTCTTAATTAACATCTGATCGACACAACCAGTGCACTAATCCGAACCCTGTTGATTGTATGTATTTTTTCTTGGTGAAACTCGCCCATTATGCGATGGAATTCAATATTCAATTCTTCAATGTTTTATTGTGAAATTTGTACAACTATTCGATTGCACTAATAAAAACGTCACACGATCATAACCCTTTGTTTAGAGCAGCAGGCAAAAGCTATTTGTTCAGTATGTCAAACGTTTGTGCTAAATGTCTCTGTGCAGACCACATAAAAATAGTTAGTGGCAGTGTCCAACGTGGTTCTTTGCATTCTACCGGGAACCTCGAGAGAGTACGAATATTGCTAGAACCGCAATATTCATAGAAACCATAAAAATCCGCAGTGCGAAGTTGTTATTTCCTATGGAGTAACCGCTTTAGATCTCACTCGCTTTAAAACGTATAAGTGAAAGAAGAGCTGTCGCCAGCAAAGCCTCAACAGTCTAGAAACGGAAACAACGAAGACCTCAACCATCTGGAGGCATGATATTAACCATTTTTTAACAAGGTTGTCATCAGCTGTTGCAGCCAAACCAGCCTTTTTTACTCACCCTGGGCGCAATCGCTCATCAATGTAATGCAAAACTCCACAATATTCCTAAGGCAATATTGTTATTTTTATAGAAAGATGCAGTTGCTGGACATCAATACGAGCGTTTCCATATATTTTTTCACCCATCCCATAAAAACATATTCCTCTTTCGTTGAGACACTTCTCAAACATGAGGCATTTAAACAAACTCATGCTACTGAACCGCCTTGGATGTCATTATCATTTTTTCAACGGAACAAACATAAGATAAAATTAATGCTCACCTCAAGACATTGCTATCGTTGGACACGGTAGACCTTAATCTCGGTTTCTGATTATCCTTCTCTAATATGCTCTCTATATTCAAACAAGTATCCATGGCTGCAGCTTGAGCCTCAGAGGATGCGTTTGAATTGATTATAGTAGTTTCAGCCGATTTCACTACTTCCAGCATGTCTTGCAACTTGTTTAACTGATCTTTCATTGTTACAATATTTCTTACTTTTACACCTAAAAAGAAATGTGATTTGTTTGTCTATAAAATAACAAGTAGCATTAATTAAAATTAATTTTTGAACTGTCAAAATCATTATAAAAATTAAGTTAAAGCAAATAGCCTATTTCAATTGAATAAATGATACGCTTAGAGCTCTGCCTCATTGGGACGCCATGGCGACGTCGCCGGTTACGTATCCAAACAGTTCATATTGGAATGTATGGTACCTCCCTCACTTGGCGACGGTGTGGCGACGTCGCCAAGATGGAAGCGTGGCCACAAACTACAGCTCCCTACGTGGCGACTGGCTACTCTGGCGCCGTGGCGTCGTTGCCATCATGTTGTACACATGTTAGCTGTACCTCGCTCACTCAGTCGCCAGTCAGCCGCCACTTTGGACGCTCGCTCGGAATAGTAGTTGATAGTTGATGTGAAAAATTAGTTTCGATACTGAAAAATTTATAATAGAAATTCAAAACCGGCCTTGCTTATGGGATAGTTCATCAAATGATTATTGCGACCGTAACTTAGTAGTAGAGAACAATATGAGGTTGAGAATCAAGATGACGACAGGTTATTCATACTGTCTTTAGTTAGCACCTTAAAAAACGTGCCTCCTCAAAAAAAAATGGCAACTAAAATGAAAATAATGTCAATTCTTGATGAAGCAACCCGCCCTGTGCTCAACATTGATAGTAGTACATTATACCGTCAAAACTACTGGTCACAAACAGAATCGTCGTCGTCACAAAGTTATCACCCTGGATATTCTACTGTTCCTAGAGAAACCCAACCCATGATAAACAGCACTGAGTATTTATCTAGTGAACCGTTTAGTGCACCACCGTCAAATATGACAAATGTTTCAGAAGATTCCTCCATTTTAGATGTATATGATTAACTTTAGATGTTTCATTCTTGAAAATTTGAATAAAACACTGCTTACCTCAATGACACAAATAGTTTTTCTTCCGCACTAATCGATTTTCTAAATATCGTATCCTGTTTAGTTAAATCGTTTCTACATAAGTTTAATAATTCGTCAAAAGATGCTATTGACATTCTTGTGTAATTGAAAAACTTTTCAGGATATTTTCGTAAATCACCATACAGTTTAAAAAAAATGCCACTTCGGTTTCGATCAGATATAAAAGGATGAACCCATAGTTTCTTTTTTTTCTTTTCTTTTTTCATTTTTTTTTTTTTTTTTTGTTCTGTTATTGGCACTGGTCGATGACCAACTGGCCAGATCCTTATGTATAATGCTATGCTTTAATAGAAAATAGAACATCCATTACTTAATATTTCTATTGTATATTATTTCTATTATACTAGATGCAAACACATTTCTTTTTTTTTTTTTAACCAATACTTTTTATTTATTTTTTTTTTCTCAATTTTGTTTATAAGATTGTTTTTTTTTTACTGATCTGCTTTTTTTGTTTTTTTTTCTGCGACGTATATAACAAAGAAGTGCAATTTCTTCTGCGTCCATTCTTGAGAGATAACACGAACTGACTGTCGAGATGCCATGGCTACTCGCCTTGGCGACCCTCGGATGCCACAAGTAGCCAGGCCTGCGTCGCCGGCGACGTCGCCATGGCGTCCCAATGAGGCAGAGCTCTTAGGAAGTCCTAAACTATGCAGTGTTTGTAACTGATACACCAAATACTATACATGATCGGCATATCATATATGGCCTCGCGCGTTATAGAACAAGTTCAGGACCGTTCGGCCTGTTATTGGATCACATGTGATGAGACTACTCTTTTTTATTCAAATATAATTACAATTTTATATTTTCACCCTCAAAATAACTTCCTTTCGAAGCCATACAGCGCTGGAGACGGTTTTTCTACTCCTCATAGCACTATTGGAACTCTGACTGGAATAGCCTTCAGTACTGTCATTGTGCTTTGGAAAAAGCCATCGATGTGATCGGAACCTTAGTAAATCTACATTTCGACATGGGTATCTTTCTTTGCAGCTGGTAAAATATAGATATTAATACAAGAGAAGCCTTTGTTGGGCATACTCCATTCGCGCTATCAATCAAACCTATGCATTTCTCTATCTCTCTCGTACATATCGAATACACTTCAATGCTAGAACAATCTTGACAAGTATCAATACAGGCTATCTCTGTTGAAACATAAACAGAAGCTTCCAAGGTGTACTGCACACTATCTTTACTTAATATATGGAAGATTTTTCCGTTGAATATTTAGAAGCTAAGTTAGATACGTTAGACGCCCAATTTACCGATACTAGGTGAGAAAGGTTACTTTAAAATAATGCTAACTAATTTTATATCTATTTTGTAAATCATTACCGAAAAGTAATATGCAGCACTGCCAGACACTTGCCGCACGCCATAACTTCTTCCAGATGCTTTAAACAAAATGTCCCGCTATAAATTGACCTCTCTCTAACTTTGATCGTTTAGAAAAAATGTCTGGCAATCCTGGGATTTTACTCTAAAAGAAACCAGCGAACGGTTGCACATTGAGTATGAACGTAGGTTATATTTTTCTGTATACCACTCCCTCAACTATAACCACCAGATATCTATACCTCCACATTTCGAAACCTTTCATTATCGAAATTTTTGCTGATGAAGACTTTTGATTAGGAGATCGTAGTACAACACATTGCGGATACACCCAATTCCACTGTACTGTATTATTTTGGGTTTCAAATAAATCAAAAACAATTTGTAATACGCCAGAGACAGTCAATAACGAATTTCTTACCTATGTCTTCTTCTTCTTCCTCATTAGCAAATGTCTGAAGCTGAGTAACAAGCTGATCTACTTGAGATTTCTTATTTTGTAACTCAACAAGCTTAAAATGTAACTCTGCCTGTTGCTGTCTCAACTCTGCATCTCTCGTATCTAATGCCTGATCCAAATGAGGAAATATATGAAATACAGTCATTCATATACGATGGCAATACTTCTGACCCAGACAGCACATCAAAAAATATCCCCTTAGCGAACTACAGGGTGTGTAAATTTCTACACCACTGTCGGCACTGATCGGTGATAAGGCACGGATATTCTTTAAATAACGTTGTGGTGTTACTTCCCTAATATATGTTACATAATCGTCAATGTCAAATTCCGTTAACACTACGGTAATTTCAAAGAAGAACGGATTCAAGCTTTTTATAGTACTTTACATCAAATACGCAAATCAATTTTTTCCAAAAGAAACGATCTGGCAATCATTTTTCAAGCCAGACAATGTAGAACTGAATACCACTTTAAAATATACAAGGTGTGTTTAAAAAAACGCAAGAAAAGACTTATTTTTACTATAAAAGTTAAAATATCCCAGACTCTATTGCTGGTGCAGTGTAAGAAACGATTTTTTTATGTATTGGTTGTAAAATGTAAAACCAAAATATGTCCAAATCGTTTTTATTTTTTCTGACTCTATTTCAAAGGATATAAAAAATATGGATCTTTTTCATTGGCACTTTTTACACCCGGCATCAAAAATTTGGTTTTTTATTTAGGTAGGCTTTGCAAACCAATGCTTGATGTAAGATTATGTGATTACTGATAGATGCATATTGATATAATTTTACAAAATGATGCTTAATCTAGTGATATTCAAAATAACGAAACCATATTCAACGTCATTTTTATTTTATTCATAATCGGTATTCAAATAGGTTTCCATTATTTTATAAACATAAAATGATCTAACAATAGAATCCAAAATATCACGTAACATTTCTGGTGTAATCATACTAAATGCACTGTTGCTCCGTTTCACAAGTATGCTGATAATCTTTTTAATAAAACCCCAAACAAAAAAGTCCAGAGGACTTAAATCTTAGGAACGCGCTGGCCAGGACACTTCACCTTCCGGGAAATCGCTGAGAAAGATACTCTCGAACTTGTCTAGGGTTATGTGAAGGAACACATCTTGTTCTTGATCTCTGGATACTTTTTTGGTCCGCAGATTTTCTTAATCCCAGTAATAAGTGTTGCGGCGTTTAAATATAACATTATTAGTGACTATACTCTGGTCGGACCATATTATTTAAGAATTGATACACACACGTTCGCGTGTACCACTCACAAAAATGCTGGCGCCGTTAGCTATCTCCTGGTCTAAGTCCCTAGGCAAATCCTAAATTTATATAGGTGATCTCTTTTTTTCCGCAAAATCAATTGCGCTGTGGATTTTGCTCTCACATTTTTCTCAATTTGCCTAGTTGATATCTCAAAACTCTCAACAACTGCTTGTAAAATACTAGAGTTTCCTCTAAAGCTTCTTTTTTTTGAGACGTAACAGGCTTTCTGAATCATCCATATTCATTTAAATTTCGAGCAGACTCTAAGAAAATGGACTTACTTGGTTGCCTTCTTTCGGAAAATTTATCAAGATACAGTTCTGTAGTAATTTTTCTAGCACAAAATGTTGCACGTCAGCATGTCGAACCACCTGGCATGTTTGATGATAATAAAACAATATTAATAATACATAATGATAACAATACTCGCTGACAGGTAAGTCAAGCATTTATTTGCAAAGCCTACTTAAAACAATTAAAAACAAAAAAAATAAAATTTGTTTACTAAAAAACAAAATTGAGCAGAAAATCTATTTTTTGTACATAGTCAAACACTTCAATTAAAAGATACTGATTCTGATAAAAACCAAGTTAAAAATCGAGCCTGAACCTAACTTTTTAACCGTCCGTATAGCTTCACGTTACTCTAATACCGATTTTGTTACCGCACAAAATTTCAACAGAATCGAATCAGTTGGCATGCATATATATGTATATTTGCAATATGTAATGCATTTCAGATATGAAAAGTTCTCGGTCCATACTACCTAACATTTCACTATGTCAATTTAAGTATGGAACACCCTGCATAAGCCACGCCTATATTCCACTATCGGACCGACGATGTCTCCCTTTTTGTCCACCGCGTGCGCGGCGATTGATTTAGTTTCCCCCACGATACATTTCGCTCCCAGCGAATACAACTTAAACGGCATAGGAATTGTAAACTGCAACGCTGTCTTGATGCTGCTCGCTCCGAGGTATATGAATTGGTAAAGCGGAGTTAGATGGCGCTGAAACCCACCCGCTGACAATATAAATTTCTAATATATGTATTATCATTTAGCGTCACATAGTTGGCTTATTGTACGTTTAGTAAAAATGCTAGAGTATTAATTGAACAGCTAATTAAGCGAGTTATGTGCGACATACGCACCAACATACCTCAATCAATTTTTCCCGTTCTTCGTTCGCATCATGCATGCTGACAATTTGATTATGGAGGCTTTCCACTCTAGCTACGATGTTTTCTTGCATCTTTTTGTTAGCCGATGCAGTGGGACCTAAAGTTTTCGTTTTCTCTTCCAGTTCTCTTATAGCCACGTCAAAATCATCATAACCATTGCTGGTCATTGTGTTTGAAACACAATTCGTTTGATTTCCTATTAAATATATATATATATAGCAGTAGTCCTTGCCATTGTCAAGGACCAGTTGGGCAAAAAATACAATTAATTATTCGTTGGGGAATTGGCAAACTTTTTTAGGCTTTAATAAACTCTTTTAACGGTAATCTCAAGCTTTCGGCAATTATCTATGGAGCCTTCTTCAGGAGCTGAAAACACAATTAGCATGCTAGCAACCAATACAGGAAAGATTTAAATTGTAAAACAACTTACTTGTCGTTGAGATTGCAGCCAAATGGTGTTTCAAAACGAACGCGGGGATGAGAGCACTTGTTACAAATATAAAACCAACCGGACGGACACATTGGGCTTATTGATAAAGACGGAAACCATCGTTAGGTGTTAACACTATACAGGGTGTAAACGTTATGGTAGTCATTATTGAAATGGGGAATAGGGGGGTCAAAACAAGTCAAAAAGTTCATATGACCCATGGTCCAAAAGTCAATAGATTTTTGTCTAAATGGCTTTATAGTTTACAACTTTAAGTGGTTTATATCGACCACAATCACCACAATCTTACTATTTTTATAATCTAATCTAAAACGTTTTTAAATTGGGTAATTAACAAATAAATGGCATTAAGTTCTTCTATGTTAAGCCAAAATTTGTAGTCAGTAAGTAAGTTTCATTAAATTAAATATTTAAAACACACATGACAACAGCGCCGTCGGTTTTTGATCACTCTTATCGAACCGGCAATCGATCGCAAACGGTAACAGTGGTTAGTATGTTGTTTTGTTTTTGTTGGCGTACGTCGTCGTGTTTATTTTTACAATGTTCTCGAATCAAGAGTTCGCCGACATGATGTTAGTTTACGGTGAAACTCGTCAGAATTCAAATCTTGCAGCTCAAATTTATCGCGACAGATTTCGCCAACGGGTACACCCAGACAGGACATTTGTGCAAGTGTACCAAAGACTTCGAGATATAGGAAGTGTTCAGCCCACTAATATTCGCACTCGTGAGAGATAGGTTACTGTAGAGCAGGAGGAACAAATTTCAAATATCGTGGAAATCAATGCAGTTATCAGCACTCGGGAATTAGGCCGCCACGTAGGACTATCGCATACCATAGTCCATAGAATCCTACGGGAAAATTTGCTTTATTCCTACCATGTACAACGAGTGCAGGCCTTGTTACCGGAAGACTATCCTCACGGACTAACATTCTGTCAGTGGTTTTTGCACAAGAACATTGGAAATCAGGATTTTTTCAAAAATACTCTAGCGGCGGACGAATATGTAATTTTACACGAGACGGGATATTAAATGTCCATAATACTCATACGTGGGCCCAAGAAAATCCTCATACCATTCGTGAAGGTCATTTTCCAACAACGTTTTAAATTAAATATTTGGGCGGGTATTCTTGAGGATCAGGTAATTGGCCCTTTCGAGTTACCCCCAAAGTTGTCAGGAGAAGGATACCTCAGCTTTCTAGCCAATAACCTACCAGAACTTTTGAAACAGACCTTAGACAACATGCCATTACAACGGAGACAGAATTTGTGGTTTCTTCATGACGGGGCACCACCACACATTTTTAGAGACGTCTTTCAGTATTTGAATGAACATTATCCAAATTGCTGGATCGGTCGAAATGCTCCTGATCCCCGAAAATGGCCAGCAAGATCTCCTGACCTCTGGTATTGGGGAGAACTTAAAGGGATGGCTTATGGGGCTGCTTCAATAACAACTGAAGCACAAGTTCGCGAAAAAAATTTTAATGCGGCTGAAATAATAAATGGACCACTTCGAGGACCTAGAGTAAGAAGAAACTGGGTTCATCGTAAGGAAGCTTGTGTGGAAAGTGGAGGACGACATTTTGAACATACAAAAAAAGTGCAGTGTGGGTTTTAAAAAGAAAAACAATGTATGTATCAAAATTGTGTTCCCTATTTATAAGTGTTTTTTTTTAATACGTTTAATAAACTTTCACACACCAGGTGAAGCGCTGAGACAGTTAGTGGTAAGTCCGTTTTTTTCATTGTTTGCATTTTACGAGTACATTATCAAATAATGAAATAATATCCAAGAGCCAAAAATAACAAACTCAATCTTTATTTACACTGCGTTCCGTCGCAATTTACGCCTGGCATTGCGGCGTTGTCAGATTTTATTTTACTTTAAAGTCGCTTTTCTCTAAAAAAATGCCGTTTTGACCCGCATGTTATAGGAAACTTTTTGCTTCTTTTAACCCCTTCTATCACTCATTTAAATAATGACTATCATAACGTTTACACCCTGTATATCAATACACCCGAACACATTGAAAATTAACGAAAAGGAATTTTGGGGACAAAAACCGGAACGTCCCTTCTAACCTCCTACATTTGCTTCACGTGGAGAAGATCAGCGGACCGGAAGAATGATGCGTCGACAGATGACTGGTCATTGTCGCGAAAGAATGTAGAACTGTAAACATCATTGCCAAATTTCAGGTGTACGAGGGACGCTCGGTAAAACCTCATCCTAATTACCAAATTTCTGAATTAATTTGTTCTGGAAAAAGTGTGTGTTCATATGAGTGTACGAGTGTAAGACGCTTGAAAAGATGGGTTGTGTGAAATATATTAAATTAAATTATATTAAATTTGAAATTATGTGAAATAATATTAAAATTTTTTTATTATTTACGTGAGGGAAGTGTTTCAATTAACAGGAAAAACAATTGGAATAGTGTTTAATTTTGGGAGGACGTTAGATCGACTGGGATATGCAGACGTTCTAAGTTTTCGCAATTCAATAAGTAGGAACAAATGACACTAAGCTGCTTAAGCTCAGCCTTTATATTCATGCAATGATCTGGCATGAAAATCTGGGACATTTCTAAAAATAGACGTTTTGAGAGTTTTTTTTTCCTTGTCCAGAACCTCAATACTGCCATAATTCATAGAATGACATGTGGTGTTAATATGTGATGCCAAAGCACATCTCTCTGGATGTAATCTGGCGTCACTTTTGTGTGAGGTTATCCTGCCGTTCAGTGATCTCGATGTTTGGCCTATATAAACTAAATTACAGTTATTACAATTAATGCGATAGACAGTGTTGGTTGAATCAAGTAACTAAACCCTATCCTTCATTTTGGAAAACAAACTGTTGACTGTAAGCACTGATTTGCAAGCAAACCGACAATTAGAGGAATTATACAGCCTGATCAATCTTGGTGTTAATTCTTTGATTTATGGCAAGACAACATAATTAATGTTGAATCAGCCACACTAGCTTTATCTTCATTAATTGCAGATACTCTAAAGTCAGCTCACATCAAAGGAGAGTACTTTATAAAAGACTCGTTTGATGTTTGTCAACAATTTAATAGATTTCAAATACCCCCTGATCATGTTATTGCGAGTTTAGATGTAGTTTCACTGTTCAGCAATGTGTATTTAGAAGCTTGCATCAGATTCATCAACAAACATTGGGATCTAATTTGCCAACACAGCAACCTAACTCTGGATTCTTTCATCAATATCGTAGAGTACCTTTTCCAGACCAATTATTTTACCTTTAATAACAAAGTGTTTTCACAAACACATGGCTGCCCCATGGGCTCTGTTTTATCTCCAATTTTGGCAGAATATGTAATGGATGACCTGCTTGATGTTGTTATTCAAGTATTGCCATACAATCTAATTTTCATTAAAAAGTATGTGGACGATACAATCGTTTGTCTTCCTTATGATAGGGTGGATGATATTGTTGAGGTTTTTAACAGTTATGATCCCTACATCCAGTTCACCATCGAAAAAGAAGATGACAATCAATCTGTTCCCTTTCTGGATTCAAGATTGATTCGTACCAATGACAATATATTACTGGTAGACTGGTACAGGAAACCAATTTCTTCCGGAAGGTTCCTGAACTTCAGGTCTTACCATGAACTTAAAATAAAAATAAACCTGGTGAAACAAATGAAGAACAGGGTTATAAAAATCTCTGACAGTACTTTCCATCTTTCCAATTTAAGGAAGCTTTCAGTCTTATTTATCAACAATGGCTATCCTAAGTATTTGGTTAACAGAATCTTGTTCAGCTCTCCTCCGAATATTTTGCCAATCACTAATAACAATAGTGAAAATGACAACACGGGTCAATCCAACCAGATACCCATTAATTCTTCAACAAATGAGAACAACAGCACTACAGTGGTTGCTCCTATTTCCAGAGTTAATTATGTTGTTTTGCCATACATCAAACACCAACATTTATCAGGCTGTATAATTCCTTTAATTGTCGTTTTGCTTGTAAATCAGTTCTCACAGTCAACAGTTTGTTGTCCAAAATGAAAGATAAGGTTCAGTTGCTTGATTCAACCAATACTGTCTATCGTATTAATTGCAACAACTGCAATTTAATTTATATAGGCCAAACTTCTAGGTCGCTGAAAGGCAGGATAACGTCACACAAAAGTGATGCCAGATTACATCCAGAAAGATGTACTTTGGCGTCGCATATTAACAACACAGGTCACTCTATGAATTATGGCAGTATTGAGGTTCTTGATAAAGAAAAAAGACTCTCAAAACGTTTATTTTTAGAAATGCCCCACATTTTCATGACAGATCATTGCATGAATAAAAAGGCTGATGTTAAGCAGCTCAGTGTCATTTATTCCTACCTGTTGAATTGCGAAAAGCTAGAACGGCTACATGTCCAACTTGATCCAACATCTTCACAAAAATTAGAATACATTTTTTCTCGCTCACATTTTTAATATAAACTCACATAACCCATCTTTTCAAGGTTGTATCAATATCACACATTCTTGCACTCATATGAACCACACACTTTTTTCCAAAACAAGTTATTTCAGCATTTTAGTAATTTTGGGTGGAGATTTACCGAGCGTCCCTCGTATACTTCATACCCAAAGTTGGACAGGGAGGTGTACATTTCCACGCTCCGTCGCGTCAATCACTTGTCATCTGTCAACGCTTTACCTTTCCGTGCCTTTCCCCCTCTCCACGTGTAGCGGTTGTAGAAGGTTAGGGACTGCATTCCGATTGTTTCAACAAAATGTCTCCCCACGTGTAATATTTTTAACTTGTTCGGGTGTATTGATATAATTTTTATTTTTTCTTAACTTTTAACGAAGGTATCTGTCGTTTTTCAACAAGCCCAATGTCCCCGTCCTTTTGTTTTTATACTGATCACAAGTTCGATCTTCTCTACGTTCTTTCTGAAACACCTTGTGGCTGCAACCTCACCGACGAGTAAGTTGTCTGACATTTTAAATCTGTTCTGTTTTCTTTGCTAGCATCACAATTGTGTTTTCAGAATCCTGATGATGGCTTCATAGAGAATGCCGAAAGCTTGATTTTATCGTCAAAAGAGTCAACTTAAGCCTAAAAGTTTTGCCAATTTCCCAATTAACAAGTAATTGTATTTTGTACCCAACTATATATATATAACTTGAGACGTGGTAATTGTCGTCTAGACCAGTTAGGTGAAAAAATTAAAGCTTCCGCCTTTTGTTGGGTACTTCGACAAAATTTAAGCAAATTTAAAAAAAGTATAAAGAGTCCTCCTTGCTTAAATTTTGCCGAAGTACCCAACAAAAGGCGGAAGCTTTAATTTTTCACCTATACAGGGTGTCCGCAAAGTTGGGGTTTTCCTTTACACGACGTGTAGATCTTGAAAACATAAGCAATTTTTCTTAGTACCATATACACCAATGTCTTAAGGGAACCGAGATAAAGGGCTCTGCAACATCAAAAATATCTGAATACCGTCCTGTAGCCGCGGCATCACGGAGTGGTACAATGTCACTGGCTCAACGACAGAACTGGGTCGGGGTCAGTGTGTCAGGTCAGTATGCAACCTTCAACCGACGGTTACGGTCACGCCTGCAGAGGTAATCGCGTAGACGAGAATCCCTCAACAAGCACTAGAGACGTGGCTAGAGAAGTGAAACTAAAGTGTGGCAAACGCTGCGTGAAGCGGGGCTGTATCCGTTTCACGTCCAACGTGTACAAGCCCTTCAACCTGACGATTTTCCAGCAAGAGTGCGGTTTTGTGAGTGGTTGTTGCATCAAAATGACAATAATCCGGACTTTTTGAAGTGCATATTGGTGACAGACGAATCTACATTCACGCGTAATGGGGTCAATAACTTTCGCAACACTCATGTTTGGTCAGTAGAAAATCCGCACTCTGTCCGTCGGGCACATTTTCAACAAACATTTTCGGTGAATGTTTGGGCTGACATGGTGCGTCTGCTCGGTAGCGCATCAGCTGATTTCATTTTCTGTTGGAGCGGTATGATTTCGGGCAGACTTACTTAGCCCTTCTCGTCAACTGGAAAGTGAGTACTTTTTTCTTTATTTTTTTTTTACTTGGTCGCCCTCGTTTCACTACACATTACCTTTGTTATTTCAAGGGTAGTTGTTTCTGAAAAGGAAAACCCAACTTTGCGGACACCCTGTATATATATATATATATATATATATATAAGTGAGCAGTAGTCATTGCCATTGCCAACGAGCAGTTGGGCAAAAAATACAATTCATTGTTAATTGGGAAATTGGACAACAGCAACAGCAAAACGACAATTAGGCTGTATAATTCCTTTAATTGTCGTTTTGCTTGTAAATCGGTGCTCACAGTCATGTAAAAAATGAAGGATAAGGTTCAGTTGCTTGATTCAACCAACACTGTCTATCGCATTAATCGCAACAACTCTAGTTTATATAGGCCAAACATCGAATCACTGAAAGGCAGGATAACTTCACACAAAAGTGACCCCAGATTGCATCCAGAGAGATGTGCTTTGGCATCACATATTAACACCACAGGTCACTCTATGAATTATGGCAGTATTGAGGTTCTTGACAAAGAAAAAATACTCTCAAAATCAAATTTTTCAAATGTCCCATATTTTCATGACAAATCATTGCATGAATAAAAAGGCAGCTTAATGTCATTTATTCCTACCTGTTGAATTGCGAAAAGTTTCAACGGCTACATATCCAAATCGATCTAACGTCTTCCCAAAATTAAAATACATTCCCAATTGTTTATCCTGTTAATTGAAACTTTTCTCTCACAATCTTTAATATAAATTCACACAACCCATCTTTTCAAGTGTGTATCACTATTTTACATTCGTACACTCATATGAACTGCACAGAACAAATTTAATTCAGCATTTTGGTGATTTAGGATCAGGTTTTATCGAGCGTCCCTCGTATACTTCATGCCCAAATTTGACAATGATGTTTACAGTTCCACATTCCATCGCGTCATCACATGTCATCTGTCGACGCATTACCTTTCCGTTCCGTCCACCTTCTCCACGTGTAGCGGAAGTAGGTTAGAAACTGCATTCCGATTGTAATTGTCCCCAAAATTTCTTCTCGTTAATTCATTTTTAATATATTCGGGTATATTGATAGTTTTAACACATAACGATGGTATCTGTCGTTATCAATAAACCCAATGTTTCCGTCAGATTGGTTTTATAACTGTAACAAGTGCTCTCATCTCCACGTTCGTTTTGAAACACCATTTGGCTGCAGCCTCAACGACGAGTAAGTTGTTCGACATTTTAAGTCGTTCCTGTATTGGTTGCTAGCATCACAATTGTGTTTTTAGATCCTGATGAAGGCTCCATAGAGAATCGCCAAAAGCTTGATATTATCGCCAAAAGAGTTAACTAAAGCCTAAAAGTTTGCCAATTTCACTATATATATATATTAGACCTAGATTCGATATCTGCCCGGAAAATCCTCATTGGCACCCTATATCAAAGTTTGTCCATAATGAAAATATTTTTTATAATATAGTCACCTGGAAAAGCTAACAAATTTCCACTAATCTTCCTGGCATCTCTAAGTTTGTTCTCAGCCTTTTGTTGTAATTGTAGTAAGGTCAACTGCTGTTCCTTAAGAAATTCAGCTTCCTGTCTAGAATTTCCCACATTGATTTCATTCTTCCTGTTTAAATGTGGATTGAAGTCTGTAACCTCTTCCACCTCAAGCTCACTTGCCTGGAAACAAGAGCATTGTACACAAAACTGCAACTACTGTCAGTCAATTTGCAACATTTCCCATGCATTCTTATATTGGAGTCACAATACTGACAATCTCACGTAACGTGAGAAGTATGTGGAACCCTATATACACAAACACACTGTTGTCACGTCAAGCGCTCATGACGTACTCATGTACCAGTATATATCAGAACGCCTCTGACATCCCGTCAATTTACTATTTTGAGATTGTATGTGCAACCAATCATGTCTACTACGGTATGATGTTTTCTGCAGTAAAATGGAAATTGGAAAATTCCTCGTGAGTATATGAAAGTACCTCATAGCGTAAAGTCACGTGAAGGTAAGCCACCAGAAAGTGACATCGTGACGAAACAATAATGTGTTTCCGCCTTTACAGGTTAACGCCTGCCTAACCTGAATTAAAGTGCATAGTAACCACAACAACGTAATTTGATATATTAGAGGGACCTGATTCCACTTGGCGGCGACGACTGAGAGTCGCCAGAACAAATTTTTCAATGTTGTCTTTTACTGGGGTATTTGTTAGTCACTGTTAGTAGCTAATAAATTTTGTTGATTTTGATGTTGGTATTCACGATAGCGGCCATTGTGAACGAGTTATCAGTGTCATGCTGTCCTATGGCAGACCAACTGAATGAATGTCGATGGTTTACAGAAAACATAATTTAGTTGAGAAGAAGACAAATATGCAGTGACTTTAAGGTAAGATGAATAATTGGAATGAGCAATCCTGAGTAGTTTGATGGCATTTTCTGTACTAATATCTTGGACGAATTTTTATGTGGAGCTGCGCACCATTCATAGTCATTTCACAAAGTATTTTTACTAGGACATGCACTGTTAAACTATTTTAGAATTATTATAGAAATTGCATGTAACGATTTCAACCGTAAACATAGACATTGTAGACAATTGCGTCCATTTGAAGTGTTGCGGATTTAGTCTGTTATTATAATGTATTCTATTATAGTTCATCGAGTGGATAAAGGTCTGTAAATATTTAAAGCTGATGTATCGACTGAGGTGGTGCGAAATTTAAATTTGCTTGGTTCAAGTTAAATAAAAAATGCTTTTATATAGAAAAATTCCATTCCGTGCAACCACATTGCGATATCGGTATTCATAAATCAATTGTGTATCAAGTACGATAATAAGATTTGCGGATAAAGATTCGCAAAGGACATAGCTCAGGAACCTTTCGACACAAAACTTTTAAATAATTGGCCTCCCGTATACAAAGGCAGGTCTGTTACTTTGTTAATGTAGTTTATTATGTATGTATTTATGGACTTACTGACGTATTCGGGGGGTGGGCGTCTTGGGGCATGAGTTCTCCCCCAAAACCCTTTGGCCTATAACGATTTTCCTTATATAATATACCTTTTGTGAAATGAAAGCCACTCCCACTCTTTGGTTGCCACAAGCGCATTCACTCTTAGAAGCACTGGTGCAGCAGACACCCCCCACTCCGCTGTTCATTTATAACAAGGCCATTCACTCCTAGAAATAATGATGCTGACAGCCCCGCCGCTCTACAATTTTTAAATATTGATACCATCCCCGATCTTCAAATATCATAAGGATATTTGATCTCAGAAGCACTGATGCAGCAGACGATGCAGCTCTCCCACCACCCGTTCTTCAATCGACAGCCGATACGAAGGCTGGTTTCTCCCTGTTTCTGGTTACGATATGGACTTACCAGTGTGGGGGACGAAAAATTCCAAAATAACATGGATATGTATATACTTAAGAATTTCTGTCAAAAATCAAAAAACAACGTTATGCCAATGCCAAGTAATTTAGAAACATTTTACAATTTAGTTTTCCGTTTTGCTTATAAATCCTAAAATCCGTAGTTCAGCTGATAAACTCGCAAGTCTGTCAACACTCATCTTACAATGACGTCATAGCCTGGTGACTACTGAGAAATAATTGTGGCTACTGTTGAAACGTGGTTGAAATTATGATGGCGAATTCGAAACCGAGGCAAAGTCTATCTATCAGACCAATTGGAATTAGCTTATGCTGACGTCATACTCGGCTACCGTTGAAATTGTTGGCAACTCCATCACACTGGTTGTAAATTCCATTTTGAATTCTTTTTGGCCACTACACAGATGTTTCCGGGAAAAACTGTGAGATATCAAACTTCATTCTTTATTTTAAAACATGAAATCACAAAAAGGCAGCACAAAGACCAAAAGTTCTAGGAAAAATCTACCACAAGATGGTTATAGAATGCAAAAGTAAGTCTTGATCGACAGTGTGATACACATATCGTTACTGGAAGAGCCAAAATAATTATGTTATCACCCAGCCCTTAGCCGTTCAGAATCCCTAAAATGAAATATTGGCTTTATACTTGCACATATTACATATATTTTTTTCAGGAACACAAGAATGGGTGGGAGAAATTTGATAACTCTCTGTGACAGTAATTTTAGCTTATTGTATGTAATAATTTAATTAAATGCATATCACATAAGAGTTTCAATTTAACAGAAATGTACTCGTAGTATGTACTTGAATTATGTAATATATCTGTAATGTATGTTGTACTTGTCTCACTGTTCAATCTCCATGCTATCGTACTTAATAAAAGAACAGAAAATGAACATGAACTTACTGAGGTTTCGGATTAACAAGGCAAGGCTTCGTAATACGGAGGTGAACTGTGTGAAATGTTTTTTTTTTAAGAAAAGTGAATATAGCCATTAACTTCAATATAAGAAATCATTCAACACAGGTGTGAACAAAGTTGTTCTTATACTGAGAATTGATATTTAGAATCTAATAATTTGGGGAGATTATTTATGCACTTACACAAATTATTATTTATATAGATATACGAGCCCCTTTCCACTTCAGTTGGCCCAACTATTGAAATCTTAGTTTTTTTCTTATCAAACACAAATAATAAAAATGTAGCAGGGTGTTATAGGTTTAAAATATCAACAATGAATATTTTGATAATATATAGTAGTAAACACCAACTTTATCACTCCCTAATCAAATTTCAGTTAATATTAAGCCACGATATGTGAAAAAAAGTAATATCACAAATGCCGACCGAAGAGCATTAAGAAGAATAATCGTGAAAAACAGGCGTGCCAATTATTTACAATTAAGTGCTATGTGGAGTGACGCTGTTGGAAGGAGAATTTCGAGGTCCACAACTCATAGAGAGACCCACAAACTGGGATTTAGCACTTGCAAGGTAAGTTTTCTTATAAAAAAAGCGAATTAAAAACCCTAAAGTTGCACAACTTGTTTATAGGCCAAAGAAAAGCCACTATTAACTCCACTGTAAAAGAAAAATCGGCTTAGATGGGCTAAAGAACATAGACAATGGAGTGATGAGGCCCGATTCGAAGTTTGTGTTGGTGACAGTCGCAGTAGAGTTATTCGCAAAAAAAAGAAGCATTCCATGTTGACTGTCTGAAAAGAAAAATTAAATTTACAGCATCCATTATGGTCTAGGGCAGTATGTCATCAAAAGGAGTAGGAAAACTTCATTTTATTGATGGAAATGTGGATGCAAACAAATATTTGGCAATTTTTGAAGAATCGCTTTTACCAGTGATGGAAGAATGTTTGACATCCGGCCAAGATTTTGTGTTTCAGCAAGATGGTGCAGCGTGCCATACCTCAAAAAGGCTATAAAATGGATGGAAGAAAATATTGTACCACTTTTGAAATGGGTTTCTAGCAGTCCAGATCTGTCACCTATTGAAACTTTGTGGCACGAGATGAAAAAGGTTCTACGACAACATCCTGCTCGTACAATCACCGAACTGAGACAAAACCTTCAAGAAATATGGGATTGTTTTACACCAAATTTTTGCCAAAACTTGGTTAAGAATTTCAGCCGTAATAAAAAATAAAGGTGATGTTACCCAATGGTAATCTTTCAATTGTTGCTTTGTTAACTTCGCGCATTTATTCGCACATTGTTGATTTGTTCAGATGTTCTATTAGTTATAGGTCTAAGTGATTTCAAATATGCATTTTTTACGACTAGAGTGTATCTAAAATGTTTTTGAGAAACTAAATTGTTTTAGAAGTAAATAGTTTCGTCATGTTTGGTTTATAAAGGCATATTTTGGTACAAATCTTGAAGTGGGCCAACTGAAGTGGGAAGGGGCTCGTACATTCAGAGTAAATCTTTAGAGTATTATCAGTCGATAGCTCTGTTATTTTAAAAGCTATACTTAAAGTTATTTACAAAAATCGTAGGAAACTATAGGCTGCTCACTTGGAAAATATGCTGCTCTCTCTATAGGGTAACCACGTGACAAGACAAACATACATTTTAAAATGGAATACAAAATTAAAAAAGAATTAAATGACAAAAAATATCACCATGTATATGTATAGGAAAATACGTTTTATTAATTGGGTTTATAGGTATATTCTTAAATTCACCGGTTGATTCCATCACTGATGGATCCGGTGAACTTATGGTTGACAGCTGACGTGATGACGACAGCAACCGGTTCCGTTGAATGGTGGTTAATAAAAAGACGCATTTTTATGTAGGCTTCAGGTTGCTATCATATGAGAAAACCTAACCTTTGTTTTATCGTAAATGGATACTTGTTAATTTGGATACCGTACCATTTAAAATCATTATGGCAATGTACGCAGCAGTTGGTATTGTCGTGGAACGTTTGTTAAGCGACTCGAGTGACGATTCGGATGACAAAGTTATCCAGTGGAGAGAATTTGCGCTCCGAGAATCAATAAAAGAGCTATAAATCAGAAAACCAAGAAATTTTCAGATATGCATAATTCAAAATAAAATCACTTGCCTTCAGATGCTGTTTATTTCGCATTGTGTTAAAAAACATTAAATTTCACGCCATTCCTATGCTGTAGAATAACTTCAATCTTTTCTTCTTCCATTTTCTCACACAAAACTGTCGTTTTCAAGAAATGATAAAGTGTAGAGGTGAGACTATCGTGGATCAAGCGAGCCCGAACGTTGGTGGATGCTGTTGGCACCGGTGGCATATCCACCATCAATATAAAGACAAGTTTGATGTACAATGGTCGTGCCAGCGGAAATTAAAGGACAGACAACCTGCAACCGAATATAGCTCATTGTTTCACACGTGATGAGCACTGAACATCGAACAATGGACAACAGTCACTTAAACAGAATAATACATTATTTAGCTGCTTTATTAATTAATGAGGTCACGTATAAAGAGCTCAGAAAATAAGTTTGAAAATAGCCAAAATTCTACAGCAAATGCGCTACTTAATACATTTTACTGGATTTTATAAAATAGAACAAATACATACTTCACATATGCGAAAAGCCTTTCATCCAGTGTAAACGTTCGCAGATCATCCTCAAAACTAGTTGATCATCTATTTCTTCCAACTCTTTGTGTGGTTATACCTATTCTTAGTCCGTACAATGGGGAAACAATATTTTCATTGAATGTTTCGATGGGCCTGAACTTTCGTATTCCTCAAACCTCCAGGGTGGTTGTCTCGTCAGAATTGATCCAATAATTCCAAAATCGTTTACTCTAAACCTAAACCAACGGTCGGGAATACAAAACGGATTTTAGGTATATCTTAACATCCTACGAAGATCATCCTCTTCTAGTAGTTCACAACCATTCGGTAATGGACGAAAGCGCAGGCCATTATGTTAAATCAAAACGACTATTCAAAGAAAACGAGACAGAAAATCTACCATTTGACAACAAAACGTCATCTACAAATTAGGTTAGTCGCTATCATAATTTCGACCGCCTGGCGACTGAACAAATTTATCGCTAGCAGTCGCCAAAGTATGACGTCAAACATATGCTCCGCCCTCAGAATTTCGACTTGATAATTTCAAAGTGGCTTCATTTAGAATCAGGTCCCTGGTCCCTATACAATGGCCGCTGGAGCGCTAGTATAGCACTCCCATAAGCCATTTTCTTATGACGTCACGTCCTCGCCACCTATCGATTATAATAATAATAATAATAATAATAATAATAATAATAATAATAATTTATTAGTCCTGTATGATTACAGATGTGATATAGAATAAGTCAGTCAGAACACTACAAAAGCTAATAACAAATCATGTTAGTGTGGACGCACACATATTCGTACCACATATGATATATTCCAAATATGGATACAGATAAATCAAATTAGCTTATTGATAAAATTTATAAATATAAAACATATATGTATATATAAAAAAAGAGAACAAACACAAATCCGTGGTATAAATAATCCGGATTCAGTTGGAAATTGTTACTGTTATTTGGTTATTTGTGAAGAACTGCTGAAATGACTTTCTATCTGTGGTGGTGAATTGTTTAATGACAGCGAACAGAGACATGTATTTCTTATTCTCTAAGATGTTGCTGTTGTATTGTTGTTCGTGGATTGAACCATGAGAAAACAAAAGAAGTATGAAAGAATGTGTTACAGGTATTCCTTCCTCTTCCTCTTCTCTCTCTCTCTCTCACTCTCTCTCTCTCACTCTCTCTCACTCTCTCTCTCTCTCTCTCACTCTCTCTCTCATCTCTCTCTCTCTCTCTCTCTCACTCTCTCTCTCTCTCCTCTCTCTATCTCTCACTATCTCTCTCTCTCTATCTCTCTCTCTATCTATCTCACTCTCTCTCTCTCTCTCTCTCTCCTCTCCTCTCTCTCTCTCTCTCTCTCTCTCACTCTCTCTCATTGCATTGCAGACGATCTTTCCGCTAAATGGCTACGTACAATAGTAGACAGCCTGCATTCAACAAATTCTTTTCTGCAATTTCATCAAGCTCTTTTGGATGAAAGCATAGTGCTCCGGCTCTGCTACAGGAAACATTGCTTAATGCGGGAGATCGCCCAGCTTTTCCGAATTACGATTATCCGCGCTGATAGGTTAACTGGACGAGGTCGCGGTTTGGTAGTACTAGTAAAACGTGGTATTGACTATTACAGAAGCACGAACGCTGAGATGCAGAGCATCCGGGCAGCTTCGGTTTATGTCAGGTGTGGTACCAGGCTGCAAGTGACGGATCTGGAAGTCCTGCTTGACTGCTTGGGTCAGCTTATTGTGGCAGGGGACTTCAACTGTAAATATCGAGCATGGCATTCTAGGTTAAATTCCACCAGTGGGATTCGACTTTACAACCATGTGATACGGAACGGCTACCTCATACACAGTACTGAGGAGCTGACGCACCACCTTCGTGATATCTAGAAACTGTAGATACAGTGTCACTCCCCAAATCTTGTATGACAATTAGATGCGATCATTTTCCTATCGTATTGAATGTGGGTAATGAGCAAACCTTGGAAGGAGAAACTCTTCCAAGGAAACGGGTTGATTGGGAACTATACAAGTCGCTCCTTAGAGAGTTCCCCAATATCCCGATCGTAGATGATGAGAACAGTATAGATGCTGCTCAAGCGGAGTGGACAAGTTCCGTTCAGCAAGCTCTGCAGCGTGCAGCTGTACTATCAGTACAACAACACGGCAGATCTTTTCTCCCTGCAGATATTCGTCAGAAATTTCTGACAAGAGCTGCAATTAAGCAAGCGAAGAGGTCTTGTCATCCAGATGACATTCGCAGAGCGACGAGTCTTGTTCATGAAGTAAGAAATGCTCTTCATGAACTCCGTAATGAGTAATGGAGCGACTTTCTGTCGGTGATGCTTGAGTCAAGTATTCCTCTCTGGAAAGTTGCAAAGTCGCTCAGAAGCGGAAAGCGAGAACAACTCCCGCACATCCACTGTCCTGGGGGCATAGTCTGTAGCACAGAGGAAAAGGTCGAGGTCTGATGCAATGGAAAGTCAGTTCTCTCCCAACTATAACCTTGATAATGACCTCGACGAGGAGGAACATATTGTAAGATCCGTCAGGAGATATTTTAGGGCCAACGGCGTCAGTGGCAGTAGCGCCTCCCTTAGTGATTTTTCCTCAGAGGAGCCTTCAGCAGATTCCTCAACTGAAGAGCTGCATGACACATCAGCGGAACCTCCTGAGATTCCGCAATGGACACTAGCAGAGCTTCAAGGTCATATTAAAGACCTCAAGGTGCGTAAAGCACCTGGAGAGGATCGAATCACTAATAAGGCGCTGAACCTGCTTTCAGGGAAGTCCTTAACTTATCTCGTGGCAATAATCAATGCCATGCTAAAGACCCAGCACTTTCTAGCGGCATGGAAGACCGCTGATGTTATAATGATTCCAAACAAGGTGGGTTTGATATTCCCCAGGATTACCGCCCCATTAGTCTACTGTTAGCTCCTTCTAAGCTCGCTGAAAAGGTGATTCTACTTCACCTTGAAAATTTCTCGTCAGACCACAATGTGATTCCTGCAATTTGGCTTTCGGTCTGAGCATAGTACGGAGTTACAGGCGGTTAGGTTTGTTGAACGAGTAACTAGGGGGTTCACCCACAATGAAAGTACTGGCTACTTGCTTCTGGATGTGTCAAAGGCATTTGACAACGTGTGGCACAAGGGCCTCCTCTACAAATTGATCCATAAGGGCTTCCCCTTTTGGCTCCTGAAACTCCCTTGAGGGTAGGAAATTTCGGATCAAAATTGATAACGTTCTGTCGACAACAAGGCCCTTCAAAGCCGGTGTCCCTCAGGGTTCGGTTCTGGACCAGTCCTTTATCCACTTTTTATTCATGACGTCCCTTGCCCCAAGCAACTGTGAAATCTATCTCTATGCTGCTGGCCCAGTCGTTTTCTGAGAATCTAGTTCACGACAGGCTGCAAAGTGGAATGGACGAGGTATTGGAATGGGCGAATCGGTGGATGATCAAAATTAATCATTAGAAAACGCAGGCTATCTACTGTACTAAAAACGTAGCAACGCCCAGTCTGAGGTTTCAGTGGATGGAGCTCGGGTACCATGGGAAATTTCTGCTAAGTATCTCGGTGTCAATCTTGACAAGGGAATGACCTGGCAGCACACTGAAGCGTTAAAAACTAAATTCCAAATCTCGTTTCGGCAACTCTACCCTATGCTAAGTAGAACATCAAAATTACGTGTGATCAAGAAAGTTCGGCGATACAAGATGGTTATTAGACCATCAATCGCTTACGCAAGTGCGGCTTGGTGTTTTCTCGTCAAAACGCATTTGCGCAGCCTGCAGGTTTTTCAAAACATTCTTGCGTACAATCCCTAACGCGCCATGGTATGTCTCCAATGAGACATCAAACAACAAGCGCAGCTACGTTCTAGTCAAGCGGAATGACATAGCAACACTTTGTTGCGCGAGTCAGTAGATTATACAGTCGAGCAAGTGCGCAAGCACACAAGGCCGCGACACGCTCTGTTAAATTAAATTAAATCGTGCCACTTTAGGTCCAACCAAAATTATAATTTTTCTTCAACAACCAATCTCTAAACTAAGTTTAGGATCAGTTTAAAATTGCCGAATACTCATTAGCAATGCCAATGCACCCCTCAAATTGATGCACTTCTTTTTTCTTTGCTCTCCCTCCTTCCTTCCTTTCTTTGTTCTTCCCTTCTTTCTCCCCGACTTTGTCTGGTATCTGGCCAACTAGATCTGACAGACCTACTGACTTACAAGACTTTAGCCAATAGCAAAGGTCCTACGGACCGCTCTGACAGACAATGTCGAATAGAAGGTCACATCATAAGAAATAAAATTCGTGTATTTTATAGGAGCTCCCGTTCCCAGTCCAAATTTGGAATACTACAATTTCTGGGGAGGAGGCAGGGGGTGGAAAATAACAGTAACAATTTCCAACATAGTAAATGAATATATTATATTTCAAATTTAGTTTAGTATCTTTCAAGCTCAAGCGCAAGTTCATATTTTTTTGGTATTACAATGTTAGGATGTTAGATTTATCGTAGAATACAAACATGGTTATGATTGGTACAGTTGATAGAAAATTATGAACAGTGTTTCTAATACCTTTTACCGATGAAACATCATTCTACTAATACAAGGCAAATTATACAAGGTGTCCCGTATCATTATGTTCAAATTTTTGGAGCGGAAAGTACACTTCTTTTCAAGGGCAAAAAAAACGCAAAACTTGTATATCCATTTTCATTTATTGCAAAGTTACACGCCCATGAATATTATTTGAAGATATGTAATACTAAAAATAAATTCGTAAAGTAAATAAAAAATTATTTTATTTAAAAAAAGGTCAATTGATAATACTTTCAAAATGTCCACTTCCTTGTGGAATGGAGGCTTGCGCCCGTAAGCCAACAGATAACGTAGTTATCCGTATTTGGCACGTGTTTTGTCGTGCCTGCTGAATACGTGCCAATAACCGTTCTCTTGTATTTGAAACTCGCGCATAGACTAAAGCTCTCATGTACCCCCATAAATAAAAATCAGGAGGATTGTGACAGGTCTGTCTTAATATCCAGGTCAAATATACTGGACGAGCATAGTGATCCGCCTCAAGCAAACCTTGTCCCCTACGATAATGATACGGATGTAAGCATTCACGTTTTTAAATTCACCAAACAGTTATTTGCGGTACTCAGACTTGTCTACCGGTTCGACCTACACTGATAGTTGGATCCCTTACAACAGTATCTAATACTTGTTGAACCAAGTCTGCTGGCAAGTTCAGTTCCCGATCGAAGATAATCACGCAGTCCGCATTCCCGAAATTGTCTGTGTACTTCCATAAATGTTCTGTAATGAGGAATGCGTCTATTTGCAAACCGATGTCGATATTCGATAACTGCTTGAAGAGCACTGCCGTTACAGTAGCCATTCGCAAAGTGCATGTTTGCGTACTGTTCAGAAGAAAATCGGTAGGGCATTTTGATAAAGAAAACGTCACTCACTAAGAAGCTGGGGCTGCACTTAACCTTGATCGCTTGTATGTCATTAATTCTTAGTTGCTGTTTTGTCGGCTGATTGATTCGTATGATTGACGAGCAAGTCATACGCGGACGCATCAAGAGATGAAAAAACGCAAATCTTGTATATCCATTTTCATTTATTGCAAAGTTACACGCCCATGAATATTATTTGAAGAAATGTAATACTAAAAATAAATTCGTAAAGTAAATAAAAAATTATTTTATTTAAAAAAGGTCAATTGATAATACTTTCAAAATGTCCACTTCCTTGTGGAATGGAGGCTTGCGCCCGTAAGCCAACAGATAACGTAGTTATCCGTATTTGGCACGTGTTTTGTCGTGCCTGCTGAATACGTGCCAATAACCGTTCCCTTGTATTTGAAACTTGCGCATAGACTAAAGCTCTCATGTACCCCCATAAATAAAAATCAAGGGGATTGTGACAGGTCTGTCTTAATATCCAGGTCAAATACACTAGACGAGCATAGTGATCCGCCTCAAGCAAACCTTGTCCCCTACGATAATGATACGGATGTAAGCATTCACGTTTTTAAATTCACCAAGCAGTTATTTGCGGTACTCAGACTTGTCTACCGGTTCGACCTACACTGATAGTTGGATCCCTTACAACAGTATCTAATACTTGTTGAACCAAGTCTGCTGGCAAGTTCAGTTCCCGATCGAAGATAATCACGCGGTCCGCATTCCCGAAATTGTCTGTGTACTTCCATAAATGTTCTGTAATGAGGAATGCGTCTATTTGCAAACCGATGTCGATATTCGATAACTGCTTGAAGAGCACTGCCGTTACAGTAGCCATTCGCAAAGTGCATGTTTGCGTACTGTTCAGAAGAAAATCGGTAGGGCATTTTGATAAAGAAAACGTCACTCACTAAAAAGCTGGGGCTGCACTTAACCTTGATGGCTTGTATGTCATTAATTCTTAGTTGCTGTTTTGTCGGCTGATTGATTCGTATGATTGCGATTACTAATGACATGCTCGCAAAGATATGTTCCGAGAACAACTGCCTTGTTTATCATAAAACAGTTGCGTTTTATTTTGATCTCCGACCAAAAAAAAAGTAGTTTTATGTGATTTTTAGTAGTTTTTATTTACTTTACGGCTTTATTTATTATCTTCAAATAAAATTCATGGGCGTGTAACTTTGAAATAAATAAGAATGGATATATGAGTTTTGCGTTTTTGTTACTTGAAAAGAAGGGTACTTTACGCTCCCAAAAATTGAACATAACGATACGGGACGGTCACCTTGTATATTATTCATGTTATTTTAAGGATTACCTAAGAAAATATTTTATATGTTTCACTTTTCTATCAACGTAATTTTTTTATGAAAAGCACACAACCAGTCACCTGAATATCTCCATTTTGCAGATTATCAGTTTCAAGCCCTTCTAAGATGTCTACCAATTTTTTTTCACTATCTTTCAAATCATTCAACAGCTTCTCGGTATGTTCGTCGTCATTCTAAATTAACAAAATACATATACGAACGTAAATATAATCAAGCAAATTTAGTTGAACTTCATTTTGAGCAAATAATGTGCAACAAGTCCAAAGCAACTGGTAATCAGAGCTTATATAAAAAAAATATTCCTTTTCTTCACATAACTTGAAAGATTTTAGATTGTTAAGTATCGTGTTGAAAAAACGTGAATTTAACATTAAACTCTGCTTTCAAAATACGATGAAAAATTACTGGATCTTAACAAAATAAAGGCTTCATTGATGGATTATACCGCAAAATAGATTCAAAAACTTCACAAATAACAATCAAAACATTTACTCCAGGCGGATCTCAACTAAAAAGCCTCGTAGGTATACATTTTCTGAAGTAGCTCAGGTTTCTACTGGATGTTTCAGGACAACGTGTGTAACATGAATAACGATATGCGCTAGACTTTCTAGAGACGGAAATTTGTTAAAAGAGTAGAATTAAAAAAAACAACAATTTTTTATGAATCTTTCCTCACGTTTATTTAAGGATTTAAAGAGTTTTTCGAACAAAATTGCTAATAGCACAGCAAATCCATGAACAGTTTTCTTTAAAAAGTCAAAGTAATAAACTGTCCATGCGTGGTAGGACCACCCTGTAGAGCTACCTTAATAATTTTATAATTCTTGATCATAAAAATTGATTTCTGGAGCCTAATAGAATGTGGTAAAGGTTGGTAGATCATTGGAAGAATATGTTTTGAAAGGGCAAACCTTGCAGAATATCGAGCAAAAAACATGTTTTTGTATCAACCAGAGAAATACTCCAAACTGGAATTTTATATATATATATATATACATATATATATATATAACTTGAGACGTGGTCATTGTCGTCTAAACCATATATATATATATATTTACATCTCCATGTGGATCGGTAATCCTTTCAATTCCCAGCAATAAGTCACCTACCAGAAATATCGAATATATATCAAATTTGATTCGTGTATATCCAACAAAAAGGCAAACTGATCCAGGATCAGCTCAAAAAACTGTACATTAACATTTCGGATTTTCATATAAAGTCCGCTATATAGGTCTACCTTTTAAAAACCGTAAGATGTGTCCTCTACCGGAATACCCTTCAGATCACAAAACGGCATTCGGTCCCCCAGAATACTCAAATTAACTAAACACCAGTAGATAAGTCATCCGTGCAGTGGTGCCAAGTTTCATTTATTTCTCTTTACATAATACTACTGAAGTCTCCTAACTTGGACTTGTATTATTATATTATTTTTCAAGGATCTCCAATGGATATAACCAAAATTCTTTCCAGCAACTTTGAGTACACTATTTGCTCGATTAAGACTATACAAAACGTTGCTAGCATACGACAGAAGGATGCCCAACGTTTCGTAAATTATAACTTACCTATGCAAAAATTATCAGATCATCGAGCAGCCCACACAATCAAGAATACTTTTTTCTATTACATGTCCAGGAGGTTGTATGAACTTTCAGATCGAGCACTTTGCTTTTCCAATAGCCTATGTCGTATCGACGACATCCTAATGATGATAAGCTTTAGACGCGTAATTTCCAAATCTGTGATATTAGCAGTTGAAATACTTCCCTGCCCTCCGGTTCGCAAAAAACAGCATTGAGTATCCTAAAATACTTGAATTACCTAATCACTATACTGAGCCTTACAATCATGTGACGTTATCTTTGGATAAGGAAATCACCATTCATGTTTGGTACCATCTATCTATGAGAATATTCCTAATCTTGAAATAAAATCGTATATCAACGATTTTCTCTAATAGCTCAGACTTAACCATATAGTCACGCCAACCAAAAGCCATATGATACAATCGTCCATCAAAATACCTTCGGATTCACAAAAAAACAGCACTGAGTCTCCCAAAATACTTGAATTTACTAAACCCTGCTAGATCGGTCTTCCGTGCAGAATAAATACACTTCTACCCTACGATTCACAAGAAACCAGCACTGAGTCTCCCAAATACTTGAATTTACTAAACACTGCTAGATCGGTCTTCCATGCAGAATACTCTTCTACCATACGATTCACAAGAAACCAGCACTGAGTCTCCCAAAATACTCGAATTAACTAAACACTGGTGGATCAATCTCCCATGAAGAATACTCTTCAATACGCAAACCAGTGCTGAGTCCTCCACAATACCCGAACTAGCTGAATGGCGTACGTCTGACGTCAGATCGGTCTCCCGATCATTTTAATTCCAGTCAATAAAGCGCGTGCGCCCGGGGATAGGGTTTGTCGGTTTGTCTAAGATCTGAGAATTCATTTTATTGGCACCAATCGTGCTGGAAGGACGTTCAAATCTGTTGTGTATTCAAGAGTGTGTCTGAAAGGACTGTTGAGGTAAGTATGACTTTTTGAACTCTTATGCAATCGTTAATAGGATATGATGGTAATATGACTGTATTACTTACATTTAATGGAAAAGCAATGAATATTGAGTAGCGTGAAGGATAAAACAATGCTGTTCAAAAGGTCAACCCCCATAAATTTTACGCCAAACTTTATCTAATCTTGTTGGTTTAGTTTTGTATAGGTGATTCTTGAATGTAAAGCTACAATGTTTTTTTTTTCAAGTTAAAGAACAGGGTCAAGTAGATTGAGTGTGACCATACATCACTGAAAATTTAAAAATAGAATACTTCATCAAAGCTCATTTTGGCTTTTTTCTAGCTGCTGCTTTACATCTTTTTTAGGGTACATACCTGTATATGTACTGATTCCGTTTTTTGCATTATAATACAAAATCACTACAGACTGTGCTTTTGACTCACGGTGTCAAGTAGCTCGACTTTATATGTAGACAATGATAATTTTAAACGGGAGATTGTGTTGATTATTTCCTATATGGTACAGTAGCGGGGTGATAAAATTCTAAATCTAAAATGCAAATCAGAGATATCATGTTTTACTTCCCACGTCAACGGTCGAGGAAGTATTGTAATCGCAAGATATTTTGAAAGTGAGGTATTATGTTTTGTTGGATGCTATATGACATGTAGATCACGGAAAACCATGATACTCATTTCTGCTATAACGTGGAAAGTACCATTGGGACTTTGATGAAATTTAGACACAAGGTTGCTACGAGGCTATGGACAAGAAAGCTTTAGCTTTTAAAATAGGTCCAGTGGCGTCAGAGAAAAGGGCCACAAACGAAAAAATAGAAATCGCTCAAACTTTGTTTTTTGACGATCAGGGCTCTTGATCATTATCCAAATAATTTTGAGGTTAGGAGTTGATGAGGGAGTGAATCGTAATTTCCTAAGGTTTCTATCGGATCTATTTGACATATCTGACTTTATCAAACATTTGCGTAGAAAACAGGAAATCATACCTATTTCCTGTATCTGTACACTCAAAATTTCTAGTGTTAATGCATGGATATAGTGTTTAATGATAACACATTACGTATTATTGAGTTTGGTAAAATTTCGAACATCATTCACTGGTATTGCTACTAGAATCAATTAAAAATAAAGTATTTTACTTTGACAATCAACATATACTATTGCTGCACGAAAAAAATGGCTTGTGGATGTCAGTTCATTGGGAAAAAAGCTAATGACAAAAATTACTCTAATATAATTGGCTTTTTGACATTTTTGAGAGCACTCTTATCAAATATCTTTTCACTAAAAACAAGCATGTTGTATTCTTCCTGAAGATAGTCGATATTGTATATCTATTATTTTTTGGAATGGTATTATTTCTCTAAGTTGAAACGGAATAATTACAAAACAATATATTTGAACTTTTCCAGGGAAAGCCTTTCAATATGAGCAAAAATTGGTTTTGTAACAGAGGTCTATCACCTATCACACAGCATCCAAGAGATGAAGAAAAAGATAAGACTTCTGAAACAGTGATTACTGATTCACGTAAGGTGTCATCTGTGGTTAAACAAAACGCGACCACAGTGACTGCAACTCGGTAAAACATAAGTATGTTTTTTTTGGTAGAGTTCCCATATTTATGATTTATTCTAGGTAATATCTTCTACATCCCCCAAGATATGCTGTACACCCCCATCATCATCAATATCCGGTTTATCAGAAAATGTTCATTGCAGTAACTTGTGCAAGGACTCTGAGGGTAATAATCATTCACTGCCTAGTCTGTGAACTTTTTTATTCTATTGAACCTTTTTCAGTACAACGTTACCTCGAATAACGAGAGCATAGTGGAAGATCCAGACCA
>CAVLJG010000001.1:67094957-67120394 GCA_963669975.1 Acanthoscelides obtectus | reverse complement strand
AATATAGCTTCTGTTGTCAGACAAATCGTTCAACTACTTCCATAAATTGTTTTTTGTCTGTTTCAACAAAACCCGCTTTTTCTCCCGAATCTCTAAATTTAATAAATGCTCAAAATTTCTTTGCTACGAAACTACAAATATGTGTTTGCAGGTGCTACGGCAATAATGCATACGAGGGCGATACAAAATCCATAGAGGTCGAATTCATTGATTCGACATTCCACAGCAGTATGATGATTAGAAATTATTTGGACTATACGATGGGTTCTATAAGTAAAGGAGCTCTTGCTGTAGCAAATTCTAGGTAAGTAACCTAGTAGGGAAGTGAGCATCCGTTGGATACAGTACATAAGCCGAGCTCTCAAAATTGTCAAAAGCATAGTTTAACTCATACATCACCATTTCATACTGTCTGAAAGGAGCCAATATTAAGAATGTCCACATTCGTATGCTGTCCATTTCGTTTTCAACTTCATTTGCAACTTTTCTTTCAACGTGTCTTAAATTGTACGTCTCACAATGTTGGGATATTTAATCGGAAAAACAGTTACACGCATTGTGTCAAAAGCAATTTCGTGATAGTGCAAAAGTAATCACGTGACTGTTAGCGCTTAAAAGTGATCAATATATATGTCAGAGGATCTCAACACAAGCATTTACGAGTACTTGACAAATAAAGCATTGATAACGACTACAACTCGCAGCACTGGCTAATCGAGTGTCAAAACCTAGTGAGCAGTTTTGAATTATCTATTCCCAAGTCGCAAATAATTATGCTATTGATATCGACATACAAGGATAAACGTATTTTTGCTTGATTTTGAAAGTAAACAGGGTTTCCTCCATGCTTGCTTCTCTCCAAAACACAAATATCCATAGTTCTTGTTGATTGTGACCGTAATGATAATCATTAAATGACCCGAGCGTCAATAATGACTTGTGTTTTTTACTCTTAAAAATCATATCTCTCCACGTATCGACCACGTGACTAGATCGTCCATATTTGACACTCTCATGAAGATGCGACTTATTATGCATGGATACAAGCATATAATTGCTTTTTAAGAGGTTTGCTTGTGAGATGGATCGGACAGTTTCTATCACCATTTAGCGATCTCTCAATCACTTATATTTTAGTCAGCTTTATGTGATACCTCTGGCAGCTGTTACAAAAGAATGGATTCTGAAAGTTGAAGAACCAGAGGAAATTATTTTAATAGCCAGCTCCGAAAACTTGGTGTGCTTTGCTATGAATAACTATATAGTGCGCGTATGTTCTATTTATGGCACACAGAGGGCGGTAGTATCGGTACCTGGGACACCTGTCACAATGACTGCAGCAAAGAATTGCTTATTAATTGCTTATCATTCCGCACCGCCGAGAAATGGCGACCAGTGTATTAATGTGAGGCAATTCCGTTTTCAAGGTAAGTTATCCATCATAAATGTAATCATTTATTATGTAGCATATTGCAAAGCCGTTTTACTATTCACTTCAAAAGATACCGCATCATTCTTATGGAGATCACGGCGTTTATTGTGAAATCTTGTTTTAATATACCTGAGGTACTTATGTAGCATATGTAGCTAGTAAACCGTTTGATCTAATCAGTATCATACCATATCATTTATTCGTCACATTTTATACAAAAACATACATGTGAGCTATGAGGTGCTACAATCTAAACTACAAACTATTTTATAAGCTAAGCTTAGGTCTAGTGGGTTAAAGTCTGAGACTGACTGCAAAAATGATGTCTTAAATACCTTGATATACCGAAGTGAGCATCGTCTCGAAGGAGAGTATCAGGAGCTCCTCAATCAGTTTGAGGAATACACTGCTATCTGCAATAAAATCCATACCGGTAAGCCGAGCATCGGCAATCGTCTTAGCTGGAAGAATGCAGAAAGCGTTCATCCTCGGTTCCCCTCGCTCTACTAAGAGCAACACATTTTCGGACCAACTAGTTTGCACACACGTCAATATGTGACGAGTGGCTAGTTGATAACGGAACAGCAACCTGATGTGGTCGGAGCCCAGGTTGTCTATTTTTATTTCCTTTTCTTCAATATGATCTTGTTAGATAATATATTGTTTAAAATTTGTAGACAACGTAGATGTTTCAGAAGTTTCAATGCGATTGAAGATAACTTATCAATCGAAACGTTGTGATCTCAAAATTGAATAGACAATAGAAGTCCGCATTAAAACTTTTGAAATAACATAATATATAATAATTACTTCTGGAATCTTCATCGCAATTCAAACAGCATCTCATTCAAATAAAGTCTTGAATTTTTTCAATATTGACCCGAGAAATCGCGAGTAAATTACCGCATTCCTGTAAGGAAAAAAATTAAGGTAAAAAATGATTGGATGCAATTCATATAGAGCCTCCTTGACTATAGGGCACAAAATTGTCATACTATACCAATTTTGAATATTGTAATTATTGTATACTACGAGTAAATTCAAAGACTTATTACTCGTATTTATCTCATTATTTGGACAGTTTAAAAATAATGTTACTTGATGAATTGGAGTAGTTAAAAATGTGTAGGAAACGAATGTATCGACGTTCGTTAATAGTGAAATATTGTTACAGGGATGTCCATGGACTCCAAAGATATAAGTTGTGCATTGGGCCCAGAATCGACAATGAGTTGGCTAGGATTTTCTGACAAGGGCACGCCAGCCATACTAGATTCATTGGGGATGCTTTACATGTATCCTCTCGCTACTAATACTTGGATCCCCTTTTGTGACACTTCTAAACATGTACGTATCAACGTATTATATAACGGATGTTTCAAGGTGCTGTGTTGCACTAAAATGCGACATTAAAGCTTACAGTTTTTCTGAAACTGGTGTGCAAAGATAAATGAAAAAGTTTAATTTTTTCAAGCTTCTTACAAAAAATGTTATCTAACGGCAATTGTGTAAGATTTTATTACAGATATAATATCGGGATCACAAATGTGGGACTTTGAATTGCTAATGTCTACTTCAAAAACAAACAGGTCGTAGAATATTTCTTAAAAGTTGGGTTATACTCGCGCATGACTAAATTTTCCCAGGTAATTCGACCTAACAAATACAATTTTCAATTTTAACTTTTGTCACTCATCTAGGTTATAGATTAGGTCAAAGTTTGATATATTATACGGTATGTTAAACACATATTTTTCGATAAAAATGCATTTTGGTGATTTTGTTTTTATGATACTGTAGTACACCTACATAAATCACTTACAATCGTGAAATATTGCTAAAGCATGCATTTAATATCAACATTACATCATATTTACAGATATGGAAACAATTTAATTGATTGTAACAACAAATTGGGTCCCAAAAATGTCATTTTCGGTTTTTACTTTGTCTGACGTCTAGTAATTAAAACATTTATAGGTGGAATGATAGCTTTTTAAAAAAATATAAAGGAGATACCGATCAGAATCTACAAGATGGGATGAGATACGGTTAGAATCTCAATTATGGTTTAGTGAGAAAAACCTAAAGGATTGAATTACTGTTTACATGAAATATACAGAAATATTCCTGATTTATAGTTAATTGAAGAAGTCTACCGATTTCAGGAAAACGGCAAAATGTTAATCAGATAATTATAAGTTAGCAAAATATAGCTGAAATCCTTTACTTTTTGTAGATTCTTTGGTCTTGAAGTACCACGGCAAGTGATTGTGATTGTTGTTGTTGCATTGAAAACTCGAGGTATTCTGGCCATTATACTACAATGCGTAGGTTGGCCTCTTGTTGGCGACTTGTGTGTCGTTTTTAACCCTCTCCATCTTCGTTTCCTCAGTTCCACCCGTTTCTGGATGTATGGGCATGTATGTCTACTTTTGTAATTGCATATGCGCATTCATTTCGTGTTTGATGAAGCCAACAAGGAGAAACGATTATTGCCCCCGTTACCTATCCTATTTTCTGCTCGAATCCACTTTCCTTCTTTTTGTGGATTTTGCCCATTATTTTTTATATTTGTTATATACCTTTCTCCGCATGATCCTTTCCTTCTTGTAGATCCTTTGGGCTTGAAGTACCACGGCAAGTGACTATAACCGGCTGCGTGGTTGTGGTGCCTTGAAAACTCGAGGTATTCTGGCCATTATACTACAATGTTTAGGTTGGCTTTTGTTGGTGACTAGTGATTCTATGCATCTATTAGACATATTTGAAAGAAGAAAACGGTAAAAAAAACAGAATGAAAAACATTTTGTTTTCTAAAGTTCAAAAGTACGAAAATGCAATTAAAAAACGGGAATCTCGTTAAACTATGGGTTTGGTTTCATCTTGAGATTTATATCATTTATTTTAATTGTACAGTATAAGCAATTACATTTAATTGGCAACATTCATTGATGATCCGGCTTGCCTATTCGGACAGGGAAAAAAGTGGCGCCAAATGTCATTCGTGTTGCCTGACGGCTGTCGGATTCCTATGAGTAGGCGTTTTTTCCATTCTGTGGTAGCGGGACCATTGTTTGGAAAATGGGTACAAAAATGTGTCTACTCTAGTAGCAGAGGCTATTTATTGCCTCTGCTCATTCTGTGGGACTGGCTGTGGATGGCTGGAGCAACATCAGAAACGGGCCTGTTAATTTTGTTATTACAACGCCAACGGCTTACCTCTACAAAGTTTTACCGACAGGAAGATCATCTCACACCGCAGAATTCATGACTCAAGAAATTGGTTCTGTAATTGCCGAAACAGGACCTCAAAAGGTATTTGGTCTCGTAACAGACAATGCTGCTAATACGCGCCCCTTCCCACTTCATTTGGCCCAAGTATTGAAGACTTAGTTTTTTTCTTATTAAACACAAATAATGAGAATGTAGCAGGGTGTTATAGGTTTAAAATATTAACAATGAATATTTTGAAAATATATAGTAGAAAACACCAACTTGATCACTCCCTAATCAAATTTGCAGCATAAAAATAACACATGTTGCAATTACAAGCATATCAACCTATTTTCATTTCAATGCAAAATAAGTCTATAACGCATAGGTAGCTGTGAAAAATAACAGCCATGACAATTGTTTTTATTAATCACAGCCGTCAGAATACGTTTAAAATAGTTTTGGGTAGTTAAGGTTTTAAAAAATGGGTAGAGGAAAGGTTACTAGTGAGAAAATTCGGTTACTGATAATTAAATTTTTAATTCTGGGAAATCAAACTCAGAAATTGCAACTTTGTTAGACGTATCGCGGTACAGTGTGAGATATATTGTTAGAAGATATAACGTAACTGGTTCAGTTAATATTAAGCCACGATATGTGAAAAATCGACTTAGATGGGCTAAAGAACATAGACAATGGACACCTCAACAATGGTGTGCAATACAATGGAGTGATGAGGCCCGATTCGAAGTTTGTGTTGGTGACAGTCGCAGTAGAGTTATTCGCAAAAAAATGAAGCATTCCATGTTGACTGTCTGAAGAGAAAAGTGAAATTTTCAGCATCCATTATGGTCTGGGGCAGTATGTCATCAAAAGGAGTAGGAAAACTTCATTTTATTGATGGAAATGTGGATACAAACAAATATTTGGCAATTTTAGAAGAATCGCTTTTACCAGTGATGGAAGAATGTTTGACATCCGGACAATATTTTGTGTTTCAGTAAGATGGTGCAGCGTGCCATACCTCAAAAAAGGCTATAAAATGTATGGAAGAAAATAATGTACCACTTTTGAAATGGGTTTCTAGCAGTCCAGATCCGTCACCTATTGAAACTTTGTGGCACGAGATCAAAAAGGTTCTACGACAACATCCTGCTCGTACAATCACAGAACTGAGACAAAAGCTTCAAGAAATATGGGATTGTTTTGCACCAAATTTTTGCCAAAACTTGGTTAACACTATGCCCCAAAGAATTTCAGCCGTAATAAAAAATAAAGGTGATGTTACCCAATGGTAATCTTTCAATTGTTGCTTTCTTAACTTCGCGCATTTATTCGCACATTGTTTATTTGTTCAGATGTTCTATTAGTTATAGGTCTAAGTGATTTCAAATATGTATTTTTTACGACTAGAGTGTATCTAAAATGCTTTTGAGAAAATAAATTGTTTTAAAAGTATCTCATCTTGAAGTGGGCCAACTGAAGTGGGAAGTGGCTCGTATATGAAGGCAGCTTGGAGAACCCTTGACGTGAAGTATCGAAAGGCAAACTTATTAACTTATGGTTGCCTAGCTCACTTCTTCAGCTGATATTTACAGATATGAAAGATTTGCCAACTTTAAAGACTCTGGTAACGCAACAGCTTGTATCAAGGATATAAAGCACTCTCAATACAGCTTTTATTGAAAAGCAATCCACCACCGGCGCCAAAATAAGTTTGAAATTGCCAGTTGTGCCAGTTGCCGTTGTGGTTCCCTGGTATCTTGCTTACAAAGTTTGAAAGAGAACAAACAAACTATTAAAACCAATGCGATTGATGAGAGTCTTTCAGATGTTACAAATAAAGTGCATGCATGTAAAACGAATATGTTGAGCGATAATTTCTGGGACAAAGTTACTGGGTTCTACGATTTATTGAAGCCCATATCAGATACAATTACAATTGTGGAAAATGGAACGCCATACATACATGTTTATATAAAAAGAGAGGGAATGAACGTAAGAATGATATTGAAAACTAGAAAAGAGTTTGCAATATATCACAAATTGCTAACTTACTGGATTCTCGCTTCAAAGGTTGCGAAGCTGAAGCAGAATCCACGGCTATAGAGCAAATTTATAATGCTGCAGAGAAGATTCCAGACATCAACAAGGATAAACTATTAGCAGAGCTTGCAAACTACATTTCAAAACAAGATTTCTTTCTAAAATTTCTTTGTGGTCATCGGTGAATAAGTTGGCACCCATTGCTTGGTGTACAGGGCTTTGTAAATGAACAGATTTATCTAAATTAATAACAAAACGATATAAAAGTTAGGCACAGGGTAATGTCGCAGCGCTATGGCAGTCGGCCTTTTTGGACGCTGGCCAAGCAGATTGGAAGGAACTTCTCACATAGTAGCCTTCCAACACTTACTTGTCAGGATGGAACGATTGTAACAGACTCAAAGGCCAAGGCGGAAGTGCCTGCCTATATCTTTGCTGACAACTCCACCATGGACCCCCCCCCCCCAACGCCCAAGTCCCGTCGGTTCAAAGGGTTCCCTACACTATGCGGGAAGTAACATTCCTGCATAAGACCGCTCTTGTCGCTTGTCATCAACAAAGCCTTCTGGTCCGTACCTGATTCCTGCCATTGTACTGAAGAGGTGTGCAGCGGAGCTTCTTCAGTTCTTTCGCGTCACTTCCAGATATCTTATGAATCCGGCTCCTTCCCAGAAAACTGTAAATTTGCTCATATCCAACCCATCAAAAAAAAAGGATCTAAGACCGACCCTTACAACTTCAGGCCTATTGCTCTGCTTTCGCTTATACACCTAAGGGACTACCTCGAACGTCACGGCTTGATTAGCGACATGCAGTATGGTTTCCGGCACCAGCGATCCACAAGGGACCTCTTAGCTTACGTCACGCAATTGTGGAGTAAACTCATCCAGTCTTATGGTGAGGTTCATGTCGTTGCTCTTGATATCACGAAAGCGTTCGATCAGCTATGGCACGCTGCCCTCTTATGCAAACTTTCATACTATGGCCAGAAAAGCTTTGCAGATGGTTTGCTGACTTTCTGTCTGGCCGCAAGATATCCGTCGTAATTGAGGGGTTCTCCTCTTCATCCCACAACGTCAACGCGGGTGTTCCGGCTCCGACTCTGTTCCTCTTGCATATCAATGATCTCCTTTCCTGTACGATCTTCAAAATCCACAGCTTCGCTGATGACAGCACTCTACATGCAGGAATTCAGAGTGTCAAGCCTATCTCTGGCACTGAGCTGGAAAAAAGCGACGACGTTCTCTCTGACGAGAGACTTGGTATCACTGCTTGGGGGCGCAACAATCTTGTACAGTTTAATGCTTCCAAAACACAGTACTGTACCTTGACGAACAAAAAGCCGCTTACTTCGGCTGGTCGGAGTCCAGATCACTGAGGACTTGATCTCGTCAATAGCGGCAGGTGCTGGGAAAAAGGTAGGCTATTTGTTTAGGATTAAGAAGTACTTTTCTCCGCATGGTCTTCTCACTCTATGCAAGGTCCAGATCAGGCTTAGCCTCTAGTATTGTTCACATGTTTGGGGTGTTGCCGCCCCGACTGCATTATTTATGCTCGATGCTGTCCATAGGAAGGCTCTGTACAGCAAAGGACGACTCTTCTCCAACAGACAGTCTCGGAACCCTTCGCACCGGCGGACCGTCGGCGATCTAGCTTTCTTCTACCGCTACACCAACTGACTTTGCGCCTCAGTGCTCTCTTCCATTATGCCGCCGCGCGTTGTGCCTACCAGACAGACCCGATTGATTTTGGACTCCCCTTCTAACCGTGTCGAACTTCATACATCCACAACTGGCCGATACGACCGCTCCTTTGTCCCGAGGGTGTCGAGATTGTGGAACAATGTACAAGAGGAAGCTTTTCCCAGTTCTATTAACCTTAGTCAGTCCAAAGTCGGATTAGCAAAATTTCTTTAGGCTTCTGCCTGCGCGGCTGCTTTGGTATAAACAAAAATTTTTTCGCTACCCCAACAACATCGACAGCATGCACGAGAACATTTAGCACTAACAGCGATATTCATACCAGTGAACGAAATTGATTGAAAAACGACAGAGCCAGAAAGATTGTACATTGCTCATAATTTAATCTCCCTTTGAATCTTCGGTCAGTTCAGATTCACAATCACTAACGATTAATCAATATCCAGACGACATAGACATAACAAACTCAGAAACCACTTGTAATAGACATGCAAGTGACAGAGACAGTACTGACAATACGGATGAAGATTAATGGTTTGTTCGTAAGTCAGTAACTTGTCGGTGACTGTCAAAATCAGAATAAGAGAGATGTTACCCTGTTCGTACAGTTTCTGACTGTTTGGTGACAGCTAATCCGCTGTTCGTACAGAACCTTCTGACAGATCAGAGGACACCAGTCAACCAGTAACAGTGACAGCTATCAGAGTGTGTCAAAACTATCTTGAGGACTAAAATTGCTTCGCAAAAGGGCATTTAATGATCGATTACTCTTCTCTAATGGACGGTCTGGGGACACCTCCACACCGACGGGCCGTTGACGATCAAGCATCTTAACTGTGTTAACTTCGTACATCCAGAACTGGCCGATAAGACCGCTCCTTTGTTCCGAGGGTGTCAAGATCGTGCAACAATCTCCATTAGGAGCGATATACCAAGAAGATCTAATGGAGGAGAGAATGAAACCCAAAAACCTGAATTTTGTGGAGAAAACAGTGCCACAATTCAACAGCAACAAGCTTTTGTAACATCTTCGGGTGATCAAGTGGCAGAAGAAACATTTTGTTTATTGGCCCGGTAATGGCAAAATGAAGATTATGAATACAGTATGAAAAATCCGAACAATAGAGGACCTAACTTTCAAAAACCATAATTTGTGTATTTTTGTAATCACTAATCTTTTGAAAATCTTTGTTACAGTTGCAAAATGCGAAATTAGCGATTTAAGTCTTAATTCTATGTATTTTCGTAGTCTCACTTCTTTTTGTCTATGTTGAGAACTGTGAAATATATAGCTGTGTAAGCAGATCTTGATAATTTTATTGTAGTTATGTCCAGCCGTTTAGTTTTTTAGTGTATATCACCCTTTGTTATTCAAAGACGTTATTAAGTCCTTGTGGTATTTTTACTTCTTTCTTCTAGTGAGAGTTTGCATATACAAGGGAATTCAAACTCGGCACTCACCATTAGAATTTTGGAAACTGTAAGGAATCCGAAGTCGCTTAAATGGGGTAGTGAACGAAATGACACTTAGAAAGTTTAAAAATTCACAGTACTTCCGGAGAGTGACAGAAAAACTGGATTTTCCCAAAATTGTTTTGATTTTTTCCTGACTTTATTTATATTGGGATTGTGAAATAAATTGCACATTAACATTTGCACGTTTCCTCCTCTCAATGAGGCATAATCCGAATTTCTATATGATGGTTCTTCTCTTGCACTTCAACATCAACTTAAGGACAGATGAAGACAGATGAATAGAGCTTTTAATTTTGATTCAAAAAATGCAAAATACGTCACACATTAATAATTACTTCAAAAAAAAAAGAGAATTTCTTAAGTAGACCTAGAAATTATCAGATACATATTTGTTTCGCTCATCAGATTTATCCCAAAATCGCTTTATTTTTTTCCGGACTTTATTGAGAAGGGATTTCAAAATAAATAGCAGATTGTCATTGTAACTTATTCTCGTCCACAAGATGGCACAAATTTCTTCTTTCGACTTCCATCATCAACTTTGCTTTTTCATACAGACGCTATATTGGAATTTTGTACATTCAAATTGACTTTCCAGCCCTAAATTCAGTGATGTGTTTTGTTAGATGACCATAAATTTGTTGTTGGATGAAAATTATAAGGAAATAAAAAGATATGGTGAAATCGGAACACGAAATGAAAATTTTATTGATAGTAATAACAATAATAACCATAAATAAGCAGAGATCTTCACAGTCTTTCAAACTCTGATGCTATGCAAACAAATGGAATCTGATAATTTCAAGGCCTACCTATGAACTTCTGGAATAACTAAGAATCAGAATACAAATTCTATTCATATGTGAAAAAATCCAATATGGCGTCTATAAGAAAAATCAAGTTGATGCTTGAGGACAAGAGACGGAACGTCATATTGAAATTCTAATTGTACCGTCTTGTAGAGGAGAAAATGTGGCAGAGTTGATGTACAATTTATTTTGAAATCCCACCACAAATAAAGTCAGGAGAAAATTAAAACCATTTTGGGAAATTTCGTTTTTTACGTCTCTTTTAATTCCAAAACTTTCTAAGCGACATTTTGCTGATTATCTGAATTCGCAACTTTGCCCCTATTTAAGCGACTTCGTATCCCTTAAAGTTTCCGAGATTTCATTGGTGAGGGTCGAATTTTAAATACCCTGTATAGGGAAAATATTATTTTCACCACAGCAGAAAACAGTCGGCCACTCCCTCTCCGTGGGCATCCGTGAAAAAAGCTGTATCACAAAATCTCCAGAATTCGTTATTTTGTTTTTTTTTTCATCAGCTTTGGGCGGGACTTGCATAGCTAAAATATATAAATACTGTTTGTGCATACAGTTCGAGGCTGTGCGACAAGGGAACAGGGAACAAAAACACTACTATCCGAGTTTTATTAAAAGTTATTCACAATACTCTGTACATTCTCATGCATCACTGCAGACGTTTATTCGGAATTCTTACTATTTACTTCTTCAACTTGTCATTCGATGTGTGGAATCATATTTCTTCGAATTTATGATTATACTTATTAAATAAGAATTGAATGGGAATTGCTGAGTAAATCTACTTGACATTTTTGGGTGCTGTTATTTTCTAGAAAGTGTCCCCTCTAGAGGAGAATTCGAGCAGTTGGACGATAAATCCTCGATCATTCTGGTTTACAGCAAGTGGAAATACCACAACTCTTACGAAATTGTCTACTTCATTCTGAAAAATTCACGTTCGAATAATTATTGTACTTGATTTCGGGCTCTGAAAATTACTGGCCAATTATCTGCTTACTAATTTGACAGTCATCAAACAGTCAGAAGTTTCTGTACGAACAGCGGATTGAGGTTGATTCTCACTATACATTCCGTATCCATTCCTTAACCGTTCCGTAAATTATTGATATTAAATATTCGCCTTCGCTTAAAGCAGGCTATTGCATGTGTATGCACATTATCCGTAAGATATACTGTGTATACAATCACATTTTACGAAACGTTTACGAAACTGATATGGAATCGAAACGGAATGTATAGTGAGAATCAACCTTTAGTTGTCGGTAATCAGTCTTGACTCCCTCAGCCAACTCGTAACGTAATCCGTAAGATATACTGTGTATACAATCACATTTTACGAAACGTTTACGAAACTGATATGGAATGGAAACGGAATGTATAGTGAGAATCAACCTTTAGTTGTCGGTAATCAGTCTTGACTCCCTCAGCCAACTCGTAACGTAATCTATACAGTCAGCGACATATCAGTGACAGCTAACTGAGTAAACTAGGTCATGACTTGTCGCGACTATCAGTTTGCTGATTGTCACCAAACAGGCTGTACGAACAAACCATAAAGTGTTTTGAGTTACTAAACTAACTAATACATCTAAAGGATTAAGTTACTAAACTTTCTTTTACTTTTTTATATATACATTTAATGGATTATGTTGATGGTTGAAACTGCATTTAACCAATCCTATTGAGTATGTTATTTTCAGAATATCTTATTTCACTGTATCTGAAAAAAAAAAACATTTATAAAAAAAACGGAGACGTCAAGTTTTTTCATTTTGTTTTCAACATATCTAAATAAACGTTTTGTTTTTTTAAATTTACATCACTAGGTTCACTGTCCAGCGGATGCGTGTGAGTACAAGACTTCCGGCGCTGGTCGACAACAATAGTTTCGATCATGTGCGCCCGCAGGGGAAAAGGAGGGCCATCCATCGGCAAGAGATAACTTTTGTGAAAGCGTATCTGCCTCAAAAAATGTTTAAGATCGAGGAGTAGCTAGCGACATAGTTGTACCGAAACTATGCTAAAAATGCATTTTTTCACATAGGAGCTAACATGATCCTTTATGAACTGCGTTGCATACATAGGAAGTGCAACCTATTTGACATAATTTTTTTCTAGAAGTTGATTTTCACATTATTAGGGTATTCTAGTTTTCCAAATGGTACGACTTCGTTAAAAAATCCATCCGTAGATCGAGTCCAGCCCGAAAAGGTCTTTGTATAAACAACGGAACAAAGAAATGGCCGGGACTTATATACAAGAAAACAAAATATCACTCTTTAACGTAGAGAAAAGATTTTGCTACGTGGTATACATTTTTTAAATTGAAGAGGAGTATATTTCTATTTACTACATTTCCTCACTTCGACTGAGTAGAGATCTGCAACAAAATATATTCTCTATTATAAATAATAAAAAAAAGTATATAAAATTAAAACAAACGACTACAAGCGAGAACCGATGCATTACGTTTTTTCCTATTTTAGATGAAATCTCCAGGAGATAAGTTCTTTGTCACAACAGTGTTTGAGACATACCAAGCAGTTGGAGGTATCAAATGTAAAGGTTGTGCTTACCCTGGTTTGATCCCGAAGCCTACACTATGTGAGCTACCGCTAGAACCTGCTTTTGCGGAACCTTCAACGGAAAAATCGCAATGGAAATGAATCTTTTCACATGGTCTACTCTACAAGTAGATGATGTTGATAAGAAGGCTAAGGAAACAGCGCTGAAAACTTTTGCCGTAAGTAGTACATATGCAACGTCGTGATTTGAATATACCCCCCATTCCAATGAAATGATGAGATGTTATAAATCTAAATTCAGTTCCGCTTCGGCTGTCTTACAAGAAAGACGTACCTGTATCGGAGCGATCATATAATATAGTTAGCGAGGGTTACCGGGTTCTATATAGATTAATTAAATACATTTCCTAAATATGCCTCCACCTCCTACAGGGGTGGGAGGCCCCAGTGGTAGTGACACTAATGTGAACATTGCTGTGTATGATTTAACATTTAGTGAAGATTCTCCTCAGTGTGAAATAAATTCCAGCGTCAACTCGAGCGAATACAACGTTGCGATAACAGAGGACCGGCATACCATCTCGGAAAAAAAACAACAACAACAACCACGACTGTTTGAGATTGAAAACGCTAAGTATTACTCAAATAATAATATTTATGTGTTTATTGAGAAGACCAACAGCCAAAATATTGGCAGACTACATCCGCTTCACGTAGGACATATACTCCACAAAAACCTTAAATATGAATGATAAAATAACGACTATTAGCCGCGTCGGCTTAAATCGTATAAAAGTAGGTCTCAAAAATTTGAACGATGCTAATCACTTAGTTTGTAACACTGAACTCGCAGCAGAGAATCTAAAAGCATACATCCCAAATAATTTATTAATAAGAAAGGGTTTAATCAAGGGTGTTGATACTCAGTTTAGTGAGGAATATTTAAAAGAAATATATTTCTGATATAAAGCGTACTGGAGGTCAAGCGTCTAAAGAGAAAATTGTTAGTGATGGCACTCATCAGTTAGTTCCTAGGCAAATGGCAGTTGTCACATTTAATGGCAATATGCTTCCCAACGAACTTTATATAAACAGCGTGCTATTTCAAGTTGAGCCATTTGTACAAAGGGTAATACAATGCTATAAATGCTTGCGTTTTGGACATGTTTTCTGGACAGTGTCGCAGTACTACACTCCAGGTGTATTATATGTGGCCAAGTCAAAGAGGATGAACATACATGTAATGAAACTAATACTTACTGTCTTTTCTGTAAAACTCTTCGCACAGATCCACATCAAAAGATTGTCCTTCGTTTCAGAAGCAACAAAAAAATTAAAAAGACCATGGCCACATCAAATCTACCCTTCACAGAAGCCAAAGAATTTATAGAACACTCTTATTCAAACCATGTTTCAACCTCCAATAGATTCCAAGTATTGGAAAATATCACGAAGTAACCTTCCCACATCTCCCTAGCCGCCCTCAACAATTTCTCCTAGCAGGCAACATGTTCATCAGATGACAAACACTGGACCTTCCTCTACAGCATTTAGTGCAAATAAAAAACGTAAAGCTCAATCACCCCCCATAAATTTTCCGACAGAGAAACATTTTTTTTAGTGCAGGACCTCCTAATCCAGTAACTTCAAGTAGGATCTATCAGTCGAATATTTCAGAAAAAAAACGAAATGGTTGACATAGTTTCAAAAATTTTTTTTGAACTTGTAAACAAATCCAAAACTTAGGTGATCTTAAGAAAATCAGTAATAATACATTGAAAAACGAAATACATTGCATAATAGATAAGTTAATAAATTCCACTTAGCGTCTTCAATAATACCGATAATGTGCTAAAGGTGATGCAGTGGAATGCACGTTCCGCTGTATCCAATCGAAACAGTTTGAATATGTTCCTTTCAAAAAATGATATTGACGTAGCCCTAGTAAGCGAAACTTGGTTCAAGCCAAACGATACTATCGATATCATGGCTACAATATTGTGAGGAGGGACAGAATTGATGGCAAAGCTGGTGTAGCCATTTTGTGAAAAAAGGTATAAAATTTTGTGAAATATCATTTTCGAATAATTTTAATGATGATATACTTGTATGCGGGATAAATCTTATTAACCAAACATTTGATTTAACTTTGTTATCTATATACAGGCCCCCGAACATCAATTCAACAGCTGGTGATTGGGACACAATCTTCTCTAATACCAGCATATCTTCTATTATTGGTGGAGACTTTAATGCACACTCTCATCTCTGGGGATCCTCATTTAATAATTCCATAGGTTATCAGTTAATAAATATATGCGAATCAAAGAATTTAGTCGTTATGAACGATGGTTCGCCTACTAGGCTTGTAGCTCCAAATCAGCAAGTAACTGCTCCAGATGTTACAATCTGCTCCCGAGATATTGCACAAATAAGTCATTGGCAACTTACTTCTGATACATTAGGTTCGGACCATTTTCCTATTCTTATGTTTATTCCTCTATCTTTCCAAGTATATGACACAATCTATCCTAAGTATAAGTGGAATATGAAAAAAGCCAATTGGTTTTGTATCATGACTTATTGGAAGATATTTTCGATTCTACTCCAGAATTTTACTCCACTCAAAGTAAATACGATTATCTCATTGAAAAGATCAATGATGTTAGCGAGATCTCCATCCCTATACTAAGGCCATTTAAAGCTAAGAAACGGCCACCCCCCCTTGGTGGGATGAACAGTGTATAAGTGCCATAGCACAAAGGACCTCAGCTTTAGCAACGTACAAACAGGACAGTTCTTTAGCCAACTTCGTCCACTGCAAGAAGGTATTTGCTGAAACAAAGAAACTCTTCAAACAAAAATCAAAAAATAGCTGGAAAGCATGGATATCTAAGTTGAATAAAAATACGTCATCAACCGATCTCTGGAAACAGGCTAAAATCATCAGAAGGATACCCATGGGAAAGAAAGCATCAACTAATTCTGATTGGGCAGACGACTTCCATAGAAAATGCTCTCCGTCCTTCGTGGCTGCAGAAGTCGAACCTCCCCCACGTTTACATCAAGACAACTTTTTCAGCAGACCTTTCAACATGACGGAACTAAATCTTGCAGTTAAAAATACCAGAAACACATCACCTGGCTGCGATGATATCACATATCCAATGCTCGTGAACCTCCCATCTAATGCAAAACTATTCCTTCTGGATATATTTAACAACATTTGGCTGAATGCAGACACAATTAGCCAATGGAAAAACATCGTTATAGTTCCAATTTTGAAGCCAAACATGGATCCCAATTGCGCTGACTCATATCGCCCGATATCTCTTTTATCCTGCGTCATGAAGACTTTTGAAAGATTGATCAAAAATCGCCTGGAATGGTGGTTTAGATCTCATCCACTTCCTAACAACCAATATGCCTTCAAGAAAGGAGTTGGAACAGCAGACGCTATTACGAATATTGTCACCGACATTCAGATGTGTTTCACGCGAAACAACTACTTAGCAGGCATCTTCATAGACATTACAGGTGCATATGACAACATCAATTTAAACATACTTCGAAACAAACTGGAAAAATTTGGCATCCCACCTCACTTTAGTTTTACTGTAACAAACCTATACCGTGATAGGAATATTTTTCTACGCAACGACAGTGGCGGAAAGATTGGACCACGACTAGTACAGGAAGGTATCCCACAGGGCGCAGTTTTAAGCCCAATTTTATTCAATATCTTTTCGGCAGACTTACATGATGTGCAAACCCCATGTCAGCTGGTCCAGTATGCAGACGATATTTGTGTATATATAGAGAACCGTCAACTTAATCAATGTGTATCTACGCTAAATTCTTCAATGGAACACTACAAACAGTGGCTAATGGAACATGGTTTCGACATATCGTTGAAAAAATCATCCTTTTGCGTTTTCTCACGACACAATGTATCATTACAGAGGAACATACTACTGGGAGGGTTATCCTTCAAAGTTGAAACTTCTGTCAAATATCTCGGCGTAATCCTTGACAAAAAGCTCACATGGAAGCCGTATATCGAACAAGTAGTCAGTAGATGTGAGAAAGCCTTCAATTTTTTCCAGATGATCTGCAAGGTATGGTGGGGCTCCGATCAAAAGATCGCAATATTATTCTTCAGATCATATGTTAGATCTATCCTTGATTATGGCAGCATATTCTATGGCTCTGCCAGTAAAAATCTCCTTCATGTGCTAGATATAACTCAGAATAAATTTCTCAGGAAATGTCTTGGAGCAATGCAATCGTCACCAGTCGGACCTTTGCGAGCAGAAGCACAGGAGCCTCCTTTACATCTTCGAAGGCAAATGTTATCTAGCAGATTTCTACTTAAGGTACAACACGCGGACAGCCACTTACTCAAAATTCATCGTCTAAACACCATGGACTTGACATGCAAATATTGGACCAAAAGAAACTCCCGCCTCTATGCAGTGCCATACAATATGCCAACAGAATACAACTAACCTCTCATAGCCAACGATTGATCCAAGATATAAGTTACTTTCATTTACTATCAGGATTTGATGTTAGAGTACCAGCTTACAAGCAACAACCACACCACATTCAGAACCTACTTCGAGAAGTGCAGAGTAAATTAGCAGGTGATGTATTCATTTACACCGATGCATCGAAGTCGGTCAGGAACGGGATGCGCTCATTATATTCCTTCAATAGATATTTTTTCCATGTTTAAACTACCAAATGAATTCACGATTTTTTCTGCAGAAGCTATTGCTATATTCCAGCCCTACAGTTTGTAGAGGACCACAATCTTGGTAACACGTCTATATTCTCGGACTCCCTCTCTGTTGTCAGTAGTTTAAAAAACGGCAGTCCTTTCGATATGCAAAATATACACTTATTCAACATAAGATGGAAAATAAGTCAGCTAAAACAACGAGGCCTCAGGATTACACTAGTTTGGGTGAAGGCCCACTCTGGGATAATACACAACGAAAAAGCTGACGATCTAGCAAAGATGAGTATAACATCTGGAACTAAGCTGGACATACCCTTAAGCATGCAAGACAATCGAGTGATACTTAAAGGTAATTTGCTCAAGCGATGGCGCAGTGAATGGATAGAATACTGTTTTACTAATCCTACAAGATACAACCTCATACACCCTAGCCTGCCACGAGGATACTGGCACGAAAATTTCAAAATACCCAGAAAATATATTTCTTGCATCACCCGTGCGAAAATAGGACATGGTGTTTTTCCATCACACCTTGCAAGATTAAATTTGGTCCCATCTGCACTGTGCGATGTTTGTGAAGTTTATGGTGACTTGGATCACTGTTTCTTTGGTTGCGCTAAATTCCTGGATCACTGCAATGCACTCTACTCCGATTTGGTGAAATCTGGCATATCTGCCCCCCTAAATACATCTCATGTATTTTCGCTAGGTAGATCTGATGTGATCATTCTCGTTGTTAAATTTATCAGAAATTCTGGCATCAAAATATAACAATCGTATTTTAGTTATCCTCTGTTTTTTGTACCTTTATGTATAAATATATCCTTCATATCCGTGGCCTAATTGTTGTATGTGAAAAATGAAAAATGCCCTGACGGGTCCCTGGGCGAGAAGAACGTGTGTCCCTGTCTGACCCATCCTCTCTCCTCCCCTTAGAGTTGCATAGGTTTAATATGTAGTTATGGTGTCCTTTAGACACTAATGTCATCTGAAAATTTGTGTGTAATGCTTAACCCCCCCCCCCTGATAACACTTTCTTAGTTCTTCTATATTACTTTTTTGTTTTTCATCCAGAGTGGAGAGTGTGCATTAGAAGAAATTTAATAATCATTTTCTCCATACTGTTTGTTAAGTACTTGCTCCTTCGCCCAAATACGACTGTGCACCAAAATGTCTTTCCTGCAATACCCTGATAGCTGAGGGGATCTGCTTGCTACGTCATTGCCATTTTACACGTCTTAAATTTATATGTCTGTATGATATAATAGATAAATACTTGATTCTGGCTAATGGGGCAATGTCCTAGTGCCAAAAAAAAAAAAAAAAAAAAAAAAGGTCTATGAACTAAGTTGCTCTCTCAGCTCTCTGTATCACTGCAACCAATAATACATATTTGTGACGAGAAAAGTATCTCGTATCGTTCAGATATTCCTTCATAGATGGATCGCGCTTACAACGACCCAAGTGAGCAAACGTAGAACGACTGTTTGCACCCTAAAAACTACCTGGTATGAAAGTTGACATCTTATAGGTTTTTTCTGACGTTTTGTAGGTTTTTTACATGATACCCGTGCCGAAAACGAACACCAAAACAAATCTATACCGTAAATTCGCCAACAACTCAAACAAAAACAACAGAATGATTCACCGCCTGGCTTGGTCCGTAAATTGTCCTGGAACACGACACGCCACAAAATTATCATAATTACGTCAACAGGAACATAAAACCGTATGGAAAGATCTATCTCTAAGGGTAAGACGAAACTACCCGAATCATGTCAAAAAATGGGTGTGACGACACCAAATCGTTTGACCACCGCTGGAAATCACTAGTCAGTTACCCTCTGGCGGCGTAACATGTAGAGGACACTGGTGTAAAAACAGCTGATCCTTAAGTTAGTAGGGGGATGAAACTCATATTTTCGAATGGGAAACAAAGCACTGTTGCTGGTGCATAAGGCGTGTTCTTTTATTCCATCAATGATGAGTGCTAGATAACTCGGTGAGTTGTCGCGATGTCATCCTTGGATTTTGGATAGAACCTCGATTGAATTTAAGAACACGTTGGACAGATTTGAAATATGAGACTTATTTCGTTTGTGTTTGAAATCCTAACCTATAACTGCCAACTTGACAGACTGAAGGAGATTCTTCTTTCTTCTGAAAATCAAATTCTGTATTGTGTTTTGTATGTATGTATTTTTGTGGAACATGGAAAGTTTAATAGTTTTGGTGTTGATACCAGACTTCTGAATCAAGCTCTGCCCCGTTGTGAATCTCTGACCACTGCAAGATATATAATCATCATCATACTCCTAATGTCTTATTAATCAGACTCCATCAGTGAGGCGAAGTTTCGCCCACTGGCTACTCTTACACTTACCTCTGTGTACGAAAGGTACCTCGATACACAAACCCAAAGTAATATAAGAAAAGAAACAAATGCACACTATTAATATCCCCAGCTGTTTCTTAACGAGTCTCCTGAAAGGCACTATTGTTTTACTGCGACATATTTTATCTGTAGAGTTGTATAACTTGACAGCATGAAATGTGAAGCTTTTCTGGAAAAGGGCCGTATAGTGGACTGGCATCGCAAAATTTAGGTTGTGTCTGAGATTTCTTGATTAATGTTACCTCTTGTACTAGCTTTTAAAATGTACGGTGGTTTTTTGGTGCAAACTACTTTATGGACAAACACCTTCATAGCATAAACAAACTGTGATTCCATCTTTAACCAATTTAAATCTTTAATCTTCGAAGAGACATGACTATATTTACGAAGTCCAAACACAAACCTGCAGCAGCAGCTTTTGAATTTTTTGTAGTCTATACCGATCCGACGAATCCAAATAAGAATAGAATAAAAATCAGAGAATGTTGCAAGATGACAGGATCAAGCTTTCAACTAATTTTTTCCTAGTCTTAAAGTTTAAAATGAAACGGTTGGAATATAAAAGTTTTAATTTGGCATATGTTTTTTGAGACAGGTAACCGATGTGCCTATCAAACTTCAAGTTAGAGTCCAAGATAACACCCAGGTTTTTAGAATGTTCTACCATGGGGATGCGCTCGTTATTTATAATGAGTACAATTGCGTCCTTTATGTTATTGTGTTTCGGAGAAAAAAGCATACTTGAACTCTTTTCAGGATTGATCCTGAGACAGTGCTTTTTACAAAAATCCGTAATATTGATTAGGTCAGTATTAATTTTAAACGACACTTCATTTAACTGGCGCATATGTGAAGTGAAATGATAATTGTGTGTCATCAGCATACGTTTGTATAGAACAAAATTTCACACATGAATCTAAGTCTATAGTGTAAATTAAATATAGCAGGGGTCCCAGAACTGACCCCTGCGGAACGCCAGACGAAATATACTATACTACATAATATACATTATGAATAAGATAGAAAATGGAATCCATCCAGTGTCCAGGTATTGTGGATGTAGTTCTACATTCTTTATCGACGAATTTAAGAGTCATTTTAGAATTTCTCGGGGATCAGTAGAGTAGTTACATACCAGAAAGATTTTCTCTGAGACTAAACTTTTTATATTTTATTTTAGCAATTACTACAAAATATCAGAACTGGATATTTAAAAAGTGGACCAGGAAGAAGCCCTATCCATATAGAGAAAGCCTTACTTATGACAATCTGGACACTGAGTAATCAAGAATGCGATGTATAACATCTTAAGATTACTCTATTTAAGCCTTAATTATTGTATATATTAGTTAGTCGATTGCTATTTATTGTTATATCTTTTTTTGTATGTGTTTCTGCGCTGTGAGGTTAAGTGGTAGAGTAGCCAGCTGGATAAACTTCGCCTCGCAGTGTGGATGGATTTCTAAAGACATTATTATTATATTTGCTTTGTGAGAAAAGGTGAGATAATTTGTATATGAATGATTGACCATAAAATGACTATAATTATTTCTTTAATTTTAATTCCTCCCTTCGCATCCCCTGGAAAGATTTTCCACAACCCATTTTACGTAATAAAAACACTCCGAATGGTTTAATTTCTGCTATATTAGTCATTAATACGTGACGCGCGACTAATCCCATCATTGGAGAAAGACACTGTGTCGAAATGTGCGTCATGTATTAATGACTAAGAAAGTGGAAATTAACCCATTTGGAGTGTTTTTGTTACGTAAGACGATTTATTATTAACAGAATGTAAAAAGCCCATTAGGTTTGTTCTATTAAGTTGGAAAGGCCCATTATTCAGCACTGGTGTGAGACCAATCCACCAGAGGTCGCAGAAACGGTAACTTATTTTAGTATTGAAGTTTCCCATCTCTAGAAGGGTTTATCTCTGCTTGAAAACCACTTGTCTTGACGTGTGGAATTCTACGGAAAAAAGCTTTCTAACCTCACTTTGCAAATGCTTTGCTGTATGTATATAACCTGACTGCGTCTTCTTCCGAATATTGGCTTTAAATTTGGATCAATCATGAGAGTCAGACAAGAACATTGGAACTTGCTACTCGATATTTGCGAAAAAAAACCGTGAGGTGATCAGTAATAAATTTAATGGACCTGATGGCAAAGCAAAGGGGCATGAACTGTGGCAAAACAGTACCCATCAACTGAATAGTTTGGGATTTGGCGTAAAAAAAAAGAAGATTGGAGAAGGGTAAAAGCTTTAATCAACAATATTTAATTTTGCAGTTAATGTATGTATTTAATAGGCTTTGATTGACTGGAAATGTAAAACTAAAGCTAAGGCATCAAAAATCAAACAAGAAATTGTGAAAACTGGTGGAGGACCAGCAAATTATGTACCTCTCTCTGATGCAGAAAAGCGGCTCCTCAGCCTTATGGGAACAAAGTCTGTTCAAGGAGATGATGTATGTGAAATGGGCTTTGGACAGGTGAGTACTTCATAATGCTACATTAACAAAGATTTTATGAAGATAAGTTTTGAAACATAGGATATACTATAGAGATAAAGCTTTGAAAATACTGTATTTCATTATAGGTGACCACAACATCTAATACAACAGATATCTTTAACTCAACAATGGAAGCATCAAGCTGCAATGTGATAAATCAAGAAAATAGGCAAAATTATAACATCAAAATATTACCTGATCACAATTATACTCCAACTAATACAAAAACTCCCTCAAGAAAACATCAAAGAACAGCATATCAGAGAACTTACCAAAGAAATTCAAACAGATTAACAACAATTACTGAAGAATCACTCCAGGTCCTCAAAAAAATAGAAAGTAATACCCAAAGTATTGCAGAGTCATTGAAAATACTTGCTGCTGTTGCACAAACAGCATTTTCAAAAGACAGTTGAGTATATTTTTATTGGTTGACTTGCTTTCACTACATTTTTGTAATATCAAACTAGGCCATATAATCCTCATGAAAATTTATAATAAAAAGTCTAAAACATATTTTGTATTCATTTATTATCAATTAAATCAAGACAATTCTCTACAAGAAAGTTGAAAAATCTAAGATTAAAGGAAAATCTTGTCTTATGCCACTCAAACCAGTGAAAATATTAATCAAATCCAAGAGAATAACCAAAATTTGTGTTATGTGCCGCGGTTATAATATGGTTCAAGATGACACACGGGTTGATGACGTCAGTTACACGAATCGCTTGAACGCGTTGGTTTTAACCGCGGTTTTGTTGAAAGTTATTTATTTTAGAAAAGCGCGTATATAATCTCTGATTATTTTTATTATCACTTAATAATCGGTGCTTTTTCGTCTACAACTGTATATGGAAAGTTTAAATAAGAAACCTTTCCTAATATTCATGGGAGAAATGTTTTTTTCAGATTTTTGTTTAATGATGGAACCATGGCTTTGTAGCTATGATAACTTTCAATTCTCTAAATTTTTCCGCATGTCAAAGAAAACATTTATTGATTCAGCAGAAATGATATGAAAAAAGAAATTTGCAGTATATGTTTTTCTTCTGAACCTTTTCAGATTAGTAAGTAGATATGAGTGATTGTGTTATTGACTTTGCTATTTTAACATACAAAAAAGCGATAAATAGCGCAACATGTTAATAACACATGCTGTTATAAGATTTCCCATATCCCACCAAATTTCTATATATACATATATATATACAGGGTGACTTCGAAGTTGAGTCATTAATTTTCAGATAATGATTGTAGAAGGAAGATAAACCAAAATATGTGTGTAAAAATAAAAAAAAATGTTACCTTGTTTTATGAAGTATCCTCCCGACAAGTATCAGTGCGGACCTGTATTTGATCGTGCGGTCTTGGAGCACCGGCATGCCCTCCCCCGTGAGGTCTTAAGTCACCTGATTCACGAGCCCTTGGTACTACATTAACAAAGGCACGAGGGGTTGGTTGCACTCGATTGGGAAACCGATCCGCATAAATCCGTGATGCCGCGGCATCAGCATTTTGTAAAGACTCCCCCCCCCCGTAAATAAGAATCATGTCCACAAGTTCAGCATTTTCGTAAACATTTGCCATTTTTATTTCGTTTGAGCCACGCAGCAAACACCACTATTCACTCACGCGACTGACACATTGACTGAATTCAGCTGAATAAAATTGTTGTAAAAACATCGTGATAAGCGTTTCAAATTCTTTCGCTTTTTTGTTTCCGATGCGATGAACCGATAAGGCGGATTATATCCGTTGTTGCCAAACACGAGCACATGATATATTATTGAGACAGGGCGGTACTCAAACTTCTAAAGGGCTATTACTTTGTTACTTTAATTTTACCACACAAATGTTAAAGGAAAAAACATTTCTTTTGATCAGATCTACCACTGTTAAAATAAATGACTCAACTTCGAAGTTGTATATATATATACAGGGTGACTTTGAAGTTGAGTCATTAATTTTCAGATAATGATTGTAGAAGGAAGATAAACCAGAATATGTGTGTAAAATAAAAAAAAAAAAAAAAAAAATTTTACCTTGTTTTATAAAGTATCCTCCCGACAAGTATTTCAGTGCGGACCTGTATTTGATCGTAAGGTCCCCTGTGAGGTCTTAAGTCACCTGATTCACGAGCCCGTTGTACTACATTAACAAAGGCACGAGGGGTTGGTTGCACTCGATTGGGAAACCGATCCGCATAAACATGTGCCATTTTTTATTTCGTTTGAGCCACGCAACAGAGACTATTCACACGCTAACCGACTGACACAGACTGTATGTATAACTGTACTGAATAAAATAATTTATTGTAAAACATCGTTCCAAATTCTTTCGCTTTTTTGTTTCCGATGCGATGAACCGGTAAGACGGATTATATCCGTTGTTGCCAAACACGAGCACATGATTTATTATTGAGACAGGGCGGTACTCAAACTTCCAAAGGGCTATAACTTTGTTACTTTAATTTTACCAGAAAAATGGTAAAGGAAAAAAATTTCTTTGATCAGATCTACTCACTGTTATAATAAATGACTCAACTTCGAAGTCACCCTGT
>CAVLJG010000001.1:67063872-67094457 GCA_963669975.1 Acanthoscelides obtectus | reverse complement strand
GCTGATGAGTTGTCAAAAAGCACAAAACATCTGTTCATGATTATCTGTAAATGGTTATCTATCAATGGTCGAATTGACAAAACCAGAATGTTTAGATGGTAGCTATTCTTTGTTTTTTTATTTAACAGAGAAAATATCGATTACTCTATATCAATTAAAAGACCTTGATCAGTCTACTCAAAATTGATAACAGTTTTCTTGACGAGTGTCCAGCTTCATGCCCACATAATTATTCGTTTCAACACGCTGATGATAAGGTGCAAACACTAAGAACAGTTAACGATACGGCAGAAGGAGGTCAAGTTAATGTAAGCCTTCCATGGGTTAATCACTCTTTATGAGGAACAAAACGTTTTTATTACGTTGCGTAGAAGAACACAGGCAGGTATATCCTGACTGTAAAAAAAAACTTTGAAAAAAAATTTAGTGTTCATTTGATGATAAATATCTAAGAAATATGAGATACAAATAAAGCAGTGGCTGGGACACACTAATATATACTAAGTGACATCTAAATCCGAACACCCAGTTTAAATGGTTTTACTTTTAATAAAAGTTGGTGAATGTATTTCTCTTACTGTAATCACAAGTGAAAAAATTTTCAGCCTTATCAGTTGGACATTCCGGTTTTTATACTGCTTTTTTTTAATTCACTAACGCTCTAAAATGAATATTTCAGCCGCAGTAAAGAATCAACGTTTGCGGATTTTGGTTCTTGACATCCTTTACGATCGGTTACGATGCCTAGAGTACGGAGACCTGTACGATTTCGTCAATTAGTGAGTTTGATAGGGGCCGTATAGTGGGACTTCGGGAAGCTGGACTTTCTTTTCGGGCAATTGCAGTTAGAGTGCAAAGAAGTGTAGACACTGTGGTTAGGTGTTGTTAGGCATGGCTTCGAGAAGGCCGTACGCTTAGAGCAAGGAGCACAGGACGCCGCCGTAGAACAACAGACCGTGAAGATCGCCGCCTAAGATTATTGGCCTTGAGGGACCGTTTCTCCACTACCAGGTCCATTGCAAATGAATGGTTTGCAGAACACCTATTTTCATGCGAAGTGTTTACCGACGAATGAGAAGTTTTGGCTTGTTTTCATACCGGTCCATACTGGGTCCTCCCTTTAAACTCGAGAACACCGACGTAATCCGCCTTGAGTGGTGCAGACAAACGGTCACTCTTGGATCAGGAATGGAACAGTATTGTCTTTAGTGACGAGTCCTCGATTTTGTTTAGGCATGCACGATGGTCGTGCTAGGATTAGAAGGCGACGTGGTGAAAGGAGGAATCCACAGTTTTTTGTTGAAAGACATGTTCATCACACTGTTGGAGTTATGGTTTAGAGTGTTATAGCTTATGGTTCCAGGTCACCTTTAATCTTCATCAGAGGTAACATGAACGCGCAGCGTTATATTCACGAAGTTCTAGAACCCCATCTTTTACCCTATCTTGACACCCTGGCAGATCCAACTTTCCAACAGATAGTGCCCGACCACATGTTGCAAGAGTCACAATAGACTTCTTTCAACATAATGATGTCACATTGTTACCATGGCCACCAAGATCTCCCGACTTATCCCCATTTGAGCACGTGTGGGATATGATGGTAGGAGATTGCTCAATTTGCAAACGTCCTCCTCAGACTCTAGAAGCACTTCGAGAGGAGTTGGTGGTTGCCTGGAATGAGATACCACAGGAGGACATTGACCACCTGACAGAAGCATGTCTAGGCGCGTTGGAGAATGCGTAGCACATCAGGGTGCATCCACACATTATTAAAGGTCAAAGGGCTTTAAAGCAGTGCAATCATTTTGAAATTTTTATCATTTACTTATTATGCTTCATTAAGTACTTATACAAAATTTTATACCTATGTATATGTACATAATACTATCTATTATTCGTTCTTTCTGAAGCTTGCCCAGCATCATGCGCCTCGCTATTGGTTGAATGTCAACCTACAACTCCAGACTCTCTCTGGTAGCCAGCCATATACCACATATATAAGTAGAAGATTAGGAATACCCTCCTCTTCATTGCAATATGCGTAGTCGCGTACTCTCTCTTCCCTATCCTCTAGCTGTCAAAACAACCAAATCCTGTGAGGATCTGTGAACAGATTTTAATAGTTGGAAGCACCGTTCTAGTCCATGCAGTACCTACTGAGTTTCAGCTCACTATAGGCGTATGCACGTATACAGACTTCCATCCCTCAGGGAACTCCTCTTATCGTTAGTGATATTTTAATGTTCTTGCGTGACAAGACGTGACAACAGTATTAAGAATCGCAGTGCAATTATAGCATCGTAAAAGTGATATGCAGTAGAATAAAAAATCCGGATGAAAAAACTGGTAAGGAGATTATTATATTAAGGATTCCAATGTGGTAAAAAACCTCAAAACGACGACAGGCAACGAAGCATGTTGTCAAGTATTTGGAAAAATCGAGACAAGTCCAGTGAAAGGAAAATGAATACACGGGCCCAAGTGATAAAAACAATATGTATGTACAGACTCAAGCAGTCACATCAAATAACATACAAACTCAGACACAAATATCACCGATTAAAAACCAACCTAACAGCAAAGCAAACACTATAGAAGACAAGAGGTGTAAGCTATTAGTCCTGGCAGATGAGCAAGGGCGGAATCTGATACATAGGTATACTTCAAAGAGTTCTTACTTTGGATGAGTTACAAACTTGTAAGCAGCTTCTGCAGAAATCGATATAAACATGGTGGATGTGCCATATTTGCTCGTCACGGTGCAGAGTGCTAAGGATATCTTATTCCCAGATAGGTATTCACAAGAAAAGCACATTGAATGCTGCGGCTTGCAGGCTAGTTTTGGATCTTCTAACGAAAAACTCGGAGTGTCTATCGACCCTGCCTCAGGAGACATAACAATTTTCCTGGAGAAATCGACTTCCCTCTTAAATCGAATAGCTACCACAAATAATAACATAGTTCTTTGTGGAGATCTTAATATCGATTACTGTAAACCATCAATAAATAGTCTACTACTCAATGATTACCTACAGTATCCGGTATATCAAACTACTGTTACGGACCAACCCGCATAGCATCAAACAAGGCCACTCGTATGTCCAAAACTTCAATCAATTACATGACCACACATCATCTCACAAAATCTTAAATGCACCTAGCAGATCCGACCATGTGGCGCAAATCTTAATGCTATCTTCCCTGATCACTTCCAACAACTTAAAGTCTCCGGTCCAATCATATATTGTGAGGAAAACTGATGCTGGTAATCTCGAAAAACTGCGATTAAGTCTTTCTCAATAATCTTGGAATATTGAAGAGACCGATATAGATGATGCTTTCGAAAAATTCCTTAACTCCTTTCTGTGGCATTTTGATAGGACATGTCCTCAGAAAGTTATTACTAGCATACCTAAACCATGGATAACACCGGAGTTAAGAAAAACCAGCAACTTGTATAAGCTTACACGAGAGACCGAGAAAGATACAAGTTTGAAGCAACGTATATTGCCAATAAAAATAATCTAAAACTGATCTCAAAGGCCAAACAGCAATATAACTCAACGAAATTAGAACAGCTGATAATAAGACAAAAAGCATCTGGGAAATAGTCAACCAGGAGCTTGGATGTAAATAGAACTCTGGAGTAATTTCACTGAAAAGCGACAACGGTGGTGATATGGGTCAGGTTAACATGCCTGGCGCTTTTGGAAAACATTTTTAAAGCATAGTAGTAAGTAAGCTCCAACAACACTTCAAAGGAGTCCCTCCACTATCAGCAGCAGCAGCTAAAAGTCAAGTAGCGCATTCAATGTTCTACAGTGAGGTCAGCGATGAAGAAGTGAAGTCAATCGTATCCAACCTTCCAACAATCGGGTGGTAATGACGGTGTAACTACTCGTGTTATTAAAAGTGTTTTAAATGAAATTGCAGGTCCTCTCACTACTTTAATCAACATGTCTGTCTATCAAGGCAAATTTCCTAAACCCCTAAAGCTTGCGATAATAGTTCCCGTTCCAAAAAAGGCAGATCCTACTCAAGTTGATCATTAATGCCCCATATCTTTTCTGAAATAATCGAAAGAGCGATTCATTCAAGAATTTTGGGATATGTTGAAAAATTCAACCTAATAGCAAGCTCACATCATGGATTTAGAAAACTGCATTCAATAGAGACACCTACTTATGAGTTTGTAAGTCAGACAGACGTATAAACAGCTCGATATCAATAAATGTATCGCGAGCATCTTTTTTGACTTATCGAAAGTTTTCGATACAATTGAAATTGGACTTCTCGAGGAAAAATTTTCTTATTTAGGTTCAAGAGGCTTTATATCAGATTGGGTAGTGTCTTTCCAGTCTGACAGAAAATTCAAAACAAAAGTCAATGGAATGACATTCGCAACGTACAGTATCGACATTGGAGCAGCGCAAGGCTCAGTTTTGGCACCCCTTGTATTCATACTATACAGGGTGACTTTGAAGTTGAGTCATTAATTTTCAGATAATGATTGTAGACGGAAGATAAACCAAAATATGTGTGTAAAAATAAAAAAAAAATTAAAAAAAAAATTTTACCTTGTTTTATAAAGTATCCTCCCGACAAGTATTTCAGTGCGGACCTGTATTTGATCGTGAGGTCCCCTGTGAGGTCTTAAGTCACCTGATTCACGAGCCCGTTGTACTACATTAACAAAGGCACGAGGTGTTGGTTGCACTCGATTGGGAAACCGATCCGCATAAACATGTGCCATTTTTTATTTCGTTTGAGCCACGCAACAGACACTATTCACACGCGACTGAAACTGACTGTATGTATAACTGAACTGAATTGTAATCGTAAAAAACATCGTTCCAAATTCTTTCGCTTTTTTGTTTCCGATGCGATGAACCGTTGTTGCCAAACACGAACACATGATATTATTGAGACAGGGCGGTACTCAAACTTCCAAAGGGCTATAACTTTGTTACTTTAATTTTACCAGAAAAATGGTAAAGGAAAAAAACATTTCTTTTGATCAGATCTACACACTGTTAAAATAAATGACTCAACTTCGAAGTCACCCTGTATATAAGTGACTTGCATCTCTCTGGATTTGTAACAAACTTTGCGAATGATAATTCAGTTCTTATCAGTGGAACTACATGCAATGAACTTATTGCAAAAATAAATCAAGTCAAAGATGAAATGTAAGAATGGTGCCAAGCAAATCGTTTGATTTTAAACCTTTAAAAATCTGACATTTTACATTTTCATACAAACGCCTCTATTCTAGCAAATCATGAGACATCTAAAACTACGACGTTATTGGGGATAGGAATGGATGCAAAGCTCAATTGGCAACAACACATGGACAGTGTGTAAAAAGTTGAACCAATCATATTATGCCATTCTTAAGCTTAAGTTTTGCTTATCAGAATCGAATCTGCTAGATGTGTATTATTCTCTCGTCCACTCACATTTATCAAGACACATCATGATTTCGGGTCAATCAAACTAAATTTCTATAGCATTTGATCAACAGAAGAGAATAATCAGATTGATATTCAACATTCATTGAAGAGAATCATGCAGAGAGATCTTCAGAAGTAAGAACATCATGACTCTACCAAGTATTCATATTTATAAGTGCCCCCTTTTGACACATACAAACAAAACAAAATGTATTCAGAACAAAAACATCAACACACATTATAATACAAGTTAGTGCAGGTGAGCGTCTAAGTATTCCAAAACACACACTGACGCTGTGTCAAACACACCTGTATTAGAATATATTATAACAAACTTGCAGCTAACCTCAGAAATCTCAGTAGTATTGCTAGTTTTAAATGTCAACTACGAAAATTATTAGTTGAAAAATGTTTTCTTTACCTGAATACCTCGCATTGTGATATATTTTTAAAACTTTTTTATATGTGAATGTACGCCTTAAATTGTTCCTGTTCGTACTTTGTAAATACTTATGTTTGTTTTGTTTTACTTTTAATTATGTGTGCTATGTACCTCCTCTAAAGGACGAGTCTTATGTGATTTTATGATCTACAAGACAATAAATGTATCTATCTATGCAGGCTTCTTACAGTTTGAAATTCCTGTGCGATTAAAAATTCAAGGGATTACAATCCCCATTAGGTGCCGTACGAGAATGATATATTGATGTTCCTACCAAATGGAAAACGTGGTTTATTGACAATTTTAATATAAAAAATAGTGAAATCCATTTTATCAACTTTTGCTAACACATCCGTGGGCATCCGAAAAAAGTAAGTATAATATTGAAATGCCCTAAAAACATGATATAAATGAAATACATGAAACTGTTCATGTTCTAAATATCCTAACCTCATAAATTTGGAAAATATATTATCAGTCACGTATAGTTACAGGTCCATGGAAATCATGGCCGTAAATCCTCACTGTTTATTGTCTGTTATTTTAAACCTATGTATATATTTTGTTTATAAATTAATTGAAAGTATTTCTTGGCTACTTTATTGAAATTAGTCAATACCGAATGATATTCTGAGATGTAACACTGAAAAATTCGTGGCGACTGGTGGCAACGGACGCCAGAATTTTGGCAATATCTCTGATAGCACACTTGGTTTGTGGAACGTCTGACTTGGGTCCAATTTTGGGTCTATAGGTCCCATCCCCAAATTGGACGTCCCATCGGGGTTGTCTCTCGAACATCCCAATCAGTTGGTCCTGGGGAGGCACTTGGCGATGCATTCTTGGGCTTTATTGCAAGACTATTTTACAAGTTCCTTCCAGGAAATAGATTACAGTCGCGATATGAATCGATATGGTTGAAATTCTATTGTTGTATATAATGTCATATGTTTATATCTTTTTTATATACTCTGGTTTACATTAAAATGGTTAAACTATTCGTCTACATACTCGTACCATGCATTAAAACTGCCTATGATTTCAGTAATTTTAGATTGTCGCCTTAGAGGACATCGACAAAAGGGAGACTGTAAAAGCTCAATAGCTCCTATTATCATGAAAACTGGAACAGAGTTATCTAAAACATGGCTCACCGTCTTTTTTCAATAATACAGAAGTATCATTTACCATTGACTTTCTGTCGTAAGCATTCTTAAGACGTATACATGCACGTCTTTTCGATCCTTGGTTCAATTGCTTAAGTCTAAACCAATGATTGTCACTTATAAGAGGTAATTTTTGATAATGACTGATAAGTAGGATTCTTCTGCCATGCGCAAATGCCTGCGGATAATGCTCAGAAGTACACAGATCGTGAAATGTGAGATATGCCTTGTGCCGTGACCGCTATATTTTTTTCGGATCTCTCTAACGTTTTGGATTGTTGCTGTTCTGTTGAATTTAGTTAATTCTTGCAAGTTCTTATAATTCACGATAAGCATAATTTTGTTTAACGGTCCTTTTGAGCGCTGGCGATTTTTAATGCATAAGTTTGCCCTTGTTGTTATAGCTTGGTTTAATCTGCTATAACAGGTAAAAAAATTAAGTGTGTTCGAGAAAAATATGATTGTACAAGTTAGGCTCGCGTTATAAACGTATGAGAAGCAGCCATAATCAGAGTTTACACGAATCAAGTTCAGATCATTTTTGTTACAATAGCTTCTCTTGAATTTGTATATGTGTCATAGTTGATTAGAATTTTTTTTCAGCTTGCAGGTATCGTGAAGTTGATACACATATATTTTTGGTCTGGTTAATATTGCCTTGAAATTGTATTTCATTTATAATGAGAATAATAAAATGTTCCAAAAATATGACTCTAAAATAATAATTTTTATCAAATTTTACATTCTTATTACCCTTTTCCCCTCAAGCATCCGGCCCTGGGAGGACCATTTCATTAGTTTATGGAACGTCTAGCAGCGACCTCCCTGGAAGCGATTTTTTTGCGATCGGATTGCTGCCAGGGACGACCGTCAAACGTCTAAAGACTTTATTCGACCTACCGGGAACGTCTCCTAGGTCGTACGCGTTGATTCCGAGAACGTCTTTGGAACGTAGTTGTGCTATTGTGGATATTCCAATAGGTTAGTTTTACTACGCAGTCAGGGAGGACTCAAAAATCAAAATAATTTTAATATCGTAAGGGTTCGTCTCCATAATCTCTAATTCATTAATAATGACCCATTGGATGAACCAACGTAGAACTCTATGGGCTTCTTGTCATAAACGCTTTTTGAGCATTCCAGGTGGACTCCTATGTACGTATGTACATTCAAGAAATTCAGGGTATTCAAGGATTCATTTTACACCATAGATATTTGGTGTATCCTGGGACCTGAATGCCTTCCCCAACATAGGGATGGACTATTTTCATTTTCCTCCAAACTACCTACTTTTAGTCATTTTCCGTTCCGAAACGCTGGTTTTCTCTTTTTTTTTTAGGGTTCCGGCCTGTGGACACTTAAAGAACTGACCAAATACGGCCGGTTGTGAGATAAAATTCTTTGTACCACCTATTGGAAATCTATGGATCACAAGATTTATTTCATACGATTCACTGAATAAAAATCAAATCTTCACTAAGGGTCGATTTTCAAAAGCTAAAGGATTAACCATTTCATTATCCCTTGAAGTGTATGCAGATGAAAATGTCGCGGAACTTTTGCTTGCTCAAGAGAGAGCACATAGAGGGCACTAACACGATTTGAAGCGATATTAATGATTGCTGCTCCTTGTTCGTAACGGCGAATTATCTGCGAGTGTCAGCCATTGGTAAGAATCGACTCATAATGATATTAAGTTGAAACGATTTGAACTTGTGGAGCGGTGGATTTGATGACGAGTTGAATGAGGAATTTGCATTGGTGGCGTAGTCAGGAATATCAAGAAGGATATAATAATTTAATAATTCTGAGATTGACGTACAAAACATGGATAATAGTGAAATCAGAATGTTCAGAAAAGTATTTGCTACGTTCTATCGAAAAATGGAAAAAATATTCATAAAAAAATTGTGAATAGAATGACCAAAATTATGAATGATGGGTCGCTGATTTGTTATTTTACTTACTCGAAACGGACCTTCACACACAAATCACTAATCAACATTGGTAACGTCCCTACCACAGATTATTAGCCATGTTCGACTATCATGATTTTGTGTTTTCGAAATTGTAAATATTTAACATATTACGTGAAAAAATAATTAAGCATTCCATTTCCAATTAGACATTTGTAGGGATGAACATCTTAGTTTTATTTCCATGAGTTTTTCTAGAAGTTCGGAGTGGTGGGTAACAAAAAAGGAAGCTTTTTCGTGCTTATTTGAGGGAATTTACATTTAGATTCATATTCTCAACTTGAAGTGAAAACTTTGGACCTTTTTAGAAAATAGTTAAAAAACGTTAACTCCTTAAAGAGCTTGAAAATAAAATAACATAAGCGTGATTTTCCGAAGATAGTAGATAAAATTTTACTTTTGCAGCGGGAAAAGTACTTACGTGTATTTTTCGGTGTCTTTATTAATAAAAAATAAACAACTGCGTCACTAGGACAATTGACAATGACTCATTTTCCTGTTTTTTTTGGAGGCAAAGTAGCGGTTCTTCCTGCATATATTGTGACCCATCACAAAAGATCTAAATATTTGTGTATTTCTCTCCACATGATACGAAATGACCAGTACACCTCTAAAAACAAGTTGAAAATGTTTGAGGCTACCATCTACAAGTTTGAAAAAGCATGCAGAAAATTTGTCTGACACACATTTAATCACAAAGCGAGAAAAAAGCTCACAAGTAGCACAGTGTTTCTGGGTCCGACGCTGGAATTAAGTTTTTATACCTACAATCTCACATTTGGAGCGCTAACAAATACTTTATCATCGTTAAAATATTGTAACACTTTATATAGTACGGCAGGTGGCGGTAGCACGCAGTAGGTAACAACCACAACCGTGTCAGTTTTGGTATTTTTGAGGTCTGTTTCATCTGTTAAGTTATATTTTATGTATGTTGTCAGTTAGTTGTCAAGTGGTAGGTAAGCTGCTTTGTCAGTTAGTTATCAGATAACTTCCGGTTGGTGTATGTTTAGATTTTTTGATGTTTCACGGAGTTTGTAGAATTCTTGGGTTTTCTAGGTATATAAAGGAGTGTAGAGTGGAGGTTAGCGTTAAGTAAGCTTTGTGCGTCTTGGAGCGAAGAAATCGTGGAAACTGCGACAAGAAGAGACCATTCTTGACAATATTAAAACCAATGGTCGGTACTCTTCAAATCCAAAGCATCCCAATTTTCAAACTTAAAACATGCAAAAGTAGATAGGGCTTATATGTTGTGGAACCTTGAAGGGATGTGGCCTTGAATGGGTAAATTGAAGATGTAAATGACCTTGAGGTAGAAAGGGGATAACCTTGGACTTAGGCCTTTAAATATGTGAAGAGATGTAACAGGATTCAGTTGTTAGCAGACATTGAGTGTAGCGGAGTATACAAGGAAGTGATAATAAGTGATACAACATGTCGAGTGAGTTGCAGGCAACGTTTCTATTAGTATAATCCGTGTTAGAACGGGACATTTTGATATTAAACCATAGGTCAGATATGGATCAATCCTGGAGGGGTACTGCTTGATGAAAGCTAACAGATTGCAAAACTTTTCCTTGGGAAGAATTAGTGAAGTGCAATTAATGGAGGAAATTAAATGATCTAGACGGGAATCGCTATTCAATAAAATACTTTCCTTTTACCAGAAAAAATTCAGGAGCATTTGCGGAAGGAGGAAACGTTGTGGCGACCAATGAGTATTCCACCAAGAAGAATAAATACATTTATTATGAGTGACCACATCAAATGGAACTAGGACGGTAGAGTGGTATTACAGCATTATAAATGGTGAGGCAGGACTCTCAAATTGAGAGAAAGTAAGATGAAGAACACGGTGACATTCAATGAAGAAAACAACAATGTATGCGTGGCAAGACAAAGTACCTGGGAGACGGAGGTTGTAGTTCGATGCAGATTTCACCAACGATTGCTGCTAGTCGAGGAAATGTTGAAAAGCTACTTGACAGTGGAATATAGACAGAAAGTGTTCAAAGAACGGTTCGAGGTGTGAATCGTAAAGTGTGTATCTGATTCATTTTAATACAATTGCGACTTTGTAAAATCAAGCTTGATTAGTTTGTAAAAATATAGTAAGAAAACAATGGCAAAGTTACCTCGTAGTTGATTTTTTGGTGCACAATTCTATATTATGTTTCAAACGATACATTTTATGAGTGGATTTTTAGATTATAAGATCAGTCATTTGAAAGATGATATAGCCGTATTGTATATTCGAGAATGCACTGAATAAGTTTGTAAAACATGTGATATATATGCAAGATAATATTATTTAAATCTGTACATTAGTTGCTTGCTAGGTTTATAGCCGTTGCACCATTGTCGTCCAACAATTCAAAAATAAAAAAACTCAATTCTGATGATTGTTTTATTTAATAAAATAGGACACAAAGTCTTTGGGTGATAAAAACATGTTGTGGTAGCGGATTCTAAACGAGGATGCTCTGCAAGTTCGATGACTGGTATTGAGGAAAGCTGTTTTAAATAATTGATTTTCTCTTTTCCTTTCACAAACATTATTAAACTAAACGTTTTCATTAAGGGAAAAGAGTGGTTCATTTTCAACTTCATAATATGCATAACGAAACTTTGAGAATATATCATACAAGGCAGCAAATTTTTATTTGGAAAGTCCAAATAGAGATCATTATAGGGAAATCGTTCTGAAACACTCGAATGTTGGTTATAGGACAGTGATCGAACGTAGACATATTGACATGCACTTTGTTCTTATCAGTCTGAAAAGCTATAATGACGTGCCCTGGTGTTTCGAGGTTGGTAGTTGTTTTCAAGGGCCAATTATGTCTAGTTGTTTCAGGGAGGGAGGGAGGGGTATTCAACCAGCTGCGAAAGAAAATGGGGATACAAACAAGTTTTGTCAATGCCAGTTGATGGGGAATATCGCCGGACACATGAGGGACCAGCCACAGAATTCTATTAATAGCACAGACTATATAAATAGTATTTTTGGGTTTGTCTGTATCAGTGGTAACAATTGCATCATCATCATCATCATCATGACTTCGAATTAGTACTAACTCTTGCTTCATATTCAATATGAAATTTCGATGCTTAGAGAAATACAAACATTAAACATACCAGATTCTGAAGAAGAAAACTTCGTTTCTTTTGGGAATCAACCAGCATTTTGTAGCATCGCACTCTCATTCTCATTGTGAGAAAGATATCCTTTCAATGTTGAGGTGAGCCCCACGTTTATGATTGAGTCGACAACGACACCATTCATCTCATATCTAATTTCTCGGAACAAAAAGCTGAATGCATTATTAGCAAATTCGCAGGTTTAGTACCACCAGCTTTAGTAATACTGTAAGAAATACTCAGTCAACAGATATCAAAATTTTCAATTTTTTTGGGAGCACAGCATTTGATAGTCCAGAATGGATTTGTATGGTTGAACTATGATTCTGTCAGATTGCCAATCTGTCCTAGGCGAACTTACTCGCCGCCATTCTATTCTTCATTAGTCTCCCAAACCCTCGCATCTGAATTTCTCTCGCACCAACAAGCAATCCCCTAGGACCACCCGCTAACATCCCGCCGAATCCTTTTCGCTGACAAGGACAATAATTGCGAATTGCACTCTCCTCCTGCTCCACGAATATTACCATAATGCTTAATCTGATAAAGCGGACGGTTTTGTGTCCATGCCGTCGTCCGCGACACAAAATGGATGCAATTCTGTTGATGGGCTTTTCTGATGGTTCGTTACCCTTTTGCCCGGGGACGCTCTGAATGGCTAACACAAGATCATGAAGTAATTCATGAATAAAAAAATATTTTATTCAAATAACTCTAAATATGGAGAAACGCTTGTGCAACGCATTTATAAACTAAACATGATGCTTTCGTCCGTACGACCAAAAGACAGCTGATTCGTGCTTTTTACAGCATGGTCTCTAGTCTCTGGACAATAAACGAAACCATCGAAACCAGAGGTATGGTCAGTCGAAATAATCACATCAGAATCTACCACTGCACAGAGCGCATAGGTGCTATTAGTTGGAACTACCTCAGTTCGCGCTTAATAACCCAGTGACTGCTAGATGGCTGACGATTGTGGGTGAAAAGTAGCTGTGGTCCACTTGTTTACATGCGCTAGTGGTCGATTCTGGTGTGATAGATGGCGCTAGGCGCTGTCTGATTTCAAGGTATTTATGTTACCCATCTTTTTTTCTTAATTTACCCAACATTGTAGGTCTAGCCCAGTGGCGATAGCGTTCCCTTGTTGGAGCTGGGCATCTACCAGGAGGGGAGAAGGGCAGTAAAAACATGTCATAAGGGCATTTTCAATCTGGGCAGTAGACGAAATAACTTTGAAAACCTCTCTTTAACCTGTTTCCTCGTATTGGACAGACTGCCAATGGATATTAAGCAAGGTGTTGGTGTATTAGTAACATAAGTAACCTCTTTTGTTACCTCAAGCTTCAATATTACCTTCTCTAGTATGATGAAGGTTGTCAATTATGGACCAAAATCTACGGATTTATAGGCCCGAGTACAAAAAATATGGTCTCATTTATTAGAAAAACAATACAATGGATTTATAGTTTCGTAAGGTGTTCGTCTAACCAAATAAAACAATAAATTCAAGAAATCACTTTCACTGAAATATTTCAACTTGAAAGTCATTTTTAAATTCATTATACAATTTTATTTTGGAATAATCATTTAATTTTAAATGCTTTTCGGTGACAGGAGTAGCGAGAAAATAGAAAACTTGTCAAAAAGGCAAATTTCTACATTTCTTCGAACCTTCAAATTCAAACGCGTCTCAGACCGAACTGTTCATCATAAGACCCTGACATTTTAAAAAGTCATATGCCTCCATAGGTATCATTTAGCCTGTCTTCCAGTATTATGAAAATGGCCAATGTTGGTACAAAATATCGAAAAATGGCTCAAAGGCATATTCGATCAATTTAAAGACTAGAGCCTCACTGATTTGGTTAAATGTTCATTTATTATGTTTTGTGCACGGAGTTCTAACCACATCATTTTCTCCATTTTTAAAAGACAAGCTCGTATTTCGTGGGTCTATCCACTCAAGAAATATTCGTTTTGTGAATAGGTCAACCATGCTTCTTCACAAGTTCGTGCTTTATTCATAATGCTATTACCACTCCGTACGAGGTTTCTGAACTTCAACGATTTCGGAAAACAAGTTAAGAAATATATATTTGAACAACCAATTTAAAGGCACCTCATTTCACTAAATTATGAACATTATGCAGGTGCTTTTAAAATATACTTTTGATATGATGGGTGGATTTATGTATGTAATATTTATACAATACCACTATCTCGTACTACTGTACTATAATTGACACATTATACAGGGTGACTTCGAAGTTGAGTCATTTATTTTAACAGTGAGTAGATCTGATCAAAAGAAATGTCTTTTTCCTTTACCATTTTTCTGGTAAAATTAAAGTAACAAAGTTATAGCCCTTTGGAAGTTTGAGTACCGCCCTGTCTCAATAATAACATTATGTGCTCGTGTTTGGCAACAACGGATATAATCCGCCTTATCGGTTCATCGCATCGGAAACAAAAAAGCGAAAGAATTTGGAACGATGTTTTTACAATTATTTTATTCAGTTGTATACAGTCAGTGTCAGTCGGTAACGCGTAAGTGAATAGTGGTGTCTGTTGCGTGGCTCAAACGAAATCAAAAATGGCACATGTTTACGAAAATGCTGAACTTGTGGACATGATTCTTATTTACGCGGCATCACAAATTTATGCGGATCGGTTTCCCAATCGAGTGCAACCAACCCCTCGTGCCTTTGTTAATGTAGTACAAAGGGCTCGTGAATCAGGTGACTTAAGACCTCACAGGGGAGGGCATGCCGGTGCTCCAAGACCGCACGATCAAATACAGGGCCGCACTGAAATACTTGTCGGGAGGATACTTTATAAAACAAGGTAACATTTTTTTTTAATTTTTTTTATTTTTACACACATATTTTGGTTTATCTTCCTTCTACAATCATTATCTGAAAATTAATGACTCAACTTCAAAGTCACCCTTTTTTTGAGATTAATTTATCTTTGTTGTTGTTTTTTGGCAGAATAGCTACAAGCTAAGCTTCACCCTAAGTAAAGACGATTTATGATTATTATTATTCAGTTGGCCTGCTTGTACGTCTGTCTCTACGCTTATCCTTGCCTGCTTCTTAAATTAAAAATTTTGCGTTTGGATTATGATATTTGGAAAAGAGGGTAGGGTAGGATCGCACAAGAGTACGCACTTAACCAATTTACTTTGTTTAAAAATAATTGAAATGCTTTAAGTTGAAATTTTTATTCAAAATATTTTAGCTTACATACTAATCTAAACTTAAAAGACAAATTTTGCCATACATTTTAACATTTAACGAAAATATAAAAGTTTAAACAAAAACAATAAAATGCGTACTCTTAGGATACAGGTTCCTTAAGAGTACTCAATTGTGTCCTAAAGAGTACGCATGTAAACCAAAGAGTACGCGGTAAGATATATCGCCCAATTGGCTGTACCTAAACTTATTCTTTTAAATGTAGGCATAAGTCACAAGAAAATAGGCCATTTCCTAGATAATTAGAGCAGTCATCATGCCACCATGTTTGACACAAGTGACACTTAATCCAATCGGATGTAGAATAATGCTCGGAACATCCGGGACAAATCGTATTGTCTTTTTCATTGTCAACTTTTTTCTTCTTCTGGATTTCTGTATTTTGCCCAGAATCACCAAAAACTTTTCTTTTTCCTCCCTTTTTCTTTAGGCCTTCTTTACGCCTATGAGATGACAGGATTTCCGACTTTTTAGATTTAGTTCTTCTTACTTGTTCATGGGTAGCTTTTGGTAACGGTAAAATCATTTTAGGAGTAATACAAACACTTAAACCTAGATCAATCGGTGCCGCAGACGTAGCCTCAACATAAGTTGAAATTTTGGTAAAGCCTGTACTTTTTGGACTTGGTGTTCTAGTTTGCTCATTTTCAAATAATTTTTCCTTATCGTTTTTAGGCGGGATATAGCCACTTGTACCTGGTTCACTTAGTTCCTTAGGAGCTGCTTTAAAGTAAGCTGTACTTTCAGTAACGTCTGAACTTTGTGGTTCGGGAATCGTAGATTGCTTTTCTTCGGTTAATTTTAAGTTTTCTTTTATTATGGTATTTCTTACTTCTGCAAGAGTGCAATCGTCATCAAATGAACTCTCTTCAACAGATGATTCGATTCTTTGTATTTCAGATTGAGTTTCTTGGGCCAGGTCTAGATGTGGTCTGTTTGTGACCTCAGATGGAGCAAAATCTAAATCACTAAAAACGTCTGGGTTATAAGGAAACAACCCAGTGCAAGCAAATGATTTTTCACATATTTCTATAGTAGTGACTTTTGAATAAGCAAAATGGAAAATGGCAGCCATTTCTTTTAAAGTAATAGGGCGTCCAGGGTTGTTGACCATCCATTTATCGCATTCGTTTGAAAAAGCTGTTTTTAAGGGAAAGAAAAATCCTTTATCTAAGGGTTGAATTTTATGGCTTGCATGAGGAGGTAGGGTTAGTAGCGTTATAAAATGACTTCTAGAGAATAAAATGGTCTCCAATGAGCAATGAGATGTGTGATTGTCCATTATTAAAACCACTGGATCTGTTTCGGATGGTTTTACAAAGTCGCAAAAATGTCGCAACCAAATTACAAACAAATCAGTGTTCATATAACCTGAATCTGAGATCATTTTTAATGTCCCAGGAGGTGCTCCAAAAAAAAGTTCCTCCTTCATTCTTTTTCTTGCGAAAATAAGACCTGGCGGAACCCAAGTACCACCAGCGCTCATGCAGCATACAGCCGTAACTAGCTGACCTCGTTCACCTGATACAACTTTTGACACAGTTTTCTTCCCTTTACAAGCATAAACTTTTGGGAGCTTGTTTGGTACGGTAGATAATCCCGTCTCGTCCATATTAAAGATCCTGTGTGGTGGTAGTTTTAATTTTTCGTAAACTATTTTTAAATTTTCGAAAAAGCGTTGACACTGAACTTTATTAAAGCCGATAGCGCGACCTAAGCTGCATTTTTCTGGAGCTCTGAGAGACAAAGTATTTCTTGCTGCAAAATCTTGTACCCAGTGTTTCCCCGCCATCTTGTTTTCTGTATTAAACCTATGCGGAATTTTATTTAATTCTGCATACTGAAAGGCCAAGTACCTAACATCTTTCATACGCAGTCCATAAAATCTGTTATCTAGATCTTTGATATGGTCAGCCAATTCCTTTTCCTGTGCTTGTGAAAATACAGGCTTAAATCTACCCAGACTAGATGGAATAGTACCCTAAAATAAAAATAAAATTGCATTTTGACGTTAAAATCGTCAGTTTATTATTACCTCTCGCAATCTTTTTCTTAATGTACACTCATTCACATGAAAGGACTTTGCGACCGATCTTTTACTTTCCCCTTTTGCGATGCGGTCCCTTGCTTGGTCGATGATTTCTTGAGTAAATTTTAATGATCTATCGCTCTTTCGCTTGTATTTACCCATTATAACAAACTAAAACAAATAATAAGAAGTCATTTCATGTGTCCCTAAGAGTACGCACGAATCCTAAGAGTTCGCATGCGTACTCTTTGCCTGCGTACTCTTAGAAACCTTGACATGAAAAATTTAAACACTGAGTTACAAATTTAGGCAACCAGAAAAACTGTATGTATGTCGCTAAGGATCAACTGTAAACATTACTGTTTAAGGCATATTTACGATTTTTTATAAAAATTTGCGATTTAATTAAATATTACTTACCCAGTAAGTTCAAAATATTACATGTAATTTCAGGAAAACTATTTTTTCCGCATATATGTTACGCATTTGTTAAAAATTGTCAGCAAAACTACACAAACTCTTGGGACAACTAACAACTAACTACTGACGAGACGACAGCCGACTGGCGGGGATAACAATAAAAAAATGGCGATCGCGTACTCTTATGGAACGCGTACTCTTAGGCGATCCTACCCTACTACATTGACAAGGAAGAGAAATCTTTGTGATTTTCGGAAATCGATCCAAAATAATAATAATCGCTCAAATTTTGTTTTTCTCTGTTTCAGAAACTCGTGCTAGTTTTAGGGAGTTTTTTTTCGAAAGGTAAAACATTCCTGGTGGGAGTTGTAGTGAATATCTCAATTTAAGCGCTGGTATTTTTATACGCTTCTAGCCCCGGCAATTCCTCATACCTATTGGAAATATTTCACGCATACATTTCTCTGTACCCTTAAAAATGGAATTATAGAGAAGTATTACCAAAGAACGCATGGAATGCAACGAACTTAGAGAGATAAGCCTGCGTCGGGGGCCAAGTGCTGGAGTTGCGACGTTGCCAGGTGGGCGATACTGCCAGGAGAGAAATTTCTAGATCGCAACATTGTTGTATGAGCTGAGGCTAATTACTCGTTCATGGGCTTGTTTGATTGTCTAAATCTATCCTATTTTTTTGTTACACATTTTTGTAGCTATAAATAGTACTAGTGAATTTAATATTACCTTTGAAAATGGAATTTGGTGGTCATCCCAGTCAGAAGATTAGTAAAGGTCGCAAAGGGTTAATGAAAAATGTAGTTTTTTTAGTTTCATTATTGAAACATCGAGAAATTTAAAAAAAAAATTTTTGACTGAAATATGTTTCAACTGGATTGCCAGATCGCAATTTGGAGGTTATTTTTGGAATAGTTGGCCAACTCTGGATGGATGATGATCATCAGGGACAGGATGAGAGCCAGAAGTCTGGAGAGCACGAAGACAATTAAACAGAGGGAGTGGAAAGTGGAAGGGGGATCACGACCCTCGATTCAGTTCTAGCGAGGTAATTTTTACAGCAAAACAGCAATATATGTCATTTTCTTGGGAAAACTGGCAGACTTGGGTGCCTAGGAGGGCGCTGAAATACGCCCTTGTCGTCTACTAAATAAGTTGGCCACCCTATTGCTTTCGTTGAAATTTTACAAAACCAGTCGTAACTTTGTCATTCAATGACAAAGTTTTCAGTCACCATTAGTGTCACTCCTAAGATTTTAATAAATAGCTTGCAATACTTCATAAGCTATACAAAGTTAGGTAAAAGAAACATATCCTCATTTCCATCGATTAGTCACCCACCCATCCAATCGCCATCACACAATCGCAAATAACGCTTGCTTTTTCTTCCCTCTTTTCCTAGTTTATATTTACCATCAGCAAACACAGTGGCCGGACTTGCAAACAAACTACAAACGCGGCGCGGTGGCGATGCTCCTCGACACCTTGTGTTTGTTCTCGGCCACGCCATTGGTCGACGTGCATCACCGACCTACCTCCGGATTGGCGGATGCGGCCGGTTCTAATTCGCACGGTCGTTTCTGCCTGGTGTTGAAGAGTTGAAGAGAGCTTACGAAAAGGTAGGCAGGGGTGGCTCAAAGAACTATGAAGAAGAGGTCTATGGAAACGTAAAAAGGAGTATTATGTAACTTAAAAAATGGCGTCAAGTAGGTTGACTCTGCATTTCTCACGCGACGCCGTCATCAGTTCATAAAGGATTGTGTTCAGCACAAGCTACACCATCTAAAAAAAAGTTAGTTACGAGCATGTATGTTGCAGAAATTAAACGGATCAAATCAGTCAAACAGGCCCACACAATTAGTCCATAGACATTCTTTCCCTATCCTACCAGTAGTCCTTATGGCAACACCGTCTTTTCTCGACATTAGCACAGCAGTAAGGCCAGAACACTTACCAAGACCGGTACGATTGCCGGTGATCCAGAGAGCAGAAGCAGTAATGATTATAGAAAGCATTTCTCTATCATATCTATCAAGTGAAAATGAACGGGAATGATATATGAAATATGCCTAATAGGTGCGTAGAACTACCGAGATGAGAGCGTGTAAACATACTGAAATTAAAAAAAATTAGATAACCCTCCCCCACCCTCCAAATCTTACCCATAAATAAATGTTCCAAAAATGATCAGGATGCTCTGAGATGTCGAAAAACGAGCACACTATGTGATTTTCGATTTTTTGAGATTACAATACTTTCTCGCCAGTACGCGTGGGACATAAAAGTGACATAATAGCGATCTTTTATGACATTATGTAGGCTCTTTGACATTGTATAGGTTTTCTTATAAAATGTCACCTTTGAACTAGCTATCATCTTCATGCTCATTTGTAATAGGCGCGGAATGAACTAGCGGCACACTAGCGGCACACTAGCGGCACACTAGCGACCACCTATTACACAAGTTGACATTTTACTGATTCATTTTTCACATAATAACCTTGCTAGCGTTCCTGTAGAACAAACTTTCCGTTTTTTGAAAATGTAACAGCCGTTCTGCTTGGTAAAAGCTGGAAGAATCGGCATAACCCTTGTTCGTACAGCAGTCACCAAGCTTTCAGTGTTCATCCCACCACACAAGTTCCGTTCACTCTGCTACGCTATATAAACCGAATTCACACGGCCGGATACCTGATACAGTCACCGACAAGTCACGACCACTGTACGGACAAATCAAAAAAGGGGCAGATCATGAGAGTGGAAGGTAGGTATAGTAAACGAAGTAGTAGGAGAAATAATTGGCTTAGAAGGATACTGTTTTATATGGTAGATTTACCATGTTTAGACTACAACATGCAAGCCTGCCCCATTGATCGCTGTTTTTAGGACCACAGTACACCCCCCCCCGTTATGTTTTCCTCAGCCGTATTTAAATACCTAGCCTTTAATCTCCAAGTTACCGCTTCTGAACTGCCTCGTCTACCGTTTCCAGCATTTTTTGGATCCAGCAACATTAATCATGAGACATATACTAACTGACATATAAATCCGAACACCCAGTTTAAACGGTTTTATTTTAATAAAATTTTGTATAAGTACTTAATGAAGCATAATAAGTAAATAATAAAAATTTCAAAATGATTGCACTGCTTTAAAGCCCTTTGACCTTTAATAATGTGTGGATGCACCCTGATGTGCTACGCATTTTCCAACGCGCCTAGGCATGCTTCTGATCAGGTGGCCAATGTCCTCCTGTGGTATCTCATTCCAGGCAACCACCAACTTCTCTCGAAGTGCTTCTAGAGTCTGAGGAGGACGTTGCAAATTGAGCAATCTCCTACCCATCATATCCCACACGTGCTCAATTGGGGATAAGTCGGGGGATCTTGGTGGCCATGGTAACAATGTGACATCATTATGTTGAAAGAAGTCTATTGTGACTCTTGCAACATGTGGTCGGGCATTATCTTGTTGGAAAGTTGGATCTGCCAGGGTGTCAAGATAGGGTAAAAGATGGGGTTCTAAAACTTCGTGGATATAACGCTGCGCGTTCATGTTACCTCTGATGAAGATTAAAGGTGACCTGGAACCATAAGCTATAGCACCCCAAACCATAACTCCAACAGTGTGATGAACATGTCTTTCAACAAAAAACTGTGGATTCCTCCTTTCACCACGTCGCCTTCTAACCCTGGCACGACCATCGTACATGCCTAAACAAAATCGAGACTCGTCACTAAAGACAATACTGTTCCATTACTGATCCCAGAGTGATCGTTGTCTGCACCACTCAAGGCGATTACGTAGGTGTTCTCGAGTTAAAGGGAAGGACCCAGTGTGGCCGGTATGAAAACAAACCAAAACTTCTCATTCGTCGGTAAACACTTCGCATGCCAATAGGTCTTCCGTGTTCTGCAAACCATTCATTTGCAATGGACCTGGTAGTGGAGAAACGGTCCCTTAAGGCCAATAATCTTAGGCGGCGATCTTCACGGTCTGTTGTTCTACGGCGGCGTCCAGTGCCCCTTGCTCTTTGCATACGGCCTTCTCGAAGCCATGCCTGACAACACCTAACCACAGTGTCTACACTTCTTTGCACTCTAACTGCAATTGCCCGAAAAGAAAGTCCAGCTTCCCGAAGTCCCACTATACGGCCCCTATCAAACTCACTAAGTTGACGAAATCGTACAGGTCTCCGTACTCTAGGCATCTTAATCGATCGTAAACGATGTCAAGAACCAAAATCCGCCAACGTTGATTCTTTACTGCGGCTGAAGTATTCATTTTTAGAGCGTTAGTGAATTAAAAAAAAGCAGTATAAAAACCGGAATGTCCAACTGATAAGGCTGAAAATTTTTTCACTTGTTATTTACAGTAAGATAAATACATTCACCAACTTTTATTAAAATAAAACCATTTAAACTGGGTGTTCGGATTTATATGTCACTTAGTATACATATTATACTAGTAGATTTGAAACCACCTGTTACCCGCGGTGTGGGCTACAGGCGGTAAGCAAGTGAGGCAATGCGTTTGCCTTGGTCACTGTTATAGGGGGGAGGGTTTTAGGGTACGCAAAATGCTAAATTATTGTGGGAGGAAGGTGCACTTCTTTGCGTCAGGGCATACAAAGCCGGCACTGGTAACCCGTCTCAAGTTATATATATATATATATATACAGGGTGACTTCGAAGTTGAGTCATTTATTTTAACAGTGAGTAGATCTGATCAAAAGAAATGTTTTTTTCCTTTAACATTTTTCTGGTAAAATTAAATTAACAAAGTTATAGCCCTTTAGAAGTTTGAGTACCGCCCTGTCTCAATAATAATACATATAATATGCTCGTGTTTGGCGACAACGGATATAATCCGCCTGACCGGTTCATCGCATCGGAAACAAAAAAGCGAAAGAATTTGAAACGTTTATCACGATGTTTTTCGTCAGTGTGTAACGCGTAGTGGTGTTTGTTGCGTGGCTCAAACGAAATAAAAAATGGCACATGTTTACGAAAATGCTTAACTTGTGGACGTGATTCTTATTTACGGGGGGGGGAGTCTTTACAAAATGCTGCCGCGGGATCACGGATTTGTGCGAATCGGTTCCCCAATCGAGTGCAACCAACCCCTCGTGCCTTTGTTAATGTAGTACAAAGGGCTCGTGAATCAGGTGACTTAAGACCTGCCGGTTCTCCAAGATCGCACGATCAAATACAGGTCCGCACTGAAATACTTGTCGGGAGGATACTTTATAAAACAAGGTAACATTTTTTTTTTAATTTTTTTTAATTTTTACACACATATTTTGGTTTATCTTCCTTCTACAATCATTATCTGAAAATTAATGACTCAACTTCAAAGTCACCCGGTATATATATATATATATATATATATATATATATATAAAGTACAAATTCTAGGTAAATCATTCGAGTCTGTCGGTATTTCATTTCTGACATTTGTCAAATTGTTGTATAACACCTGCCATGATTAAGTATACACAACCATCCGCCATATTGGGCAAACATTTATTCCTCTATTTGATATTAAATAATTATGTTTCAGTTCGAAATTACAGATATAAAGTGATCAACATTAGTGTAATTGTGTCTAAATATAGGATTTGTGGAAGATTTAACGCAGATAAGTTCAGTTTTCCATCTTAAAAATCTAGACATACTTTTGATCGTTATCAAAATATGAATCAAATACGAAGCCCGTAGAAATTGCGTAACTACTTTGCACGATAATCACAATAAAATTTGCTACGCAAGTAATTCAATAGCTCAAACGAAATAAAACATGGCACATGTTTACGAAAATGCTGAACTTGTGGACATGATTCTTATTTACGGGGAGGGGGAGTCTTTACAAAATGCTGCCGCGGCATCACGAATCTATGCGGATCGGTTTCCCAATCGAGTGGAACCAACCCCTCGTGCCTTTGTTAATGTAGTACAAAGGGCTCGTGAATCAGGTGACTTAAGACCTCACAGGGGAAGGCATGCCGGTGCTCCAAGACCGCACGATCAAATACAGGTCCGCACTGAAATATTTGTTGGGAGGATACTTTATAAAACAAGGTAACATTTTTTTTATTTTTTTTTTATTTTTACACACATATTTTGGTTTATCTTCCTTCTACAATCATTATCTGCAAATTAACGACTCAACTTCAAAGTCACCCTGTATATCTATATATATATATATATAATCTGTAACCTTATATACCCATAGGAGTAAGATATAACAAATTGTTCACACAGTTTTTTCATTGCAAGCCAGAAGATGCCAAGAAGAAATGAATTGGATTCAGTGTGTCAATTCGGCGGTCCCCGTTCAAAGTATGGGAGTCTCAAACACGCGCACGCAAGAATTTTTCTTAGTGGGACCTATCATCGGCAATATACAACTTTTTATGAAAGTCTACCTGACCCCAAAGCTTTTTGAAAAGCCGGGGGTAGCAAATTTTCATAGGAAGGAGTTGCAAATCCTGAAAATCCTCAACATTGTATGTACTCAAAATCTTGCTAAGTATGCAAATCTTAAGATCTCACCTTATACCCCGTTGGAGATCTGAAATATTCATTATATCGGCCGCCCGAAAAGTTCCTATCACTAAGCAGTGCTTATCATAATTGTCCCAGCAGGTAGCATCCACACCAAAAAAAAAAAAATTCGTCTTGTCATTTTTTCTTTATTACACATTCTGATTTGTGTTTACGGAAACCCAGAATGCCAATGCCTATGTCTAACTATCTTCAATTTTCTATCAATATCTTCTCTCTGCATAGGCGTCAAATGTCTCACAAACTTACCACCAAGCATCTCTCAACATCAGATCGCCGATTGATTCCTATTAATTTCGCGTAGTACCGGCAAGAGTACCTATTAAGCATTGACTTTACACTCTGTTCTTACCAAAAGCAACTCTACTTCAACTCGATTTAGACTTATGGATGCCACTGAACACTTTAGCTGATGATCCGATTGTATATATTTTCAAAAAATAATTGATATTCCGATAAAAGTACTTCTCTATCGTATTTTTGTGTTGTTTGCTGTGATTCAGTTGAAGCAGCAGTGTTTAAAGACTTGCAGGAGATCTAAAACTCGTACTCAATAAGCACAAGTTTGCATACCTCCCTCACATCGTTCATTTCACATTATATTTCTTGTATGTAATAGGAGTTTTAGGCAAATAATAATGGTTAGGTTTTATTTGATCAATACGTTATACGCGTTTCTTCCACTCCAAGGTTATATATATATATATACTATGTATTCTATCTACATATTTTTTGACTTTTTTGCAACCTCAAAACAAGACGAAATCGGGTTGAAGTCGAGTCGACTCGAGAACAGTGTACTTTTGCCTAACAACTTGAATGAATGAAGAAATTAGAGGCATACCGGCCACCATCAGGAGCCGGCGGATAGGCGGTATAAACGGGCATTTATCAACCAGTACATTCCCTAAGCCGCCCTTCTAGCTAAGTTGAGTTTAGCCCTGAGTCTCATCTTCTGAACGTCCTGGGGATCCAAAATGTTGGACCCAGACCCAGTAGAGTCTGCCTGTAGTAGCTCACCTCACCGCGACACAGAACATACGCCCAGGACTCTTCTTCTACCCCGCAGCGCTCATACATGTGTCCTAAGCTACCCTCCTCACATGCCAGACAACAGGCCCACCAACAACCTGAAGTTGGCTCTATCCAAAGAACCAAAAGCGTCTATCTTTAACACTTGCCCTACGATGAGCAACCGTGCCTGACGGAGATGTCTAGAGATACTTTTCCATTTCAGAAGGTGTTGTCTAGTAAGCCACTTACTCATTTTCCTCCTGAATCTTTGCGCAGGCACCCCTAGGGCTGGCTCAGGACCAACAAGCTTGCCCGCCGATCCTGCTTTCGCTATACGCAACTTAAAATAACATAGGTTTTGGGTGGTATAAACATATTCTACATACATATACGACTATTTAGATATCAGTAGTAAAATTACTGTGAGCGTCCTGTCCGTGGACCGTAAAAATCTTTCTTTAATTTACGGACAAAATGACCACCAGCAATTAATGAATAGTAACTAAATCCTTATAAAACAAAAAAAAATCGATGTTCCATACAGTTTGGTTTTTATGAATCCATCACCGAATCTTCCAATTTAGAATGACCTATTATTCCTTTCGAAGAAATGCACACTTCTACGCTTGTGAGCCTCTCTTTAATCCACTCCCTGCCTCGTCAGTTCCTCTCTCCCTCTTTCGTAACTTCCATTTATCACGATTTCTGACGACAGAGGAATAGGCGGGTTCTTTTCATATTCTAATGCGAGCCTCGCTGTACAGTCCGAGAAAAAATTCTTAGTGAAAAATGGGGCCCGTTGTTGTGCAGCTAGATGGATTAGTACGAGACAGGCCCGCCGCTATTTGTTTGAACGCCCGCGTGCAATGGCGACCTAGCCGCCCCATGTTCAACTTTCTGTGTCGGTGAATCACTGGAGTATCCGAGTATCAAATCGAATCCAAAGCCATCGTACTATAAGGGCAAAGTTCAATATGTTCACCAAAATAGCCAGAACAGTCATTGTTCTTGAATTATAACGTTGGGCACGGTTGCTATGGAAAGTAAGATTTGACGAGTCTGTCTAGCAGATTGCGATTATTGAGGAAGTAGCAGTACGTATTCCATGATGGAAAAGTCCAACGGATGTCGAGATGCTGAGCAACCAGGTGCAAGAAATGAGCAAATAGCTCCATAACTTCAACAATATTCCAAAGAAAGTCCAATAATGTATGATGTGTTGTACAATTGCTTAGCGTTTGTGGATATGATAGCCTTCACAATCACACTTCTTTACACGCATGAAGTATTCTTTAAACCATTTCTACCACAGTTCTTGTGGCTTTTCTCTTTTTTACCGCTATATCTCGGAGCACTCCTCCATGATATCCTGAACTCGCTGGTACGACCGCTTGCTTGTTCCTATGGTGTCGAGACTGTGGAAAAATCTTGCTGAGGCAGTTCTTTTGAAGCACGCAGCATGTTGTTTACAGCATAGTACAGATGTTCAGTCTCCCTTGGTAAACTCGGACCACAGATTGTAGAGGTTTCAGAATCAGCAGTGATAATAGGAACTCGCCAGGTCGCAGAATTTGGCATCACGGTCAATACTAAGGTTCCACGACCTGGCGTGGAGGTTCATAAGTAGATGTCTTATGGGGATTCGGTCTCAAAACTTCCAAAATCCGCCACCAGAGGCGCTGGCGTCGCGCGCCATTGACAGGTTGTTGGACGGAATCTGTAATCGAAATTCATGAGTTGGGGATTCCGCCGCTAGATGGCGCTGTCAAACCAAACGGAATCTGTGTGTCATTGGACACCTGTCATGCGTCATTGGGCATCTCACGCATAGATGGCGTTACACGTCATCTGTCATACGTCATTGGACACCTGTCATTGATGGGTTGAGCATCTCGCGCATAAATGGCGTAGATTTGTTTGGCGGTGTACAAACCTAACGGAATCTATGCGTCATTGGACAGCTGCCATTGATGGGTTGGGCATCTCGCGCATAGATGGCGCCGATGTCGCACCTGTCTGGTGTTGGCGTGGATTACGGGGGGCAACGTGTATACAGGGGTGCATCGAAAAATAGCGGATCGATGGACCGACGGTATATCGTTAAATCGTATATAGCAAGGCGTGACCTAAATAGCGTGGTGGGCTCCTCTGGTCGGTCGGTCGGTCGGTCAGAATGTCTCATAACCTGTATACGATGTACTGTTATTATTATACAGGATGATACCGTTCAAAATGAAAATAGTATAATGGATATTTTATTGAAACATATAGTATATATAACAATAAGGTTGATAGGTGTGTGTGTGTGTGCCATGTTTTGAATACCCGCGCTTGAACAACTTGCAACAAGAAATTCCGACAATATTATTTCGCAAACCAGAGGTATTTTCAATAAAACTACATATCAGGGAGTACTTTAGATGTTGATACTAATCGACTCAAATCATTGTTCGACAACTGATTTGGTTCATGACAGACAAGAATCAAATTATGTATTTCACGGTTCAGTTCTGGTTGTTTTTTAATTTTTTCCCTAAACTTCAGGTAACCCAGGAAATATGTCTCTTATCCGTCCTCTGTTCAACACATCAGTAAAATCGTTAGAAAATTCTATATATGACATATTATTATAAAAGGTATAGGACCGTCCTGCGTTTGATTGAAAAATAGCATTGATTCGAGCCCTATCGGGTATATCAATTGAAAAATTATCAAGAAATTTAATGGTAGGGAATGATGCTGAGAAATAGTTGTTTGGAGACACAATGGTAATCAAGTCACCGTTTGTTGATTGGAAAATATGTTGTAAAGTGTATTGACGTAATTCTGTAGGAACATAATCGACAAGAAGTTCAGGCTGAGATGGGATAATCATTTCGTTTAAGTCTAGTTTCCATATAAACATATCATGTGCAATATATAATCGGTAATTTGAAAACTCTGGAGCAATAGCTAAAAACATAAAATCTGGAATAATATCACACAAATTTTTGAGGATCGGCTGCTTACGAGTTGTAGATCTTATAGTTGTTGTTGTTTTTGGTATTGCTGATGCGGTGGTAGACGTTGGGATTGAATCATATTTGTTTTTTCTTCCATATAGATATTGTACTGCATTTATATCATCAACATCTAGACCACGAATCTCATGCTGATAGAAGGCAAACATAATAGCATTCGGAGAAGCACTATGTGCTATGCCGAGAGCATGTCCAATTTCATGAACCAACACCTGATAGAGAATGATGTCAAAAATCTCAGATAGCAAATATAAATTCGTTTACCCCCCCAATCAAAATCTTGACTGAAAAAAAATTAGGCAGCAAATATACAATAATCATACACGAATTTACTATATTTCTAAATTTCTACTCTCATGTGCAACTTGTAATTGGAATTTCCGCCGGACAAACGATACATTCATGTATTACTAAGAAATTATATAAAAAATACTGCAACCGCAATGAATGTTGTTTTCTCGATAAAAATGGTACTGAGAATATGATGCATATAATATGCATATTTACGATACAATTATCTCATGCACGCGTGTGTTATCTCAACCACGTATTTATATTTAGCGAGCGCATGCAATAGTCATCATTGTTTCACACTTAACGCACAACGCTGCAAGCTGGATACAATAGTGCTTCGAGAGAGACGAGATAGCGAAAATTTTAAAAAAAGTAAGTGCTATTTTATTTAATATTTTTCTTTTTTATGTCTCTAAATGCAACTGTTTTTTTTTTCGTGTTATGCTTCAAAATAGTTAGACGACTCAATTTTTTTATAGATGGATTTATCAAAAATTAATGCTGCGTCTTCGATTGTAGACCGCAAACCTATCAGAAAATTAAAGGACCTACCAGTCGGGACACCATTTGCAATCCAAGCAGCTAAAGTGGTCAAGTCGAAATTTGGGGAAGCCGTGCTACTAGATTTAGGACCGGAAGTGCTATTTCTACCACAGCGGGTGACGGAAACGTACCAGCCGGTCATCGACGAACTTTTTCACGGAAAATACTCGATCATCTTCCAAGGGGAAGTGGACGTAGGGAAAAGCCGACCGCTAGCATCATTCAAAATAGTGGAAAATTAACAAAGCAGAGAACAGGAGGAGGACAGGGTGAGCATTTTTATATATTTTTGAGTAATGTGTTTGCTTGAAAAAAAAATGTCGTCTTTTCAAATGTCTTCAAATAAGGTTAAAAAGATCATCAAACAAACAGACGGTGTTCTACTATCAATTGTTAGTCTACGGAAAATTTTATTTGATAATTTTACAATCAGAGACGCGGAAGTGTGGCTGAAACGAATAGAAAAACAAATTAGATTATGTAAACGGGTAATTCGTAGTAGAAGGCAAAATAAATTATCTGTAGGGACCTGTAGAAAAGTAGAAACAAATTTGGGGCATTTTAAACATTTTAGAAAGTTGATTTAACTAGACATATTGGGGCAGGACTTCACTTAACATTGGGTCAGAGGGTTAGATGGGAAAATGTAGAATCGAGCTTTCAAAGTAGAATAAAAACCGGTTCCATAGCTAATTTGCGTCATAAGGACTTGAATCAATTTTTAGCAGATTGTGTAGTTGTTTTTAAAAGGAAAATTAGGAATATTTTGAACACCCATTGTGCGCTCAAAGTAAATACAACATTTTGCGGGGAGTTTATTAGGAAATCGGGGGATAATGAAATTTTGGGAATTAAATATATTAATACTAAAAATCATATTATTGATACATCAACTCAAATAGACGAGTGGTTTAAGATATATGTGAAAGATAAACTTTTAAACGAATTATCGGAATTTGCTGAAAAGATTCGGGATTTGCGTTAAATAAAATTATTTCCTTAGTTGTTAATATCAGTAAATATCAATTGGGAAACGGTTCATCTTATATTAGACTACCAGAACCGATTATAAGGAAAAATGCTTGTATAAACATTAAAAATATAGATCAAAATTGCTTTTACTGGGCCATTGTAAGCGCTCTTCGGACTCCTAGCAAAAAAAGACATGCAGAACTAACCTCCTCATATCCACACTTTACTGACGTTTTACAAACAGAAAATTTAGATAGTCCTATGCTGCTAACAA